>JAYKKM010000253.1:587500-857500 GCA_035772405.1 Chrysogorgia sp. JL179-B06
TAGTGTAACGTCTTACAACGTAGTGTAACGTCTTACAACGTAGTGTAACGTCTTACAACGTAGTGTAACGTCTTACAACGTAGCGTAACGTCTTACAACGTAGCGTAACGTCTTACAACGTAGCGTAACGTCTTACAACGTAGCGTAACGTCTTACAACGTAGCGTAACGTCTTACAACGTAGCGTAACGTCTTACAACGTAGCGTAACGTCTTACAACGTAGCGTAACGTCTTACAACGTAGTGTAACGTCTTACAACGTAGCGTAACGTCTTACAACGTAGCGTAACGTCTTACAACGTAGTGTAACGTCTTACAACGTAGCGTAACGTCTTACAACGTAGCGTAACGTCTTACAACGTAGTGTAACGTCTTACAACGTAGTGTAACGTCTTACAACGTAGCGTAACGTCTTACAACGTAGCGTAACGTCTTACAACGTAGTGTAACGTCTTACAACGTAGCGTAACGTCTTACAATGTAGCGTAACGTCTTACAACGTAGTGTAAC
This sequence comes from Chrysogorgia sp. JL179-B06, assembly GCA_035772405.1. Classification (NCBI taxonomy): domain Eukaryota; kingdom Metazoa; phylum Cnidaria; class Anthozoa; order Scleralcyonacea; family Chrysogorgiidae; genus Chrysogorgia; species Chrysogorgia sp. JL179-B06. The sequence continues at coordinate 588,010 of JAYKKM010000253.1, forward strand.
GTCTTACAACGTAGTGTAACGTCTTACAACGTAGCGTAACGTCTTACAACGTAGTGTAACGTCTTACAACGTAGTGTAACGTCTTACAACGTAGCGTAACGTCTTACAACGTCGTGTAACGTCTTACAACGTAGCGTAACGTCTTACAACGTAGCGTAACGTCTTACAACGTAGCGTAACGTCTTACAACGTAGTGTAACGTCTTACAACGTAGCGTAACGTCTTACAACGTAGTGTAACGTCTTACAACGTAGCGTAACGTCTTACAACGTAGTGTAACGTCTTACAACGTACTGTAACGTCTTACAACGTAGCGTAACGTCTTACAACGTAGCGTAACGTCTTACAACGTAGCGTAACGTCTTACAACGTAGTGTAACGTCTTACAACGTAGCGTAACATCTTACAACGTAGTGTAACGTCTTACAACGTAGCGTAACGTCTTACAACGTAGTGTAACGTCTTACAACGTAGTGTAACGTCTTACAACGTAGCGTAACGTCTTACAACGTACTGTAACGTCTTACAACGTAGCGTAACGTCTTACAACGTAGTGTAACGTCTTACAACGTAGCGTCACGTCTTACAACGTAGCGTAACGTCTTACAACGTAGCGTAACGTCTTACAACGTAGCGTAACGTCTTACAACGTAGCGTCACGTCTTACAACGTAGTGTAACGTCTTACAACGTAGCGTAACGTCTTACAACGTAGCGTAACGTCTTACAACGTAGTGTAACGTCTTACAACGTAGTGTAACGTCTTACAACGTAGCGTAACGTCTTACAACGTAGTGTAACGTCTTACAACGTAGCGTAACGTCTTACAACGTAGTGTAACGTCTTACAACGTAGCGTAACGTCTCACAACGTAGCGTAACGTCTTACAACGTAGTGTAACGTCTTACAACGTAGCGTAACGTCTTACAACGTAGCGTAACGTCTTACAACGTAGCGTAACGTCTTACAACGTAGTGTAACGTCTTACAACGTAGCGTAACGTCTTACAACGTAGCGTAACGTCTTACAACGTAGCGTAACGTCTTACAACGTAGTGTAACGTCTTACAACGTAGCGTAACGTCTTACAACGTAGCGTAACGTCTTACAACGTAGCGCAACGTCTTACAACGTAGTGTAACGTCTTACAACGTAGTGTAACGTCTTACAACGTAGCGTAACGTCTTACAACGTAGCGTAACGTCTTACAACGTAGCATAACGTCTTACAACGTAGTGTAACGTCTTACAACGTAGCGTAACGTCTTACAACGTAGTGTAACGTCTTACAACGTAGCGTAACGTCTTACAACGTAGTGTAACGTCTTACAACGACAATTTTGACATTTAGTATTCCAAATTAAAATCTAATATCCTTATAACCCTGATTATTCCAGCTCTACAATTTAAAAAATATATACTATATCATAATTAATACCTTTCTGTAAGACTTGCAGCCAGCTTTTCAGCTTTATCGATGGCTTTCGTCCGAGTTTTTATACCAACAAGGCTACTGTAAAATTTCTTTAAAAATAAATAAAATTCAAAAGACAGTTCTTATGACATATTACCAGGTAGCAATGGACAAGGTGTATGACCCAGAAGACCCAAGGATATGGAAGGCAATGTGTATTAGGCCAGGTTTACACTAGTATACGGTACGGTAAGTGAACCGTTAAAAAATCAATACGTTTCTTTGTTGTGTTTACACTGTACCTGCCTAATCCGGAGTGGTTTACCGTAGCGTAGTCACTACGCCAAGCACTCCGGATGTAAATCACTACGCTACGGCAAATTTAACGTAGCGTAGTAGTGTAAACATATGCATACGCGTTTAAAATGTTAGCGGGAAAAAATGGCGCCAGGTTATTTTGGTTGTTTATCGGCAGCAATTTTAATAATTTTAGCTGGTTTATATGGTTATATGCAAGCATTAAACCTCTCTGCAATCGCGAGTGCGGAGAGCTTCCGGCGAAAAAGAAAACGGCTTGTAAACATGCTTGACATCAACTTTTCGCTTCGCCATTTCGTAAAATATGTCTGGCAATACGCATGTGCGTAGTAAAAAACTGCTGATGTCAACGAAAAACCTCGCTTTGTCCTTTGTAGTGTAAACAGACGTAAATTTCACAACGGTACGCCAACCTACTCCGGATCACTTACCGTACCGTACTAGTGTAAACCTTGCTTTAAATGCAATTGCGCAATGTTTCATGGAACCTGTTTCACAATGGCTCAATCTGCTACAGTACGTTGCAGTTGCATGAAAGGGGGTGTTACACTAGGCAACGTTTTGTGCAACTTGACTCGCCAAGTTTTGCCATCTTTGTGTTTATGACAAGATATGCATGAGCATCGAGTCTCCAAATAGGAAAATTGCGAGACAAGTTGCAGATGGGGGTGTTACATTGTGCAATGCTGAAAATAGTTGCTGTAATCATTGCAGAAAGTAGAACTTGATTCTACTTTCTGCAACGATTGCAGCAACTTGTGTCGCAACAATTTTCACCGTTGCAAGGTACTGTATGTTACACTTTGCAACGGTTCATGGAACTTGTTTCACAATGCCATTACAAAGCAAGCTGAATGAAGTATTGTACAATGTAACATTGCCTTAGCTGTAGGCCTCCGATGTTTGTACCCTCAGTGTACGTGAAGTGAAAACATTCCTTTGTTGTCGTTTAAACAAGTTATAAAACTTTCCTGTATTTTTATAATAATCTGGGACTGGAGTATTTACACAGCTGCCACATATTGTTTAACTTTGTTGTTGTTGCTGTTGTGTTGTTGCGTTACCATTGTAATTGTTGTTGTTTTGTTGTAAAAAGTGTGTTTTTTAACAATTAATTGCATTTTGGGCAATTCCATGTAACGGACATTACACAGTTTGTCAAATGTTGAAAACTAATTTGATATATTTCTTCCACTTTTACCATTGTTTCATTTTGAATTAGAAATTCTGATAAGTGAACAACAATTGATGTTCAACTTACTAATTTTTCAGAGTGTTTTGGAAAATGTCATACATATATTTACAATCACAATATTTTGCGTAACGGACATACTCCAGAAAAGACATGGCTATTTTAGTACTTTTTCAAACAACATATCTTCTCAATTACAATGATTGTTACAACAAAACACCTAAATTATGAATCCATTTCTACATACTTTAAAATTATTTGTACATGTTGGACAAAATTTTACCTTTTTTTGAAATAAATAACAAATTTGTGTGTAGCGGACATTACACAGAAGCCGTAACGGACATTACACTTTTGTCTCATGCTTCTTTATTAATATTTATCCCCAAAGTTACCCAATTTGATAGGGGATTGGATTTAAAACAAATTTAATCCATTATAATATTTTCAACAATCAACCAAAATACTGCTTTTTGCTTTTTTAAGCATAGTATGCACACATTGTAAATGTTGTATAAAAACCTTAATTTCATGTAAAATTGTAACTATGTAGAGGTAAAGTTGAAGAATTACAACACTGTATTTGGATGTTGGCAATAAAGTTAGACGTTTTTATAGCTAAAAAGCATAAAGAGGATAACATTTCCTTAGCCACTAAGGGCTCTTGCTTAATTTAAGAAATCACAAAAAGTGCATTTAAACATGGAATTGCCCTTTTACAAACTGTGTATTAACTGCATTTTAACTGGGTTCTACAAATTGTGTTCATTTGCTTAATATTTGTTAATATATACACTATATTTAATATATAAATAAATATATAACTTGGTCACCTTGTCCTGTTGGTATTTTGTTGTCTTTGCCACTTCTTGCATGATATTGAAGAATCGCATGAAGAAAATATAAGCGTTCTCCTCGTCAGCAAGTGTGTCATGATATTCAGCTTTCTTGAACACCTTTTCTGCCGAATTTAACCATCTTGTAATATGAGCAAAAATTAGATTTAGTTGAGGATGTATTGCTTATTAACAAAGAGGGTTGTCATTAAAATACTAAACACTTATTGACCAAGTGGACCGACCAAATTTCTCACATTTCTAGAATTGTTTCGTAATTTTTTAAATCGTTTCATAATGACCAGTCCTTACCAATTTGTAAAGACTGCTCAGGAATTCCAATCATATTACAGAAAGCTGCGTTAAGATCTCCCACAAGTCAAGTCATATAATAAAAGGTCTTAATAGCTAGTATGGACCCAGCCCATAGGGTGAAAGCAATGACTACTTGCACAGTAAATAATATACAATTATTGGACGAGGTTCAGCAAAATATCGTGATTTATCAGTGGCGAGCAGATCAATTATTTGCCGATGCCGAAGGCAGAGGCAAATAATTGATCTGCGAGCCACTGATAAATCACGATATTTTGCGATAGCCGAGTTCAATAATTGTTTTATCATTCACCGTCGCAAGTTTAACTTTAGACGTCAATAGCTCAGGTTCACTCAATCCTTTTTCTTGTAAATACCCTCGAAATAGGTTTAAAGCAACTTTGGTTGCCTTTTTTGTGTTTTCGGCGTCCTTTTCCTCAAGTAAAGACGACAAATCGCTTTTTCAATTCAAGCTGACGAATCATTTTCCATGTGCGCATGCTCAATAAAGTATTTGCACCAGTTATTTGCAGCTGAATCGATATTTGCACGCAGTTATTTGCAGGTAAATCAACCAATCAAAATAGTAGAAATATTAAAGTGAATGATAAGAGTTATTATGACATTTTTCAATAGCATGCAAACAAATACCAGCAGGCATTTTGGAATTCCGCGCTGTCGCGATTTCGTGGAATCGTCCAAAAATCGCGGAATTTGTTTTCATTACGGAATTGAACTTTGGCAAGTTAATTCTTTATTTTCCTCCTAAATTCACAAAAGATGATACATTTACGTAATCTGATACAAGACGTTTACTGTAAAATAATCGCAAGCCTTTCGAAAGGAAATTTTCTTCAAAGTGGAAGGACTAGCACTTTCATCATGCTTTCGTTCCACTTATGTATCTATCAGCGGCTTCCCCTGGGGTCGACCCCCGGAAACCCAGAGGGATTGGTCCTCTTACTCAGTCAAACCTTAGGAAATGTCCCTGGGGGTATGAGGCATAGTTACAAACCCCCACCCCCCAGGACCGTATTTATTTATGTCAAGTCTATATCGAGCAACACAACCAGTTTCAAACAGTGTAACCTCTCGTTTACTGACTGATTCACCAACACTAAAAAACAATATTAACAAAAGAGTATGAACTATGAAGGTAAAAAAAGGTCATCCTCGCCTTCTAATAAATTATTCTCGTTTTTACAGATCTAATCTTTACAGGCAAAGCAAACAAATGACGATCATTCTTTGGCTCTTTAAAGTGCCCCTGACATCAAAAAGTTTTATTGTCTTATTTGGAAGAACTTTTAAAATGATAAAGTAACTTCTTTTGAAGATTTTCGTTTCTTTGCTTTCTTTTTGAGATATATCAGTTTGTTTGATATGCAAATGTACGGAATTTACGTCACACATGCATAATGACTTATTGGAGAAATGTGTATATCTCTTTCATTCTCGAACGAAATCCTTTAAAATCGAGAAGTTTGGTGTTGTGGGAGAAACACGCACACGTGTTATTCACACTTTAGTGTTTTTATTTCATGAACGCAAAGATATATAACATTCTCTGATAACTCATTATGCATGTGTGACGTAAATTCCGTACATTTGCATATCAAACAAACTGATATATCTAAAAAAGAAAGCGAATAAACGAAAATCTTCAAAAGAAGTTACTTTATCATTTTAAAAGTTCTTCCAAATAAGACAATAAAATGTTTTGATGTCAGGTGCACTTTAATCTTTTGCTAATTTTGACAAAAAATAATCAAAAGCACGTTGCCGCAAGTCACATCCGGCAGTTAGAAATAGATGAAAGTTGGATTCCCTACAGTGATGTGGCAGAAATGTTGACGTGTCCTACCACTTTTCCCTGTAGTAACTTCTATGACAATAGTGCATAGCATTATGATAAGTAAGGATGAATTAAGTTTTATTTTGAAAGAAATGTTTTGTTTTCATGTTGGGACTGTATTAATATGTCAGATTTCTTGAGTAAGAGAACGTTTATTGCTCTTTCTAATAAATTTCTTACTATCTGAAGTTATATGACCATACAATTACAGTTTTTAGCTGTGGAAATTGATTTTTGGCCTAGAAACGTATGAATTTTGCCCAATGGAATTTCTCATTTTGGCCGCGGAATTTGGGTTTTTGGCCGCAGAATTGACTTCAAAAATTACGCGGATATTTCACTTTTCAGCCGCGGAATTCCAGAATGCCTGTACCAGTAACTTGTGTTACAGGCTCAACATGGAAACTCTTCCAAAACAGTTTAAGACTAAAGTAGAAACTACTGTAGATGAAATCAAATGTACACTATTGTACAGTATTTGTTGTTCTTTGTTGATTTGAGTGAGTGGTTTTAAAGAACGAAGCAATCCTATTGCGAAATTTGATAAGTACTGATGAAGGCCAATTAAGAAGTGGAAGACGTGACAATGAAATGGACAAAGGCGTACCAAAGGTGGGCAATTCCCCCCCAAACATTTAAAAAAATGCACTTTTTGAAAAATCTTTCGGGTTTATAAATTCGGGCAATATTGCTGTTACAGTAAATATTCATGAAAAATATAAATTTGAACTGTTTTAATATTAAAGTAATATATTTTAACATTAACATAATATATTAGCAGTGCTGTAATTAAATTTAGAAGTACACTATGTGGCCAAAATGTGTTTCCTGCATTTTGGGAGGTGATTTTGCAGAATTCTGAAGATTACAAAACGTCCTACAAAAATAAATGCACAAAAAACAAGACATTTCAGGACTTAATAGCCTTGACTTAGTACTCGGACTTAGGTCGGAAATGAAACATGGAAACTTTACGTACGAGGTACTCACTTTACAGTAGATGTCATTTCTTATGCTGCCAATATTGTTTCATCCACAGTAGTCGGGGAAGTGAGAAAATGTTATCAAATCTTGAAATGATTGCATGGTGGAAGTTGATAGCAAGCGACAGTTTGTGGTAACAATACAACCTACGTTTTGTTCATTTAAATTTTGTTTATTTATATAAATTTTGCTGAGACAAAAGTAGGCGGCTCCAGATGTGCAAGTAGCTGGCCGTTTTGGCCGGCTACCGGCCCTTAGTTACAGCACTGATTAGAGTTGTTTTGCAGTTGCCCGGTTTAAAATTATACTAAGGGCTATATCACATACGATAGATGAAGTACTATTTTGGTGAGGAAACTGCTGAGAAATGATCAACAGTCGACTACTATCCCCCCCCCCCCCCCCAACATAACTAGTCGGGTACTCGGTATGTCTATGATAATGGACAGCTACTGTATTCTACAATTATACCGCAGTTATTATATGAACGTGAATAATGCCATTTTAACTGGAAAAATACTTTTAAAAACTTGGCCTTAATTGTCTTGTGTTTCCACTTTATTTTTCCTGTTTTTTTCAACTGGGTATTTTTCCTGGTTGAAATGATCTGCATTATTGCTGCTGACCCTCAGGGAGACAGCACACCAATCTTGACTTGGGTCCCTGTGTTTCGTGTCCAGACCTTTTCGCATAACTATGTAGCGAACATGCATAGACTTGGCAATGCAGTGGATGTCCTTCTGGATGTCTGTCCAGTTTTATGACGTAGGTTTCAGTTTTGGATATTATTGGAAGGCTATATGATGCTTTGATACATGGTTTAGAATGTTATCGAGTGGAACACGGGCACGCAGCCGTCGGCTCCGTGCCACTATAGAAAGGAGTGTTTAAGCAACAAACGACCAGGGCTGCAAAATAACCCCTCAAAAAGGAATCAACTACAATTACAATTACTTGCTTCAAATAGTAATTAATTCCTAATTACAATTACCACTCTTAAAAATAGGTCCGCAATGCGAACATGTGGGTACCGGGAGCAATGAGCATGGGTGTGACCAAAAGGAGGGCCCATTTTTATGAAACAAAAACACTATGTTATCTAAACTGAGGAAAGAAAAATCCAAATCTGTGATACTAACTGAAATATTAGTATTATTGTCATGGAGGCTATTTATCATTATATTCATGTGGTGCCTTTAAAGTGTCTATGAAATGAAAATTTGCCACAGTTTTTTATTGTACTTGAAAGAACACTTATAATAATGAAAAATGGCTTTTAGACGCTTTTCATGTTATTCTGTTCTTGAATTATTACGCTTTATATAATTTGAGCTGTGACGTCACAAGATGGACACAGCATTACACCAAAACAGGCATATCTTCAGACCGGTTTGACTAAAGCGATTCAAACCTAGCTGACTAACTAACTAAATCAAGAAAACTAAACATTGTCATGGTTCTAATGTGGTTACTATGGTAACAGAGTTTCCAGATTACTCTCTTCCTTTATATGAATTATTTGTTTTCGACCACATTTACAGCAACTTATTCAGTTTTAGTCAATGATTTCAATGATTTCCAATGTAACAATACTGTTTAAAACAATAAAAAAGTAACTGCAATGATGAAAAGTACAACATTTTGTTTCTTTACAAAGTGGCCTGGGAATGAATATGTTACCATGGGAACCTAATAACAACAATCTCAATGCTGAGTCTTGTTGACTCAGTAAGTCTGTATGGTTTGAGCCAGTTTAGTCAAACCAATCCAAAGATAAGCCTGTTTTTGAGTTTTGATGTAATGCTATGTCCATCTTGTGACGTCATATCTCAAGTTACATGAAATGTAACTCAAGAACGACATAAGATACAAAAGTTACTGTCATGTAAAAGCTATTTTTCATTATTTTTCGTGTTCTTTCAAATACAATGATGGAGTATTTTCTGACACTGCGAACACTGAAACATTGATTGTAAAATCAATTGTTAACAAGCATATACCAAGTGTCAAAGTTCCCTTTTTCTAGTGTTATTAGTCGAGAGTATATCACATGAAAATGACGAAATTTAGCTGTTTCCCTGCAATAGCTCTGAGAAGGCAATAATATGTTGTCGACCGTCAATAATGAAAATATCATGTGAAATACCACGTGAAAATGTAATCTTTGGAATGAACTCTCCTTACGCCTTAATTGTATTTAATTTAATGTTTGAAGAATAAAATATTTCATGTCTTTACGTTTTGTTTTTTTTCTTTGACACTTGGTATGATAATAAAGCACTTGTTTACTGGGACATTGGGAAAGCAGTATGTTTTGACATTCTGCTTTCATCGACGGTCTTTCATACTGGGACCACATACTGTTTCCCTCGGTCCCAGTAAATAAGTGTTAAATATTCATAGTTGGTTTCTAAACCAAAAAATAAATTTGTAAATGCAATTTCTCCAGCTAGTTATTCACTATAAGTTCATTTATTGATACCACGACAGGAACATCAGTTAACAACAAAACATCTTAATATTTACAGAACCTTTATTGACTTTAATGCAACCATACAAACAATTCCCATGTAACAAAATATTGTTCAAGCCATTCATGCAATTACCGCATAAATATGTTTACCTTATGCAAAAATTATAGCGGTCAATGATTTGCTATACACTGTATACCAGCATTGTCGCCAAATTTAGACTGACTTCCTCACTTCCTCACCTGAAACTGTCAGATGGATATACTGTATTAGTGTATAACATTTGAATTTGACGAAGAAATATAAAACAAAAACAGTCACATAAACAACATAGTACCTGTAGCTACTCAGAGGAGCGAAGCTATTAAGCACATAATTTTATGATCAAAGAAATACCTTGTACAGTAAATAAGTGAAAACGAGAAAGATACAACTTACCTTTAATGTAAACTACACAAGCCAAACGCACTCGATCCGCCACGAGGAAGAGCGAATTATTAAGCCAAAATTAAAACGCATTCGATCAGAAGACACCACGAATTGATTGCCAACTTAAACGACACGACCTTTGTACGTTGAACTTGTCGAGTCGTCGACAAGTTAAGATTTTTCGAGATTTTCTACCGTATAGTTTGTTTCGATGATCGAGCGGACGACATTTTCCGATGAATTCCGAATGAGTATCTGAGTTGCGCAGTTGTAATTTCGATGTTGAACCCCTAGATAAACGGCTACCTCAACGCCATGACTATATGGGTACCGCTGACCGCGGTACCCACAAAAAGTAATTAATTAATTACAAAATTACCCTCCGAGAAAAGTAATTAATTACAAATTCCTTTACGTAATGTAGACCGGCCTTCGTGCATGCCATATAAATTCCTCACACCAGAAATGAAAATGTGACAAGGTTTAATGAGAGGAATGAGGTTGGGTTTCAACTTTTAACATAACAATTGTTAAATTTGTTGTCCACAACAACAATGGCTTCAGCTTCTACACATCAGGCTCTGGGTTGTGCTCTGGGTACAAGATTGGCTCTTCCACAGCTATTGGATTTTCTCTAGCCAGATTGTTGTGTAACTCGGCCGTATATTGGTAACAACGATTGTTTCTAAATCTTCTGCCAAATTATTGACACTAACGTCTGAGATTTCGCTTTTGAATTTATCCATAAACGGTAGGTCAAATAACCTATTTGACACGTGTTGAGAGTGTGTGTCACGGGGATAACCTCGTCCCCAGCCCCCAGGGTCTACTCTATTTTCAAGAAGGCCTTAGCCATAGCATGAGCCATAATACCTATGTACTTAAGCATGTTTCCACGTCAAAATTTAGTTGTTTTCGTCTGTCGATAGGTACTCTTCGATGGTAAATAACATTCATTATATTTATGAAAGATTTAAGGAAAGGAATTTGTAATTTTCTTCTGCAAAAGAACGCGTTCCTTTGTTTTGTAATTAAATACCTTTTTCGTTCCTTTGCCAAAAAAGTAATGAATTACCGGTTAAAATTACTACAAATGTAACACGGTAACGGTAACGCGTTACATTGTAACGAGTACACGGTAACGCATTACAATTGTAACGAGTACTCACACCACTGCAAACGACAATATCTTAATTCAAGGAGACACTATAACCTCAGTGTTTTTGAGAATGGTGACATCCCGCATGATTGATTTCCATGTGTTATTTTAATATAAGAAGGGTATTCCCGTTTGTTTGTTCTATTTGAAATATGACCGCTCTATAACCAGATAAGTCGTTCAATTCAGCAAATATAATATATTGGCGTTCAAATCAAATGGTCATAATTGAATTTTGATATTCTAAATGCGCAATATCATTTCCGTATATTATTTTAATAGTTACAAGGCTATTTGTAGGGATGAGCCGATAATCGGAAATTAATCGGTAGAAGCCGATAATCGCAACATTCAGGCTGATCGGTTATCTACTGATCGCGTCAACATATATCGGCATATATCGGCGGTCCCGATAATATCATTCTCGCTTTTCTACTTGTGATATTTCCTTTTGTTTGTCAAGAAAAATGCCAACTTGTTTATAACTGAACACTCTTCCACAATGAAACTGTCAAATTTAATATCTTCTGGAACTAGAACGTTGCAAGTCTATTTTCATTCTGGAAAATTAGCATTGACACCCCAGCACATCTTCCTTTCGAACCGACGCAAACACGAAGCCTAAAAGTTAACATTACATTTGCATCGGTGACAGTGTTAGTCTGCTTGCGGTTGGTAACGCGCACCATGGCTTATGCGAAGTGAAGTTTGGCCCCAAATTCAACTGTTAATAATTTCTGGTGAACAATATCGATAAATCGGCCGATCAGCTCGTAAATCGTATCGGAACGGTACATTGGATTTTTCTCGATCGGCTCATCCCTAGCTATTTGATCACCTTGACTTCGATTGTCGTTTAGATTCTACGCATTCTATTTATTTGATCCTGAATGCTATAGAATATTTCTAGCATTATTTTGCTGGAATATTGCCTGATCCTAAACATTGAGCTTCCAACCTCGTACCACTGCTCCTGTGTATGTTCCGAGGCAGCATTTCACTTCTGATAAGAACTCCTAGATCATAATATTCTTATCGCAGTACAGACACACACAAGTAATGTTGTTACTGAACATAGCAATGACATCATACTAATTGTTTATCTATGAGTACTGAGCGACAATAGCGAGAAAGTACATTACACCATGGGTTTCTGGCATTAGCCACAGAGAAACCTTTACTTTGTAATACTTACGGCTTAGGATTGGCATTCTTGGTTATTTTATCTTGTACTTGAGCCAAATTATTTAGCTCACCCACACTTCGCGCTAAACACAAATCTTTCTTCCCGATACTTGGCATGATTTCCTTGAATACACGATCTTTAAATCGATAATCAAAAGACAGCAACACCTAAAAGGATGATTCACATCATCTATCTTGATGATCCTAGACGAATTTTGCCAAAAACTAAAGAAATCTTCTTGTTTTGTCAATTACTGTAGCTCTACTTTTCATCAAAACATTAGTATATCGTGATCACTAGTTTCCATCTATCAAATTGACATACGTCATTTTATCAACAATTTTATCAAAAATAGGTACGTATAGCGTACATGTGTCAGCTGACATTTGAGTTACCCTCGAAACGTCATCATTTGGAGCTGTTTACATGAATCCGGATTCAGACGTTTCATTCCGGATTGAACGTGAATTCAAACCGCGTTTACATAGGAATTATATCCGAGGATCGAAAATCGCGCGAAATCTGGGGCCCGATGAGTGCGGGGGGCCCATGCTGGTTATTGCTGCCGACAATCCAGGTCTCATGCTCTTGGCGCTTTACAAAAACTCTAATTAAAGACAGACTTAAATAGATGTGTTTTTGATTTTGGATTTAAAAATAAAAAGACTTGGTGAAGATCTGATGCGATCTAGGTAAAGTGTTCCAGAGTTCAGGAGCGGCAACGGAGAAGGATCGATGACCATAAGACAGTAGATTAAAATTGACACGGTTGAGAAGAATTACGGATGAAGAGCGGAGAGTTTTTCGTGGAATGAAGCGTGTAATCAGGTCGGAGATGTAGACAGGAGCTTGGCCATTAATTTGGATGTGACGAATGCATGACTTAGGTTTTGGTGGTCTTTTAGTATACAGCTGTAATACAAATAGGAATTTTCTTATGCGAGCGATATTACGAAGATAGTGGGCATACATCGACATAGTGTTTTAATCTGGTTGAATGAAGTCAATACCGTTTATATTTCCTTGCCATGACTATGATTGTGCGTTATATTGACGAAAAGGTTTTCAACTCGTTGGGCGCAGCAACCGTCTTCAAAGGACATGCATTCCACCTCTTCGGAAGACAAAAACAACGAGTAATAGAATCTGGCGTCAGACAGAGTAAAATCGTCTGGCGCTCTCGCCCAATTAATGAGACGCAAGAAAACATGAAATTTGACACTTGGTTGACACTTGGTAGTTGGTATATACATATAGTTTAAAATAATATATATTTTCGTCGCCACAATTCATAAAGGCCTATTGTAGTACATAAGCAGGTTTTCACGAAGGGTATGCACGTTTTCGTAATATAATAGGCACGTATGTTATGTATTTAGACTCGGTTATTCCAAATCTGTTTTCAGAATTGAAAATAGTTAAATATTGACCGAGATAACGTTCAATACGACGGAAGCGGCCGCTGATTGCTGATTAATTTTTTAAGTACACAAACAGTTTTTTTACAAAGGGTCTGCACATTTGTTAATAGACACATTGCACATATGTTATGTATTTAGATTCCATAATTCCAAATCTGTTTTCGGAATTAAAATCGGTTAAATATTGGCCGAGGTAACGTTCGAAATTTACGACCAACGACCTTTTGCAATTTGTGGACTACAAAACTAGCGGTGGGCGATTACCGATTACTGAGTAATCGATACCGTCGATACCAAGCCACTATTCACGAGCCGAGTAATCGATACTGGCCTGGTCGACTCTTTCGATTACTTGAGCCAGCTGCGTTCCTTTTGGACTTTTTCTGATTTTCTCATCTTTCAATTATCTTTCACATTTTCTTTCACATCAACAATGATGGCAAGTTCATCAACTGCAACGCCTAGTCTTGTGTGGAACTATTTTGAAAAGTTCCAGATGAAACATTACAAAGCCGAAGTGCTTGTTGTACAACGATGTTTTTCAACATTCTAACAACACATCTAACAGGTGAGACGTCACACTGACGTCACAGTAATCGTTTGAGCAGTCGATACCATCGATACCTAACATCAAAAGTAATCGGTCAAATCTAATTTGGTAATTTGACTCAAATCCGTCTCGCTAAAAATGGCTAACAAAAGTTCTTGATGTCAATAAAATTGGATAAAGTTTGTGGTGACCGCGTAATACGAGTTCAAGACAATGAAATACTAACTTTGGGATTGTACAAAGGATGACCGCGTCCGCTTAATAGAGGTGACCGTTTACTAAAGGTTACTTTAACAGTATTTCCCGAAATTTTCGGGACTTTGACAAGTGACCGTTTAATGAAGGGTGACCGCTTAATACAGGTTTGACTGTATATGCAAGTAATATTTGGCCTTGCACTCTTCCTGTTTTACAATTATTTGCGCAGATACATGTACGCCTGAGCGTACCAATGTTTTCCTTATTTAATTTGAGTTTGTTCAAATTCATCCAATTGTTAATAGCTGATAAACAATTCTCAATGTTCGTTAATATAGTGCGGTTGAGGTAAAGATCATCATTGCAAGTGAAGGATACGTAGAGTTGAGTGTACAACAGATATAGTGGTCCAAGAACAGATCCCTGAGGAACACCAGTACACCACATTTTAAATAAAAAATTTCAGATCTTTTACCATCAATAGAAACAAACTGTGTTCGGTTAGAAAGGTAAAATCTGAACCACTTATTTATTTATTTATTTATTTGGCAATATTTTAGCAGAGATGCCCAATTCAGCAAGCTGGTTTAAATGGGGCTCTGCATTTACATATCAACAAATAAACTAACTAAATACATGTAAATAACTACACATAAACTAATTACAACTAAATGTAATTTTACAATTAACAAACAGGTTATATTAACAAATACAGAACATTACTGACAAAAGGAAGGAGAGTTAAAATGTATATGCATTATCACGGATATCAAAAGCATCTTCAATTAATAACTCGCTGGAGGAGGGATGTGCATGAATCATGAATGCCCTCTACTAGTCTACTGGGACTTGTATTTCTACACTTTTATGTAATTGAATCTCTTTCCACAAGCTGTTGTTATTGATACCATGACGCTATTGGTGTCATAATTACTTCGTGCGTCAGAAAATATTGCTTTCAGCTTCAACTGCTTCCGGATCTTAAACTTCCCTGACAGTGTAGTTTTGAAATGAATTCTCTTTGCGTTAAGACGCTTCTATGGCTCCTTTTATT
The DNA here is from genome assembly GCA_035772405.1 of Chrysogorgia sp. JL179-B06. Classification (NCBI taxonomy): domain Eukaryota; kingdom Metazoa; phylum Cnidaria; class Anthozoa; order Scleralcyonacea; family Chrysogorgiidae; genus Chrysogorgia; species Chrysogorgia sp. JL179-B06. Next base: position 603,389 of record JAYKKM010000253.1, read on the forward strand.
CACCATTGTCGTTGTTCAACTTGTTCAAGGTAAGTCGGAGATAATAACACGTTCTTTGAGGTCTAATTCAGACGCTAAACATTTCTTTACTTGAACTTAATTCATTTAGACGTTGAACTGACAGCCAGGCCGAACTTAATTTACACTGAATAAAACAAACTATATCTTATGTGAATAAGATTTAAATTCATTATTTCGGCAGTACACCAGTGTCGTTTAGAGTTATCCCATGCAAAGATTGATGTTAAAGTCGCTTCAAAGCCGTAATACCAGTCTAAATCAGACCTAAAGTTCGGTATTAAAGTTCAGTCGTTTCAAACTGACCTTTTCATGTAATAAACTGAACTTAGGTTTTCACTTTTCATTGAGAGTCCATCTGTCATGAACATCATAAAATATTTCTGGAAGGAAAGTTGAGAAATATTTAGAACAAATAGCTTATAGAGGTCTCAATCTCGTTTCTAATAAATATTAGAATGGAGCTTATCTTTTACCAATATAATGCAACACACTTTTCATGTTGAACTGATTACAAAATAGGTTCGCTTTTTGCGTAAAAACATTTCGTAGAGAAAGAGAAATTCATAGAAGAAATTGATCCAATTCAATCATTCAAACGCGCAAATTTGCGCGTAATTGCGCAAATAAGATTTGTAAACAAAATTTGACTGCTTATGATATACGAACCTAAAGTCCCTACCGGATATACGAACCTAAAGTCCCGGGGACAATCTCGTACCCAGAGCCTGCGTTCCTTTTGGCCTGACGCAGGATCTGGGTACGAAATTGAAAAGTCCTAAAATAGGTTTCAATTCCATGACACGCAATCACCAAATGTATGGGGTTAGGGTTAGGATAAGGGTTATATATATATATTTATATATTTCGTGACTGCGTGTCAAGGAATTATAAACCCAAAATAAGCCAGTGCATAATAACTGCGCATCAAAATGACTCGTTCTGCGTCGGGATAAAACTTATTTCAATTCATAACATCAGGCTGGGGAATTAAGTATAACGAATTTGCAAGTGTAAATAGAAATGCAAATGACTGTTGTGGTTTTAGCCTGATGTTATGAATTGAAATAAGTTTTATCGACGCAGAACCACTGATCTCTAAATAAAGACTGGATTGAGCTTTCTATTGTATCTGATGAGCTGATTTTGAAGCTTGCATATTTGCATAATGTAAATTAACGAGAGATCATTGGAAACTCCGAGTTTGCAAGCAAATCAAACTGTGACGCTCGCAAAATAGGTTTAGTGTCTGGCCAATATATATAGTTTCTTTGTTAACATTAAATGCATAAAATCTTCAACCTAATTTGACGTCTCATATCAGGCTTCTCTCACTGGATAATTAGAGCCAACGGCGGCCATTGCTAAGGGACCAAAGTCGCAGTAAATCTGTAGGTAGGCCATGAATCGTTTTACCCAGTAATTTGAAAAATGTTTTCTGGTCCTCTTTATAGTAATATTATTTTATTTTGTCGATGGTAAGAGCACATAAACCATCAAAAAACCTCATAGGATTCTCAGTTGGTCCCTTAGTAATGGCGGACTTCCGGCTTCATTTTCTGAACAATAGTTGCTCGATCCAGTCTTTATTTAGAGATCAGTGCGCAGAACACGTCATATTGATGGCTTATTGGGTCTTTCGTTCCCAGAGCCCTCACAACCTCGTCCCAGGCCGCCTAACTTCCGAAACGCAGAATAAAGCAAGTTTATAATTTCGATTTCGAAGATGGATAAAATTAATGTGTTCCACGAAGCCGTAGATAAAGCGTTACACGTTCTTGGGAGAGAGAATGTGATGTTGAAGGAAGAGGAGCAGTACGAAGCGCTGAAGGTTTATATTGTTGTTGACAATATTAGGGACTGCTTTGTCATTTTGTCGACAGGGTTTGGTAAATAATAATAATAATAATAATAATAATAAAAAAAAAATAATAATAATAATAATAATAATTATAATATTATTAATAAATAATTAATATTAATTAATTATATTAATTATATTAATTATATATTATTATATAATTAATATTACTAATATTATTATATTAATTATATTAATTAATTATTATTATTAATTTATTAATATTATTATTAATAATTATAATAATATTATTATAATAATAATAATAATATTTACCAACTTTTACCAGCTGTGTTTGATTTCGTGTCTTCCCCATCCCCCAATAAAGACCATCCATCCACGATCATCGTCGTTTCACCTCTGAATGCCATCATGCGAGATCAAGTGTCCAAACTTCTCCAGCAATTGCGCGATCAATAGCTCCTAAAGAAACTGGGTGTGAGAGTTCAGCATCAACCAATCAAATGACCAGTTTAATCGGAGTTCCCCAGGAGGCGCAAATAGAAGGCATTGACGAGCAAATAGAGTGAATTAACGAGCAAATAGCTGACACGTTGAACCGTCGTATCAGCCTCCTAGTTAATTGGATTGTAACCGACCCGAAAACAACAAAGGTCCTAACCCTTTGTCAAACGTTTTCTTGAGAAATAAACCACCCACAAAGCTATAGAATATATCAAACGAAAGTTAAATGATCTATTTACAACATACGTACAGCTTTATCCCGGTAGCTAACTTAGTTCTTTTTAAAAGCGCGGATAATCGAACATGCCAAAATATAATTTTCCTAATACGGATACCATCTTGTAAACAAAAACACGGCTGTCTTCGACGAACGTTTTCTTGAGAAATAATCAACTCCCAAAGCTACAATATATATTAAAACAAAGATAAATTATCTGTTTACAATATGCGTACAGCTTATCCTGCTAGCGAACGTAGTTTTCTTAAAAAGAGCGGATAATCGAACATATCGTAACGTGTTAATAATCCCACATCCAGCGGGCTGGTACGAGTGCCATGTATTTGCTCGTCAATGCCTTGTATTTGCTCGTCATTGGCGTCAATGCCTTCTATTTGCTCGTCGGTCACTTCCTTATATGGAATACGTACTAGAAGTACATATGCCATTTCTTGGTGCAGGTCGAAAGGAACGCAGACTCTGGGTACGAGATTGTGCCGGGGAATGTGTCCTTCACCCAACGTTCGTTTTTAGCCATGATCTGACTTTTAATTTCACTAATCCAGTCTCACATTTGATTTTGAGTATAAGATGATATTTTATTTCATTTTCGATTGGATTCATCTATGCAGGTGCTCTCCAATGCTTAAGAACTAACAGGAAACCTAACACGTCTTGTGGAGATGAATGCCAAGTAGGCAATGGATGTTCTCATCGAAGAAAACGTTGCATATGTGATAGGGATTGTGGATACAGTTGTGTTAATCCAAGTAGGTGTTATTTCACATTTATTCGTTCATGCATGCATGCATTCATTCACTAACTATAACTAACCACTGGTAACTAACTGACCATAACGAACCAACCACCAACTAACTAACCAACACCCATAAACCACTAGCCCATAAATCCACCATCCATACACATACCAGCACCTAAACCCACCATCCATCCACTCATAAAACTATTCACCTATAAACCCACTGTTCATTCACCCACCCATAAAACCATCCACCCACCCCAAAACCCACCATCCACCACCCATCAACCCACCTATAAAATTACACCCACCCTCTCACCAATAACATCACCCGCCATTTATAAAATCACTCACCTATAAAACCACCCTTCCACCATAAACCCACCACCATCAACCCACCATCCACGAATAAACCTACCATCCATCTACCCAACCATAAACCCACTATTCGCCCACTCATAAAATCACGCACCTTATCCGCCTATAAAACCATCCATCCACCTATAAATCCACCATCCTTCCACTCATAAATCCACCCATCCTAATAACCACCCACGCATAAACTCACCACCCTCCACCATTTTGTGGTCCATAATTTATATTGTAGTTATTTATTCATTTCGTTTTTTCTTCATCAGACAGAAAATGCGAAAAACCAACAGTTCGAAATGGCCGAGTCATTTTTAATTCCCTCCGTTTTAATGCCACCCAAAGAACAATTTGCAATCCTGGTTTTAAATTATCAGGATCAGTGACAAGAACCTGTCGCGGGAATGGTTTTTGGGATGGCAAGAGATCAAGATGCAGTAAGTAGGCTTTTGACTTCTATGTCTGCTGACGTAGACACAATTAGTTATCGAAACTAATGTCACAACTAAATACGTTCCGGAAGATAGCGAAAGTTCCCCGAGATGTTTTGTTGCTTCACCGAGTAGACTTCTTCCTTCGCTTATTTGGTCCACGATAGGTATTGAACTACTTTTGTTGTTTATCTGAGCCATTGTGTTTACACTGACCAACATTTTGGTCAGGTTCTTGTGTGTGTAAATGTCACGTACTGTTTGCAATGACCGACATTTTTGGCCAGGCGCTATATTTTGTGTTTCAGTGGTCGGCTCATGTGGTTTAAATTTAATAGTGATACTGCCAGGTAATTTCAAAATAGCTTAATATTTTAGCCGAAATAATTGCATATCGAAACTTATGAACCTAGTACGGGTATTAATGTTTACCATCGCACATATTTATCATATTATATCCTAAACAAACGCGTCTCAATTAACTCAAACAAGATCTACACCTTCGCTGAACTTTCGTAGATATAACAGTGAAAGAAATACGATTTCAGACATTGCTAGCCTACAACCTATATGATTTGAATAAACTTATAATTTCCAAATATGTTTAATATCTTTGCCTCCATTCCGTGACAACTTAGCGCGAAACTACAGTATCTTCTAGTTCAGCACCCGTTCTTATAGCCTCGGACATACTCACAAAGAATGGACACAAGCCAATGAAAGTTCACATTTTCTCACATTACTCTGTAACTTAAATAGTACTTTGTAACTTAAACAGTACCTATTTTTATTCTTTGAATGGCACTAAAATTGCTAAGCCTAGTTGTTAATCAAACAAGTATGAGAATAATAAAGCGAAAAGATTCAACCTATATAGAAAATGTCACCTTAGTGAACTACCGAGATTTTTAGGAACGAAATCACTGACGTTCGAGCGGAGCCCTTCATCGGAGTAAAACGAGATTTCATTTCATTTGAAGGGTTACTCTACCGGAACCACAGGGGCAGTGGGGGTAGCTTCCCCCACTGCCCTTTGCTTACGGGGGCAGCGGGGACAGCCGTGCGCCTTTTGCTATATTGTAATGCGATAACTTATACTTCCTTTTGAATTTATTTATCACTCTATTTTAAAATTTATACTGCCCATATTCGGAAAGCAGAAAACATTTAAATTTTGCGACCGAGATGCGTAATGAAAAGGAATGAGCCCGAACTAATCGTCGCTGGTAATCGTATAGATTGTGTAATTTAATTGGTTTCGAAAGAGTCAACGAGATGAGTCTGATGGATTACGCATGTGAAGATATAATTAAAAATGGACCATTTCCATTGCTGTTATAGACATATACAAAAATAATAACTTGGCATTTTTGTTAATAAACTTGTAAGAATAGACATTTCCCGAATGTGTTATATATAGTGCCTCTATAACACAATTTTGTCTTTTCATCCCATCGAATGTACGGTTTGTTTAAAATGTTTTAGTGAAAAAAAAATTCAATAAATTGTCTAGTTTTTATGGCGTGTTGAATTTGGCATTTCATGGCTCAGTGCCGTGGACCAGGAGTCTGGGTCTAGCTCTTCTTTCTGACGTCACGCAAGGTAGTCAGCATTTCGCTTTGTTCTTCGTGTGTTGTTGTTGTTCGATTCGATCACTTTAGAGTTTATATATTGTTCAGCAATCATGTCCAGCAGTGAATCAACTTCTGATTTATAGTGAATTTGCAGGTAGGACGAAAGTTTATCCAGCCGAGTACCTTGCGTCACAAAATTTACTCGTTCCAGACTCCTCGTAGCCACGGAAGTGGTCCATCAAAAAGCGCCTTTTTACCAACTTTAAACTGCCATAAAAATCGGAGGATTTTAAGAAATTCATTTTTGTTTTTGCAGAAATACTAGAAATCATATCAAGAATTGATATCGCTAAAAAAACATTTTGGTGTTAGGTGCACTTTAATAAAAATTGTTATTGACAAACGTTAACTGTGAGCATGGATAGTAAATAGACTGGATAGGAAACTAAGATCACGTGCGACGTTTCCAGCATGCTGATTGGTTTAGGCACCAGTTGGTCGCGTGAAAACCTAGTTGCAAATCGTGATGTCACAAAATCACCATAAATCGCAACGTTTAGCAATAATACAGCTAAAAATGATAGTCAAACTACCAAAAAATATCACAATGCCACTTTACGATGGAATATCCGACTACCATTACTATCCATGCTGTGAGTCTGTGAGTCTGTGTGCATCTTTCAGTAATAGATATTAAATTAATAAAGATCGCTAGACGGCTTCTCCCACTAAATTAAAATTTCCTTTTGTGAAAGTGCCCTTTTTGAGATTCTGCCGCCGCTGACCTGTGTTGCTTCCGTCGCCTCTGCACGTGTCACATGGATACCATGCCGCCAACTGCTAGGGTAATCATGTAAACGAAACGCTGAAAGACAAAAGACTAGGGTAACCATTCTATAAGGGTAACACTAACCCAAAGAGATGGGTTATACCCTACTTCTATGTAGTCTATGTAAACAGGCTCTTATAAAACTTAAATGTTTCAGACATACAGTAGTTTGACGCTACTCTGGCTTTAAAAAGTTTTTTGAACGTAACTTTAAAAGTTACTGTCCATGATCCAACGTTTCGACACTCCAATCTAGTGTCTTCATCAGGGGTGATCATTGTAAAGTTAGGATCCCTATTTATACCCTCATAGTATCGATGATGACGTTATCTATTAACAAGATGAAAATAAGCTTCTGGTAATAAACCACCGTCATCGCGATTCAATAGGGCGTGGGCGCTATTGATATGCCAAGCCTCCAGACAACGTCTCGTCTGATGGTACCGCGGATTACTTAGCAACACGGACGGACCCTTGTGACAACATTTTGACCAGATTTTTCTCGTAAGTCAACAAATCATTTCGCAACGCAACCAGGTGATAAATCAGACATAGTTTGAAGCTACTCTGGATTTAAAACGTTTTTTGAACGTAACTTTAAAAGTTACTGTCCATGACCCAACGTTTCGACACTCCAATTTAGTAACAAAAATTTTTTTAAAGCCAGAGTAGCGTCAAACTATTTACCACCTGGTTGCGTTGGGAAATTATTTGTTGACTTAAATGTTTGTTCTTGATGCTGCAATTCTAAGACGAAAATGTCATTTTAGGAAAGCTGAAGAACCTTTGTAGAGACCCAGGCACCCCTGGGTTATTAATGAGGTATACGTATCCAAGTGTACCAGGATTTAAACCTGGTAGAAAGTTGCTGTATTACTGTCCTCCCAAGTTCATTATGGTTGGATCACGGACCTTGGTGTGCAAACAAAATGGAAATTGGAGTACTTTGTTACCAGTGTGTAGAGGTAAGTTTATCAGGAAGAAGGTGAGTGGTTATGGAGCTGGTATAACTTCAGGAAATGTTCATTCCCTTCCTTCCTTCCTTCCTTCCTTCCTTCCTTCCTTCCTTCCTTCCTTCCTTCCTTCCTTCCTTCCTTCCTTCCTTCCTTCCTTCCTTCCTTCCTTCCTTCCTTCCTTCCTTCCTTCCTTCCTTCCTCCCTTCCTTCCTTCCTTTTTTTTTGCTTTTAATCCTTTTCTCCTTGCCCAAGTTATCAATCTAAATATCTACATTTCCCTCAACAGAACCCAAATGTAACGAAGTAGTACTTCCTCCTAATTCCTACGTCATCCGTCCTAAAAATTGGAAAAACCTGAGAGCTTATGGTGTTAGGTTAACTCTTGGTTGTAACCCTGGTTACGCATTGGGTGCTAAGCGTGGTGAACAAGTCTGTGTGACACCTGGTTGGAAACTAGAACCCAGTTCCTTCAAATGTTTCCGTGAGTATAAGTTATAAGTTAAATTTTGAGTTGCTGTATCTGAGAGTGAAAATCCACTTATTCCTTCCTTCCTTCCCCTTCTTTCCTCCCTTCCTCCCTTCCTTCCTCCCCGTCCTTCATTTCTTCCTCCCTTCCTTCCTCGCTATCTCCGTTCTTCCGTTCCTCCTTACCTCCCTCCTTCCCTCCCTCCCTTCCTTCCTTCCTCCCTCCCTTCTTCCCTTCCTCCATTCCTCCCTTCCCCCTCCCTCCCTCCCCTTCCTCCCTTGCTTCGTTCCTCCCTTCGATCCCTCCCAACCTTCCTCCCTCGCTCCATCCCCCCTCTCTTTCCCTTCCTTCCTTCCTTTCTTCCTTCCTCCCCTGACTCCTTCCTGATTTTGAGTTATTTCATCTTTCATTAATTATAGCGAAAAGTTGCCCAGATCCTGGGCTTCCAAGAAATGGCCAACGAAAAGGCCTATTTGTGTTTGGAGAGAAGGTATATTTCACATGTGACCAATGTTACAAGCTCAAAGGGCCTAGTTACAGACAATGTCAAGCAAATCAAAGATGGAGCGACTCACAACCCACATGTGAACGTATGTATTTAAAGTTCTCTTCAACTGCATGACTCAACAGCGGCTTAGCAAAAGAGAAGTCGATAAAAAATAGATTACTTTACAAGGGTTTGCTAAATAGAAAATTTAAACAGAAAATGGTAAATAGATAAGTATTATTGGGTTAAGCAAGGGAAGAGAACAAACACTAAAATTAAATCGTTGTGTTTAAGTCTCCCCAATAAAGGTTGTGTCTATATTTTCAGGTGTTGTTTGCCCTTCTCTTCGAAATCCTGCCAATGGTCGAATGACTGTGACGTCATATCGATGTGGTGGTTCTGTTAATTATCAATGTAACAATAACTATCAACTTGATGGTCCAAGCAAAAGGACATGTCAGTCTGATGGAACTTGGAGTGGAAAGGAATCAACTTGCCGTGGTGAGAACATTAGAAGACATCCATCCATCCATACATCCATCCATCTATCTATCCTTCCTCCCTCCCTCTTAATTCCTGGCAATTCCTTTTCCTCCCAATATCTTCCTTATAATATCTTCCTCACAATTCCATTCTTCCAATCCTTCCATCCAACTCCTTCCTCCCAATTCCAATCTTCCTCCCTTCCTTCCTCCCTTCCTTCCTCCCTTCCTTCCTTCCTCCCTTCCTTCCTCCCTTCCTTCCTCCCTTCCTTCCTCCCTTCCTTCCTCCCTTCCTTCCTCCCTTCCTTCCTCCCTTCCTTCCTCCCTTCCTTCCTCCCTTCCTTCCTTCCTTCCTCCGTTCCTTCCTCCCTTCCTTCCTCCTTCCTTCCTCCATTCCTTCCTTCCTTCCTTCCTTCCGTCCTTCCTTCCTTCCTTCCTTCCTTCCTTCCTTCCCTTCCTTCCTTCCTTCCTTCCTTCCTTCCTTCCTTCCTTCCTTCCTTCCTTCCTTCCTTCCTTCCTTCCTTCCTTCCTTCCTTCCTTCCTTCCTTCCTTCCTTCCTTCCTTCCTTCCTTCCTTCCTTCCTTCCTTCCTTCCTTCCTTCCTTCCTTCCTTCCTTCCTTCCTTCCTTCCTTCCTTCCTTCCTTCCTTCCTTCCTTCCTTCCTTCCTTCCTTCCTTCCTTCCTTCCTTCCTTCCTTCCTTCCTTCCTTCCTTCCTTCCTTCCTTCCTTCCTCCTTCCTTCCTTCCTTCCTTCCCTTCCTTCCTTCCTTCCTTCCTTCCTTCCTTCCTTCCTTCTTCCTTCCTTCCTCTTCCTTCCTTCCTTCCTTCCTTCCTTCCTTCCTTCCTTCCTTCCTTCCTTCCTTCCTTCTTCCTTCCTTCCTTCCTTCCTTCCTTCCTTCCTTCCTTCCTTCCTTCCTTCCTTCCTTCCTTCCTTCCTTCCTTCCTTCCTTCCTTCCTTCCTTCCTTCCTTCCTTCCTTCCTTCCTTCCTTCCTTCCTTCCTTCCTTCCTTCCTTCCTTCCTTCCTTCCTTCCTTCCTTCCTTCCTCCTTCCTTCCTTCCTTCCTCCTTCCTTCCTTCCTTCCTTCCTTCCTTCCTTCCTTCCTTCCTTCCTTCCTTCCTTCCTTCCTTCCTTCCTTCCTTCCTTCCTTCCTTCCTCCTTCCTTCCTTCCTTCCTTCCTTCCTCCTTCCTTCCTTCCTTCCTTCCTTCCTTCCTTCCTTCCTTCCTTCCTTCCTTCCTTCCTTCCTTCCTTCCTTCCTTCCTTCCTTCCTTCCTTCCTTCCTTCCTTCCTTCCTTCCTTCCTTCCTTCCTTCCTTCCTTCCTTCCTTCCTTCCTTCCTTCCTTCCTTCCTTCCTTCCTTCCTTCCTTCCTCCTTCCTTCCTTCCTTCCTTCCTTCCTTCCTTCCTTCCTTCCTTCCTTCCTTCCTTCCTTCCTTCCTTCCCTTCCTTCCTTCCTTCCTTCCTTCCTTCCTTCCTTCCTTCCTTCCTTCCTTCCTTCCTTCCTTCCTTCCTTCCTTCCTTCCTTCCTTCCTTCCTTCCTTCCTTCCTTCCTTCCTTCCTTCCTTCCTTCCTTCCTTCCCTCCTTCCTTCCCACCTTCCTTCCCCTTCTTCCTTCCCTTCTTCCCTCATTCCCTTCTTCCCTCATTCCCTTCTTCCCTCATTCCCTTCTTCCCTCATTCCCTTCTTCCCTCCATCCCTCCTTCCCTCTTTCCCTCCATCCCTCCTTCCCTTCTTCCCCCCTTCCCTTCTTCCCCCCTTCCCTTCATCCCTCCTTCCCGCCCTCCTCCCTCCCTTCCTTCCCTTCCTTCCCTCCTTCCCTTCTTCCCTTCTTCCCTCCTCATTAAGAATGATTTTGAGCTATATCTTCTTTCACTAGTTAAAGGTTGTCCAGATCCTGCACAGCCAAGAAATGGCCAACGAAAAGGCCAATTTCTATTTGGAGAGAAGGTATATTTCACATGTGACCAATGTTACAAACTCAAAGGGCCTAGTTACAGACAATGTCAAGCAAACCAAAGATGGAGTGATTCACAACCCACATGTGAACGTATGTATTTAAAGTTCTCTTCAACTGCAGGTTAATTAAATGGCTCAACAGCGGCTTAGCAAAAGAGAAGTCGATACAAAAATAGATTACTTTACAAGGGTTTGCTAAATAGAAAGTTTAAACAGAAAATGGTAAATAGATAAGTATTGTTGGTAGGCAAGGGAGGAGAACAAACATTAAAATTAAATCTTTGTGTTAGTTTTCCCAATAAAGGTTGTGTCTATATTTTCAGGTGTTGTTTGCCCTTCTCTTCGAAATCCTGCCAATAGTCGAATGTCTGTGACGTCATATCGATGTGGTGGTTCAGTTAATTATCAATGTAGTAATAATTATCAACTTGATGGTCCACGCAAGAGGACGTGTCAGTCTGATGGAACTTGGAGTGGAAAGGAATCAACTTGCCGTGGTGAGAACATTAGAAGACATCCATCCATCTATTTATCCTCCCTCCCTCCCTCTTAATTCCTCTTCATTCCTTCTTTCCAATGTCTTCATTGTACTATCTTCCTCATAATTCCATTCTTCCAATCCTTCCATCCAACTCCTTCCTCGCAATTCCTTCCTTCCAATCCCTTCCTTCGTTGTAATTGCTTGCAATTCTTTCCTTTCAATTCCCATCAATTCCTTCCTTCCTTCCATCCTTCCTCCCTCCATTCCTTCCTCCCTCAATTCCTTCCTCCCTTCTTCCCTCCCTCCCTTCTTCCCTCCTCCCTTCTTCCCTCGCTCCCTCCCTCCTTCCTGATTTTGAGCTATTTCTTCTTTCATTAATCATAGCTACAAGTTGCCCAGATCCTGGACAGCCAAGAAATGGTCAACGAAAAGGCCAATTTCAGTTTGGAGAGAAGGTATATTTCACATGTGACCAATGTTACAAGCTCAAAGGGCCTAGTTACAGACAATGTCAAGCAAATCAAAGATGGAGTCACTCCCAACCCACATGTGAACGTATGTATTTAAATTTCTCTTTATCTTCAAATTAATTAAACGGCTCAACAGCGGCTTAGAATAGATAATCTTAAATGAGTACTCCAGCTTGAATATCAAGAGGTTTGCTAAAGATAAACTAAGTACTAAATAGATAAGTGTTGTGCTGTGTAGACTTTGTGGAAATACAAATCAAATCTTTAAAAGGTTGGTGTATTGCCAAAATATCGTGGAGGAGGTTTAACGTTTGGCGCAAAGGTATCAAAGAGTGAGAGGTAAACTGGAAAGTATTTTTACACCTTGTTTCTTTTGCCGTTCATATTACGGAGAGATTAATGATTTTTTCAGACATTAATAATCTTTCCAGAGATTAATAATCTTTCCGAAGGACCTTTGTCAGAGAGAGAAACAAAAAGGAATCAGCGTGCGCTGTTAGTGCACTGCCACTCACCGCTAAGTCAAGCTCCGTCGGTTACGGGGTTAGTACTTGGATGGGTGACTACATGTATATGTGAATAACTTCGTGTTGATTCGCTAGCTTGGAACTCATGTGAGTAGAGTTATTAGTTGATCTCTCCCGTGCTTCGAGGGTTTTCCTCCGGGGTCTCCGGTTTTCCTCGCTCAGTAAAATCAACACTTAGAACTTAGCTGTGCTCCGTGGCCATACATGGATCGTATGGTGGCAGCCTGCGGCGCCTTTGACATACCTTCGACTCGGCCACGTTCGAGCTAAACAATTTGTAAAGATACACGTCTGTTGTGTCTGTTAATAAGATCATTATAAAGGTGAGGGAAAACATTAAAATTAAACTGTTGTCTTAGTTTCTTCAATGAAGGTTGTGTCTCTATTTCAAGGTATTGTTTGTCCAGCTCTTCGAAGTCCCATCAATGGTCGCATGATTGTGAGGTCATATGGATGTGGCAGTTCAGTTGAATATCAATGTTATTATGGTTACCAGATGGATGGTCCACGCGTTAGGACGTGTCAGTCTGATGGAACTTGGAGTGGAAAGGAGTCGACTTGCCGTGGTGAGAAAATTAGAAGACATCCAGCTATCCATCTAGCCTTCCTCCCTCCCTCTTAATTCCTAGCAATTCCTTCCTTGCGATGTCTTCCTTCTAATATCTTCCTCATAATTCCATTCTTTCAATCCTTCAATCCAACTCCTTCCTATCAATTCCTTCCTTCCAATTTATTCCTTCCTTTCAATTCCTTGCAATTCTTTCCTTTCAATTAACATCAATTCCTTCCTGCTTTCCTTCCCTCCTCCCTTCTTTCCCTCCTTCCTTCCTTCCCTCCTTCCTTCCTTCCTTCCTTCCCTCCTCCCTTCCTTCCCTCTCTCCTCCCTCCCTCCCTTCCTTCCCTCCTCCCATCCTTCCTTCCTCCCTTCCTTCCTCCCTTCCTTCCCTCCTCCTTCCTTCCTTCCCTCCTCCCTTCCTTCCTTCCTCCCTTCCTACCTTCCTCACATATATTTAAGAATGATTTTGAACTATATCTTCTTTCATTAATTATAGCTAAAAGTTGTCCAGATCCTGGACAGCCAAGAAATGGCCAACGAAAAGGCCAATTTCTATTTGGAGAGAAGGTATATTTCACATGTGACCAATGTTACAAGCTCAAAGGGCCTAGTTACAGACAATGTCAAGCAAATCAAAGATGGAGTGATTCACAACCCACATGTGAACGTATGTATTTAAAGTTCTCTTCAACTGCAGGTTAATTAAATGACTCAACAGCGACTTAGCAAAAGAGAAGTCGATACAAAAATAGATTACTTTACAAGGGTTTGCTAAATAGAAAGTTTAAACAGAAAATGCTCCCCAATAAAGATTGTGTCTATATTTTTAGGTGTTGTTTGTCCTTCTCTTCGACGTCCTGCCAACGGTAGAATGACTGTGACGTCATATCTATGTGGCGATTCAGTTAATTATCAATGTAGTAATAATTATCAACTTGATGGTCCACGCAAGAGGACATGTCAGTCTGATGGAGCTTGGAGTGGAAAGGAATCAAGTTGCCATATTGGTGAGAACGCTAGGATACACAACTTTTCATCTGTCTGTCTGTCTGTCTGTCTGTCTGTCTGTCTGTCTGTCTGTCTGTCTGTCTGTCTGTCTGTATGTCGAAGTAAGCAATTCAGTTTATTATTAGAGTTCTTACTAATTGATTTGAACAGTTTCCTTGTTAAAAATTCGTGGTGGTCGTGAATGGAATCAATACCTGCCATGACTAGCGCGTCATTATATGAGATTCCATATGAGCTCTCTCTCAACGCCGTCAACAACTTACCGATAAACTTTTTCAGCAAATATTATCAGATGACACTCATAAACTACATAAATTATTACCGGCTGTAAACAAATCCTCGCTAAATTTAAGGGAAATTTATAATACCTACGGTTAAAACAGACCGTTTTAAGAAAAGTTTTATCATTTCAAATTCATTGAAATCATAAATAATAATATAATATTTGTATATAGCTAATAGTCTAAGATATTTTTACCTTTCATAAAATAACATTTCTAAACATTATTACTTAAAGGCCTTTTATTTGAAAGTAATTTATTTTCGCAATACTGTTTCCTTTAATTTGAAACCTCTTCAACCATATAGCAAAGAGACGGTCAGCAACGGAAAGATCAACATGGCCTCCATTAATCGGAAAACAAGCAAAGATAACAACGGCTCCATTAGTCAGAAAACAAACAAAGTCACCAACTAGCAAACAGACAACACCAACCACGAAAGGAAGATCCGCCAGCGTATCAACGACAGTAAAGATGATCTCTACGACGGTTAAACTGAGTAAGAATTGAAGCATTTATTAAGTAAAATGTTTATGTCAAAATCATGTCGCAGATAATGTCAACGAATCAAATATCTCTGGACTAGTATAGTGAGATATGAAAATCTATGGCTATGATAATCATTAATTATATGGTTGAGCTTGTCGTTACTGACAGGTCCGAAATCCTGCCATATCTCCCTCCCTGCCATTACATTGCGAGGGGAGTACGTTTTTGAAGGATACGTAGATCATCATCACCATGATCACCATCAATATCATCATCATCACTATCATCGCCACCATCATCAACATCATTATCATCACCAACATCATCATCAACATCATTATCATCACCAACATCATCACTATCATCGCCACCATCATCATCATCATTATCATCATCATCAACATCATCATCATCACTATCATCGCCACCATCAGCAACATCATTATCATCATCATCATCATTAACACTATCATCACTATCATCACCATCATCAACATCATCAACATCTTCATCATCATCACCAACATCATTATATCACCTGACCATCATCACCACCAACATAATTATTATCACCTGACTATTATCACCACCACCATCATCATCATCATCACCATCATTACCATTATTACCATCATCACCACATTATCATCAACATTATCAACATCACCATCTTCACCACCAACATCATCATCACTATCACCACCCCCATCATCATCACCACCACCATCATTATTATCACCATCACCACCATCATCATCATCACCAATCATCACCATCACCACCATCATCACGACCATCACCACCATCATCACCATCACCGCCATCACCACAATCATCACAATCATCACCACCACCATCATCACCATCACCACAATCATTACCACCACCATCACCACCATAATCATAACCACCAGCATCATCACCACCATCATCATCACCACCATCACCACCACCATCACCACAATCACCACCACCACAATCATCACCACCACCATCATTACCATCATCATCACCACCATCACCACCATCATCACCATTACAACCACAATCATCACCACCATCACCATCATCACCACCATCATCATCACCATCATCACCACCATCATCATCACCATCACCACCACAATCATCACCATCACCACCACCATCACCACCATCATCATCACCATCATCACCACCATCATCATCACCATCACCACCACAATCATCACCATCACCACCACCATCACCACCACCATCATCACCACCACTATCATCACCATCATCATCACCACCACAATCATCACCACCACCACCACCATCACCATCATCACCACCACCATCACCATCATCACCACCACCATCACCATCATCACCACCACTATCATCACCACCATCATCACCACCACAATCATCACCACCACCATCATTACCACCATCACCACCATCATCATCACCACGATCACCATCATCACCACCACTATCATCACCACCATCATCACCACCACAATCATCACCACCACCATCATTACCACCATCACCACCATCATCATCACCACGATCACCATCATCACCACCACCATCACCATCATCACCACCACCATCATCACCCCCACCATCACCATCATCACCACCACCATCACCATCACCATCATCACCACCACCATCACCATCATCACCACCACGATCATCACCACCATCATCACCACCCCAATCATCACCACCACCATCATTACCACCATCACCACCATCATCATCACCACGATCACCATCGCCATCACCTCACCATACAACACATGCAGACACAGGCCGAAGTTCGCTTGAATTGTAATTAAAAGTAAGCTTACGAAACAAAAACTCAATTCAATCTTTTCAATGTCTAGATTCTCCTTGTGGTTCCCCTAATCTATCCCCTAAAGCCAAAATAAGATTGGTGGGTCGTCAAAGTTTATTAATTGGATGTCAAAAACAGTACTCGCTTCTTTCAAGTGGAATAATGCGTTGTATAAAGAAATCTTGGAGAACGGTCAAAAAGGTTTCGTGTTTACGTAAGTCTAATTAGTAACTACTTCATTAGGGGATAATTATAAATAATACTATGTGTGAAGTTGATCGTCCAGGTTGTTGTAGTCTTGAGAAAGACTGTTGTTGGTGACTGACGTTTCGACGGCCTCAGTGGCAGTCATCTTCAGAGTCAAGTAAACCATGTTTGTCAGGGTTTGCCTATATATACGTCTGGTTCATTACGTCATCGTTTGTTTGTGCCATAATTAGTGTGAGTGGGTGTTGTGTCATGCGTTAAGCGTGGGCCAATATTGTTTGTCATGCGTTAAGCGTGGGTATATTGTTTGTCGGTAGGTCTATTGTTCGTTGATGCGTGCGAAGAAGTCTTTTGTATGGTGTCAGTAATTGTTGTGATCTGTTAAGTGGTTTATGTTCCAAGTTGGTATACCAACTTTCTAATGTAAGTCGCTGTTTGTAGTTTGTGTTAAAGGCGATACATTCAGCCGAGTCCCAGTCAATATCGTGTTTTGTTTGTACGTGGTGTTCAGCTATGTGATTAGTCCTGTCCCCGTTTCTAGTAGCTCGTTTCTGTTCAGCTAGTCTGATTTTTAGGTTTCTGCCAGTTTCACCAATATAAGTGTCCTAGCAGTCGACGCATTTGATCTTGTAAACTGCACCCTGTCTTTCGTGAGGCTGTTCTTTGTCTTTCACGTTGGTCAGTATATGTTGCAAAGTAGTCATAGGTTTGTGGGCTACACGTATGTTATAAGGTCGTAAAATACGTGCAATAGTCTCTGATCATGTACCTTTAATGTATGGTAATGTTGCTGTTGTTACGGTTGTACTGCTGTTGCTCTCTGTTGGTCTCTGTGTTGCTGTTGGTCAACAGCAGTACAACCGTTTAAACCATTTACTTTATAAATAATACCATGACAATTCTGCAAATGAAATAACTTATGACCTCAAGATGTTTCTATATTTTTAGAAAATCAAGTATATCTTTGAGATTATTCAACGAAATCACTTGAAACTTTGCACATTACGACACTTCGTGACACCTAACATTATTACATCAAAATAGTGATCCCAAATTAATTTATTATTTCTAATTTCTTAATTATCTAAAAATGTAAAAACATCTTTACGTCATAGGCTACTTCATTTGCATATCACCAAAGTCTAAATATCTCAAGAACGACGTGAGATATGAAAGAACTCTAAATTACTATTCCTAATAATTTTAGGAGTTCGTTTAAATAAGATAAACTTAATTTTCATTTCATAGGTGAGACGACACTAAACATCTCGTTTTGTAAATCGATATATTTTTTCCCTTTGGCGGTTTAGTGAGAGGCTGCCCGTTTCCAGGTGTTCCAAAGAACGGATTTAAAGATGGCTTATCATATTTACACAATGACGTCATCAAGTTCTCTTGTGATAAGTGTTACACATTGTGGGGACATTCAGAGAGAATATGTTTGAAAAATGGAACATGGAGTCATTCGCAACCGAAATGTGTTTGTAAGTCATCAGATAAATAGATATACAAACAGACATACACACATACATACAGACACACAGACAGACAGACACACAGACAGACACACAGACAGACACTAAGACAGACACACATACAGACACTAAGACAGACACACAGACAGCCACACAAACATACAGACAGACAGACAGACAGACAGACAGACACACACACAGACAGACACACAGACAGACACACAGACAGACACTAAGACAGACACACAGACAGACACTAAGACAGACACACAGACAGCCACACAAACATACAGACAGACAGACAGACAGACAGACAGACAGACAGACAGACAGACAGAAATTTATTTGAATTTGGAATCTTATCAATTACAAATTGCTTTTCGTAAGAGCCGGATAATATTTACATGCAATATACATAAATATACATAGAAATAAATGATAGAATATACATAAATAATAATTAAAATTAATTTTGGAACTGAGGTTGGATAGCTAGCTCCCGTTTGAATGAACAGACAGACAGACAGACAGACAGACAGACAGACAGACAGACAGACAGACAGACAGACAGACAGATTGATTGATTGATTGATTCACTTTTATTTAAAATACGGTAGTTTCATAAGTCTTACAACTTCTTTCCATGAAAGCCGTACAACTATATAATTACTATATACAAGTAAAATTAAATACAAATTATAAATTAAACCAATTAGTTAATTGTCAACTGATTTGTCCAATAGCGATGATAGTTTTCTTTTAAAAATCGCTTTCGATTCAGAAGACTTAAGTTCATGAGGCAGAGAGTTCCATTGTACAGCACCTCTATATGAGAAAGATCTCTTATAATATTCAGTATTTGGGATATGCGTGATTTCCACATTAAGCTCATTATCTCTAAGTCGAGATTTGTACGGGTTACTTTTGGAACATTTGGAGAAAATATCACTCAAATATTTAGGCACGTTACAATTAATTGTATCGTACATAAACATATTGAGACGTTTTTCTCTTCTCGCTACCAAATTACACCAATTTAAATCATTTAATATATCAGCTGACCTCACATCGTAGCCTTGGTAGGTAATAATGCGGGCAGCTCGATTTTGTAGTTTTTGAATATTACTAGCAAGTCCTTTATTTAAGTTACCCCATACAACATCACAGTAGTCAAAGACAGGCTGTATTAGAGCATTATATATGATTTTAAGTACATTCAAAGAAACATAATCACGAGCCTGCCTTAGACCACTGATAGATCGACCTACTTTTATACATAATGTATTGATATGTTCATCCCACTTAAGGTTTTCATCTAAATGAACTCCGAGGTATTTTGTAGTTACAACTCATTTAATTTGTTTGTCTCCAATAACAATGGGAACAATTCTCCCTAAATTGGACAATCTAAAGGTCGTTCCGATATACATGCATTCCGTTTTAGTGACATTTAAACTAAGTTTGTTTGCCAGCAGCCACTCCTTAATATTTAGTAAATCTTGGTTTACTTTTAACTGTAATTCAGTTGTTGATATGGAAGCAATAGTTATAATAGTATCGTCAGCATACATATGTGATTTAGTGTGCATTAGGCATTGAGGAAGGTCATTTATATATAATAAAAATAATAATGGTCCCAAGATTGAGCCTTGAGGTACACCACATGTAATAATTTGAGGTGCCGAAAGATTGCCTTCTACAATACATTGTTGTCGTCTATTCGACAAATAAGAGGCAAACCAATTAAGAGTTGTTCCCGCAATACCATAAAGTTCCAGCTTTTTCAGCAAGACTGTATGAGAGACAGTATCAAACGCTTTCGCAAGATCGAGGAATACTGCCATATTGGTCATTCCTTCATCAATGTTTAAATACCACTTATTCACAATGTCCAACAATGCTGTTACAGTGGAATGAAGAGGGCGAAATCCGGATTGGCACTCTGTTAATAAACTGCAATCGTTTAAATAGGCATAAAGCTGGTCATACACAACCCGTTCACATATTTTACTAATAGCAGGTAAAACAGAAATTGGCCTATAATTCTGAATATCTGTGCGATTGTTAGCCTTAAATAAAGAAAATACCTTGGCCATTTTCCATTTTGACGGGAAAAGTCCAGTATCGATACTTTTGTTAATAATAGTTGTTAATGGAACAGAAATTATTGAAGCCGCTTCTTTCAAAAGTCTGCATGAGATGTTATCAAGGCCGGTTGCCTTGTGAGGCGATAACTTTTTTAAAAGCTTTAAGACTATATCCGTTGTGGTATGTTGAAGATTGAACTCAGTGTTTACTTGGCTTATATATGACTCAAAACTTCTGTTTCCATCCGGCATTGTTGAGGCTAGATTAGGACCAACAGACGTGAAATGACTATTTAGAATTTCACAGAGATCAGAAGGATTTGTTACGGATTCGCCATTAACTATTAGCTCATTTATAGAGCTATTATTGGTAGACTTACGATGGGTTAGTTGGTTTATAACTTTCCAAATTCCTTTGGGATTACCGTAATTGCTTTCTACCTGTACTCGATAATAATTTGTTTTCGCCTTCTTGATCTCATTGTTGGTCCTATTCCTTTCTTTTTTAAACTTGGCCCACGTGTCTGGGTCGTTACTGGCAATTGTTTGCCTTTTTAATCTATCACGATTTGTAATTAGTTTCCTTAATTCAACTGTAAGCCAGGGTGATTTCTTATTTCTCACCCTTCTAGATCTTATAGGAGCGTGATCATTAGCTACAGCTGTAAATAGATTATGCCAGATTTCTATCATTTCATCTGGTGTATCGCAATTATTAATGACATCCCAAGAAACTGCCCTCATGTCATTCACAGACAGACAGACAGACAGACAGACAGACAGACAGACAGACAGACAGACAGACAGACAGACAGACAGACAGACAGACAGACAGACAGACAGACAGACAGACAGACAGACAGACAGACAGACAGACAGACAGATAGATAGATAAACGGACACAAACACGCAAACCGCTCGACAGACTTGTGACTATTTTTATTTTTTCAAACTATTTCTAGTAAAAACTTGTCTACCTTTAAAAAACACAAGAAAAGCCACAGTGAGTAACGACTCGTTGAACTGTGGGGCCATAGCAAGGTATGAATGCAAGACGAAATACGAGGTAATGCTGGGGTCTGGGGAGAGGACGTGTGGTGGAAATGGCGCGTGGACTGGAGACGAACCAAAGTGTGTTGGTAAGTGCCATACTGTACTGCTAACTCTGTTACTGAATTTATAACTCGATGCAGGGCAACAAACCTTGGAGAATTTCTTTTATAACTTAAAAAACTCATTCAGACAAGCACTCAAAACCCCTAAAAAACTGCCGACTGCGTCGAGCAATCTCTAAAATGGCGGCGTCCAGAAGCATAAAATACGAGAATGAAAACGTTATTTCTCGAGCACAAGAGCAGATACCGTAAAACTATTAACCTTTTTTGGTCCTAAGAAATGCGCGGTGTATCTCAAACTACCGTGGATAGGGAATATTTCTGATGATTTTGCAAAGAAACTCAAAAACATTACGGAAGGAACTTTTTTTGCCAGTAAATTAAACTGCATTTTTTCTCAATGGTCTATTTTATCGCCGACTCCAAAGGAATGCTTTGGAATCATTCTTCAAGCTGTGTTATTTACGAATATAAATGTGAGTGTGATGCTCGCTATGTAGATAGAACTACCCAAAGGTTGGTAGATAGAATTAAACAGCATGTGCCTTCAGTCATTCGAAACAAAACTACACGGCAGACTCGCGGCAGTGTCGTAATAAATCAACAGTTAGTTGTGACTCACTCAGACATCGCAAGACATCTTTTGTCTAATGTGCATTGTGTTGAATCCTATTCAGACGATAAATTTAGAATTCTTAAGAAATGCCGCTCATTGTTCCAACTAAAGGTGATCGAATCCATTTTAATTAAGTTCCTTAATCCAATACTATGCAGACAAAAGGACTTTGTTAAGTGTCACTTTCCTAACTTCAGAACGTTCTGAACTTATTACCATTCACCACGGTTAGTACGTTTTACAAAGCGATATTAACATTTCTAAACATTATACTTGTAAAAAATTCAGTGTGAAATAAACTCTCTTACTTGAAAGAAATATAAAAATTAGAAAGATTGCCGTTTACAACTCTTCCATATCTCACTTTGTTCTTGAGATATTAAGATTTGTTTGATATGTAAATGTCCTCACTGTGACGTCACACTTGCATAATGACTTATTGAAGAAGCATGTGTAGCTTTAGGATTATGTAATGAAATTATGAAAGTGTATGTGTGTGCAGGGACGTATAGCCAGAACCTTCAAAGGGGGGGAGCCCTGTGGAGAATGATGGAAGTCGTGACTATATGTTCGCCGCAAAGCCGATTGTGGCTAGGAAGTCTGGGTTTCCAATTTTGAAAGGCCCAGAAGTGCTTTTACAGCAATTTCTAACATGATTTTTTGCGAAATTAGGCCACCAGACGATGGCTAGAAATTTCATTTTTAGCTTTTACATCGTGCTAATAATTAATTATCCAGTACTAGATATCCAGCCTTTCATTATTCTGACAGTAAAACACAAAACACAATTGTTTGCTTATTATAAAAAAGGCGTAGGTTTATTAAAAAGAAAACTGAACACGGAAACATATTTAAATTCCGAGACTAATGTAAACAGTTTGACTTTTTCCGAGCACAAGCACTTTGTTTTGTGATGAATTTATGAAGAACAAGCAATCTGTAAACAAATTAAAATAAAATATTGAGTTGAACTTTTGGTTTTAGTTCAACAAGAAAGGGGGGAGCCGCGTGTGTGTGTGTGTGTTTCAAGTGATTTGATTTAATAATCCCAAAGATATACATGCTTTTTCAGTAAGTTATTATACAGTGTTAATATACACAATGCTGTAGTGAATGTGGGAGAGCTTGGAGTAGACAGACGATACATGGACGATGGTCGTGGCTACATGTTGGTGTGAGTCGTCTTCTGGACAATCTTTTTAGTATCGGCGAAAGGTTGGACGAAATGAGAGATTACTTTATTTATTTTCATAATTCGTTACAGCATAATTATTGATCTTCATTCGCCATTTACTGGTCCACATGCGTCGAACGCAATTACATAATCTTTGATTACTCCTAGTTATAAGTAATATCATGGTAGTGAGGTGTATTAGCTGTTAAACCGCCCGCTCGATGAGGTCATTAAGTAAAATTCCTGAGGGCCGCAGGCCCGAAGGAATTTTACTTAATGACCCGAATCAAGCGGGCGGTTTAACAGCTAATACACCTCATTACCATGATATTACTTTGTAATACCATGGTTGTCGAAATTTCATGTCTTTGCATGCCAGGTGAGAAGAAGCTAATATTACCTCTCATGACGTCATTCAAGGTTGTATTAGTTCTAATACGACCTCTAGATTGTATAAATTAATCCAAATGAGGTAATTTAGTTATTAATTCAACCTGAAAAGACAAAAGAAATTGAGACAACTATGGTATTATTTCAAAGTAATTTATACCTTGACTGTAATTCCGCTTTGATTTTATTTTTAGATCGAAATTTCAACATAGCATTAATGAAGTCCGCGATACAGTCTTCAGAGTATAAATATTCATGGCCTGGACCTGCTGACCGAGCTGTGGACGGAAATAGAAATCCTAAATACTTCAGAAGAAGTTCGTGCACTCATACACAATTTCAGCATGGCGCTTGGTGGAGGGTTGATTTACTGAAAGAGGTAAATGAAGTTTGCCATATATATTAACAGAATTACTTGTCATCACTTCTGAAATACTCTTACTATTGAGCTACATGGACTAAGATGACGAGTGAAGGTTACATATGTGTACAACCTGTAACCTTCTGATGACTAGTGAGATGTTCTAACTATTGAGCTACATGGATTAAGATGATGAGTGAAGGTTACATATGTGTACAACCTGTAACCTTCTGATGACTAGTAAGATGCTCTAACTATTGAGCTACATGGACTAAGATGATGAGTGAAGGTTACATATGTGTACAACCTGTAACCTTCTGATGACTAGTGAGATGCTCTAACTATTGAGCTACATGGACTAAGATAATGAGTGAAGGTTACATATGTGCACAACCTGTAACCTTCTGATGACTAGTGAGATGCTCTAACTATTGAGTTACATGGACTAAGATTTTTAGTGAAGGTTACATATGTGTACAATCTGTAATCTTCTGATGACTAGTGAGATGCTCTAACTATTGGGCTACATGCACTAAGATTTTTAGTGAAGGTTACATATGTGTACAACCTGTAACCTTCTGATGACTAGTAAGATGATCTAACTATTGAGCTGCATGGAATAAGATAATGAGTGAATGTTACATATGTGTACAACCTGAAACTTTCTGATGACTAGTGAGATGTTCTAACTATTGAGCTACATGGACTAAGATGATGAATGAAGGTTACATATATGTGTACAACCTGTAACCTTCTCATGACTAGTGAGATGCTCTAACTATTGAGCTACATGGACTAAGATGATGAATGAAGGTTACATATGTGTACAACCTGTAACCTTCTGATGACTAGTGAGATGCTCTAACTATTGAGCTACATGGACTAAGATGATGAGTGAAGGTTACATATGTGTACAACCTGTAACCTTCTGATAACTAATGAGATGTTCTAACTATTGAGCTACATGGACTAAGATGATGAGTGAAGGTTACATATGTGTACAACCTGTAACCTTCTGATAACTAATGAGATGTTCTAACTATTGAGCTACATGGACTAAGATGATGAGTGAAGGTTACATATGTGTACAATTTGTAACCTTCTAATGACTAGTGAGATGCTCTAACTGTTGAGCTACATGGACTAAGATGATGAATGAAGGTTACATATGTGTACAACCTGTAACCTTCTGATGACTAGTGAGGTATAAGATAATGAGTGAAGGTTACATATGTGTACAACCTGTAACCTTCCAACCTATATATTATCAACGTTTAGGAACCCGTTGCCATGGTTATCGTGGTAAATCGCCAAAACTGTTGCCATTATCGGCTGAATAATTTCAAAGTATCTGTGGGGAATGATAAAGATGGTAGAAAAAATTCAATATGTGGTGGAATGGCGAAGCCAGGCAGTGGACAAGTGATGGAGATACAATGCCCTGGTTTACTCACAGGTCGCTATGTTTCTGTATATCTCCCAAGAAGAAGTTGGTCTGTCTTGACACTTTGTGAAGTCGAAGTCTATCGCAGGTTGCAGTTTTAAGAGGTGGCAATAAAGTTTCTAATCCACAGAAATAACTTTTATTTCACATTTTTTATGAAAAAAGTAGATATTATTTCTAAATTACACGACTTTTACTCCAAAGGTTTCTATTTAATAATTAGGGGCTGTACCTGTTTACATAAATCCGGATTGAATTTCATTCCGGATTGAACTCATACAGGTTCTGTTAAAATCCCTTTAGGTGTTTACATGAATCCGGAATGAGATGCAGCTCAATCCGGATTGAGTTCATTCCAGTTCTCATTCTGGATTGAGTTTCATTCCAGATTGAGTTTCATTGAAATTTCATTCCGGTGTCATGTAAAGGCGGTGCGAGATTTCATTCCGGAATGAAAAATACGACCTAGAAGACTGAAACGAACAACACATGCGTGCGTTTAACATTTATAGACGACAATTTGCAGCTAGAGACAGGAATTGCGCCGACGTCATATTGTTCAATATAAATAGCTCTTTGTCGACGACGGTATAAATTAAAGGTGAATTAAATGCTTGTTTACTTGCGAACGCGTCGATTATCGTTGCTAGTAATGCTTTTCCCCTTTTTTTTATGTTTATTCTTCGCCAAATTATCAGTTTAAGGCACATGTTGAAGTGTACAAGCGCAGAAATCGCTAAAAGTTTAGAAAAGCGGGATTTAGAAAACTCATTAGGCAGGTTAGGGTTAAAAGCATCTAAGTTGTTTTGAGGTTAATGGTTATTTGGATGGTTAAGGTGGTCTTAGCTAATACCGTAAAATCCTGATTTGGACCACTTTTTGAATTACCGATAAATTAAATTGTTAGTCATGTTAGAGTGTAACCTCGTACCCAGGGCATTTTGCCTCCACGGCTGGTCCATTCTATAATGCGATTGGCTTGTCATAAAACTCAATTAATTCAGCCGAGTATAATTTATTCATCTAAATCTGAATGCTGTCTTCAAATTTTACAGCAAATTAGAAGTGATAGCTTTCGCTAAATTGGATATATGCTTCTTCGTACCTTTTGTAAGAGATAACCATGGATGTATGGTGGATTATTAAGCTTGTTAGCTGCTTTTATGCCGACGAATGCTGACATGAACAACTCTGAAGAGCATTGAATATTTCTCAATTATTCAGGTCAACAAAGTAGACAAAGGCAATGGAACAAAGACCACAAAAATTATCATATCTAAACACTCAGAAATTCTGGGTGTCATGTGACCTGCAGCCCATCCCAGGGCCATTTTCACCGTGGAGGCAAAATGCCCTGGGAACGAGGTTGGATTTGAGGGGCACCACCTTCATGTACTGGACACACACAATGGACACAGACTACGTCATAGACACATCAAGGTTATTTTCTCGGGATTCAGAAGCTTTACAAGAACAAAAACCCTAACCATAACCCAAATACAAACTTTAGTCCTAACCCTGAAATAAAGGAATACTAACCATACTTTTAAACTAAATATTTCAATGATGTAATATTCTGTGTCCGGTGCCCTCAAATCCAACCTCGTTCCCGGAAGGTCGGCGAAAATGGCCCTGGGATCGGCTGGTCACATGACACCCAGAATTTCTGAGTGTTTAGATATGTAATTGTTGTGGTCTTTGTATCCATTGCCTTTGTCTACTTTTTTGACCTGAATAATTGCGAAATAATCAATGCTCTTCAGAGTTGTTCATGTCAGCATTCGTCGGCATAAAAGCAGCTAACAAGCTTAGTAATCCACCATACATCCATGGTTATCTCTTACAAAAGGTATGAAGAAGCATATATCCAATTTAACGAAAGCTGTCACTTCGAATTAGCTGTAAAATTTGAAGACAGCATTCAGAGTTAGATAATGTAATATAAACAGGCACCTGGCCATGTAAAGCCTTGAAAGTAATTATTAGTATCTTAAATACAATCCTTGATCTCAGGGAGATATGTACAACCTGTAACCTTCTGATGACTAGTGAGATGTTCTAACTATTGAGCTACATGGACTAAGATGATGAGTGAAGGTTACATATATGTACAACCTGTAACCTTCTGATGACTATTTAGATGCTCTAACTATTGAGCTACATGGACTAAGATGATGAGTGAAGGTTACATATGTGTACAACCTGTAACCTTCTGATGACTAGTGAGATGCTCTAACTATTGAGCTACATGAACTAAGATAATGAGTGAAGGTTACATATATGTACAACCTGTAACCTTCTGATGACTAGTGAGATGCTCTAACTATTGAGCTACATGGACAAAGATAATGAGTGAAGGTTACATATGTGTACAACCTGTAATCTTCTGATGACTAGTGAGATGCTCTAACTATTGAGCTACATGAACTAAGATAATGAGTGAAGGTTACATATATGTACAACCTGTAACCTTCTGATGACTAGTGAGATGCTCTAACTATTGAGCTACATGGACTAAGATGATGAATGAAGGTTACATATGTGTACAACCTGTAACCTTCTGATGACTAGTGAGATGCTCTAACTATTGAGCTGCATCGACTAAGATGATGAGTGAAGGTTACATATGTGTACAACCTGTAACCTTCTGATGACTAGTGAGATGCTCTAACTATTGAGCTACATCATGGCTACATGAACTAAGATGATGAGTGAAGGTTATAGGATCTAAATTGTTTTGTGGTTAGCAGTTCCATGATGTATTTCATCAACAGACACACGTCCGATCGTATGATAGCAGTACAATCTTTCATTTCGTCCAATCTCTCGTGGATACTAAAAAAGATCGTCCAGAAGACTATTGCTGGCTCGAAAGAAAGTCCTTTTGAGTGATCCGTTTTAGCCTTGTACCTCTCGGATAGTTCCCGGTAATATTCGGAATGTTCCGTCATTTCCGGCTTTGTTGAATTTAATATCTTGCGCGTGTGATCGTTGTAAATATTTCGAAATGCGTTTCTTTTGCTTAAAAGTGCCGATTTGGTTTAGCTCTCCACAGTAATTCAACCCTGAAATGCACATAAGGTATGTAATACAGTATTTGTAGAAGTTCCCAGTGTTTATGTGCGTGTTTTGGACAAGTAGTCTAGTAATATAGTTAGCTTACCAGCCTTACCGTTTGCGCGTATTTTTAAAGCTAAAAAGAAGTCTTATTATTAGATACTAGAAGTCTGGATTAAATTCAGTAAAAGTGTAAGGGTAGATATGGCGCAATTATGGTATTTTTTGGCGATTTCTTCAAGCTACCCTAAGGTAAATGGAAGTGGTCACAGGCAGCCCAAACGACACATTTGTATTTGCTTAATATAGTAGGGATATTTGGGATATTTATGGTTTAAAGGTTAGGACACACGAGGCGACAAATCCCGGGAACATGTTGCAGGGACAAATCCCGTCGTGTGTACTAGGCATGAAACTTTGTCGCGCGGACAAAATTTTGTCCCGAAACATGTTGCATGTATTCAAAATGATTTGAATTCGTGCGACATGTCGCGGTGACAAAAGTATGTCCCGGTGACTTGTCCCATCGTGTGAACAGCTTGTGCAACTAGTCCCCGGGACAAAATTAAAATAAACCAATCACATAACATTATTTTATTTTCCCTTTCCTTTTCTGACATGTCCCCTCGTGTGTCCTCAACAAGGAAAATGTCTCCGCGACATGCCCCCGCGATTTGTCGCTTCGTTGTGTCCTCAACAGGGGAAATGTCCCCGCAACACGCTCCCGCGATTTGTCGCCTCGTGTGTCCCAACCTTAAAGGTTAGGATTTAGGGTTTGTAGGGTTATTTTGTAGCAATTGTGTTTATGCACTAGTCAATTGAAACCGGGACTATGCGGGGATTTTAACATTTTTACAGTGTTAAATTTGGTCAATTAATTGACTCCGTAACCTCAGTCGGCATTTTGAGTTTTAAAGATGCTACGCGGGCGGCGGGAACTTTAACAGCCAATATTCCACCGATAGCGTGGATAATACCAATATTTAACACTGTAAAAATGTTAAAATCCCCGCATAGTCCAGGGGGTCAGGGCAGGCCTCATTAATATCTTTTTGTGCCTGCGAGCAGAATTTAGAAGTTGGAAATGTGCCTGCAAAATATGTGTTCCTTTTCAAGTTTTAGTAACACAGTTTTAATAATTAGCAAAAAATCAACAAAAAAAGTTGTGCCTCCTGCACGAATCGAAAATGTGCCTGCGAGCGGCGCTCGCACGCTCGCTCATTTTACTGAAGCCTGGGTCAGGGGTCCGCAGTTTCAATTGACTAGTGCATTACGATGTTGGACTGGGAGCAATATTAGCGTATGGGGTCCATTGTTGGACCTGTATCCGTGGTGTATTATTTATTGTAATAAAATATGCCAATGTTTCTTCTAGTTGCTATTAATATCTGGAATATTCCCTATATAATATATATACATTATATATATAATTCAGAGTATCTTGACGATACATGGACAATTGTGAAGATCAGATTCTGAGTCCTGGACAGGAATCGAACCTGTAACCTTCTGATTGCCGGTGAGATGCTATTGAGCTACCGAGATTCTAGAGAGCGAAGGTTACAATGATGTTACTGGTTTGCAGAGTTTTAAAGTGACCTTGCACCTTCAGTGCAACAAAGTCTATGGTTGTACAGGCATGCCCCCCAGAATTGTTTTTATTCTAAGCCTCAGAAACCACTATTTCCTGCAAAATTTCAAGCGTATCTTGCCATCCTGCTGGATCGAATTGAACCAGCAACTCTGCGATGCTAGGGGAGTGCTCTGACCAGTGAGCATATACATGTATGTGTGCAGCTTCAATCTTGTTTTCTTGAATTCCACTCAGTTTTATTCATTTTGTTCTTTCAGTGGAGTTTGGAAGAATGGGGTTGGGGCTGCGCGTGTGTGTTGGTGCGTCGTGAATTAAGTTGGTCTATGACTTCATGTATTTTTAATTTTAACGGGAAGGCGCCTCGCATGGGTCCTCGAATTCCATTTGTGCTCTTTCCATTTGGATATTTTTTGTAATTACATTAATATCTAATAAAATCAATCATGAAATATATCCTGGCATTTCCACCACTGTATATATACAGACCTTGTGACTAGGCCCTCGGCAACGGCCTCCATAGCTCAATGGTCAGAGCACTGTGCTAGCATCGCAGGGTCGCGGGTTCAATTACAGCCTGAATGTTGCATTTTTTGCAACTGGTCCTGGTTTGGTCTTAAAATGTATATATTCCTGTACTAGAAATTTTCCTTCACCATAAATCCTTAGAACATGTATTTTAATCAAGTGAAATGCCAAATATTACCTGTATATATATATATATATATATATATATATATATATATATATATATATATATATATACTGTATATATATATATATATATATATACTGTATATTTACTGATGTAGTACATGTGTAATCTTGGGGTAGAGTAACTTAATTGTCGTCTCATTGGTAATCAGAAGATTACTGGTTCGATTCCTGTCTGGAATCCACCAGTTTGGGCATATAATGGTATATAATGGTATAGCCTTCACAGTTCTTGAAAATCATCCCTCAGACTTGTGCCTCCGTGAATCTAGCATGGCACTCTGACAACTGAGCCACGTAGGCCGTTAATGAGAGCGAGTCATGAGTTCTAGTATATATGGTTGATGGTAATACCAGTGAACACTTATAGGGTATATTATTAACAATATTGGGCATTTACACTCAATAACTTGGAAACAACGGGAAGGATATTTTGCGAGTGTGGAGTGTTGATTTCCTGTAGAAGTTATCGAGTGTAAATGCCAATATTATTCATAATTTGTCCAAATTATCTCTGGATAACTGAGCCACATAGGCCATTGCTGAGAGCGACTCATGAGTTTTAGTACTGTAAATTATATGGTTGATAGTATGCCGTTGAACATTTATACTCCCAGTCCATGTATCGTCTGTCTACGATCCAAGCTCCTACATGAGTGTACACAAGTCTGGAAATTAGCGGCCGGTCACGGACATTGTCCAGTACAAATATTCCATTTCTAGAGATTTGACAGTTACAATATTAATTGTGTCTGTCATTTTGTCAAATTACAAATTTTTACATTTTTACATTATAAATATTTTACATTACAAATTCATTTGTACTGGTCATTGTTCATTACAAATTCATTTGAGCTGACAGGTACAACGAAAAGATTATTTCCTGCAGGCTTGAGTGTACACTACATACAGTATACAACACAGAGAGTACCCTATCATTTTTACTCCTAGTAAATCATGTCTGAAGACAAGAAGAAAAAGTTTGACATAACATACAAAGTTCTGGTGGTTGGTGAGTCGACAGTTGGAAAGTCTTCAATAATTCGTATGTTTTCTAAACCTGGGAAAAAGCTGCCTTCTCTTGTGATGACAATCGGTAATTGTTATATTTATATTTACATAACATTGGCTGGCAACAAAAATTAAGTTTGTCTAATATGAAAGAACTCGTAAAATGATAGAGTAACACCTTTTACAACTTTTCCGTATTTTACTTCGTTTTTGAAATATTTCAGTTTGTTTGATATGTAAATGAGATGGTCTCTGACGTCAGGTGCAGGGTAGAGAATTTTCACTCATTAAAAAAGTCTTATATCTCAGTGATTGCTAAGTTTACAACGTTCATTATCACGAGGAGTTATTATACGCACATTTTCAAGTAAATTTGTGGAACAAACTTGAAGATGAGATGGAACTAATATTTTAATGAGTGAAAATTCTCTACCTGCACCTGACGTCAGAGACCATCTCATTTACATATCAAACAAACAGAAATATTTCAAAAACGAAGTAAAATACGGGAAAGTTGTAAAAGATGTTACTCTATCATTTTACGAGTTCTTTCATATTAGACAAACTTAATTTTTGTTGCAAATGTCCTTAAGCTCGTTTGGTCGGTCTTTACGGTAAAATTATCACTAGAAGGATAATTTGGCCGTAAACAGCTTCCGCTTGCTCAATAAGTATTTAATAATAAACAGAACATTAGAAGCTAGAGTAGCGTCAAATTACGTCTGCTCTACGTATTTAATCTTTCATTTGTGTCCTTTACCAGGCATTGATTTTGTGAATATCATACAAGAAGTTGACAATATAAGAGTTCGTCTTCAGATATGGTAAATTATTTTATAAATAATATATTATTATTAAGTACGTTCGCCGAGATCGTTTGTTGCTTCGCCGAGTAGGCTTCTTCTTTCGCTTATTTGGTCCACGATAGCTATTGAACTACTTTTATGTTGTTTATCTGAGCCATTGTGTTTACACTGACCAACATTTTGGTTAGGTTCTTGTGTGTAAATTTCACGTAATATACGAATTTGAACGAAGACAGTGTTGGTCGGTTCACATGGTTAAATTTAATAATGATACTGCCAGGTAATTTCAAAATCGCTTAATATTTTAAGTTTGAACCGAAATAATTGTATATCGAAACTTATGAAGCTAGTACGGGTATTAATGTTCACCGTCTCACATATTTATCATATTATATCCTAAACAAACGCGTCTCAGTTAACTCAAACATGATCTACACCTTCGCTAAACTTTCGTAGATATAACAGTGAAAGAAATACGATTTTAGACATTGCTAGCCTACATCGCTTCGCGACCTCGCTTGCGAGGGTGATAATCTCGCCGCGGCAGGGATCCACTTCTCACGAAATGTTTGTGTGTATATATATTTATTTATTTATTTGAGCGGAGCATGGTAGGACCAACTCCTTATAAGGAAGTAAAAAGTCGTTTTGGGTGATCCGTTTGAATCGGACAATATTTGGATTTTGGGCGAAGGGCGGCCATTGGCGAGTGGTGAACTACATAAAGAGGTTTTTACGAAGGGTATACACGTTTGCGTAATATAATAGGCACGTATGTTATGTATTTAGACTCGCTAATTCCAAATCTGTTTTCAGAATTAAAAACGGTTAAATATTGATCGAGATAACGTTCAAAATAATACACGACGAAGCGGCCGCCTGATTGCCGACTAAGTACATAAACCGTTTTTACAAAGGGTATGCACGTTCTCGTAATATAATAGACACGTATGTTATGTATTTAGACTTGGTAATTCCAAATCTGTCATCAGAATTAAAATCGAGTAAATATTGGCCGAGATAACGTTCAAAATCTACGTACGACGAACCGGCCTTTTGGGATTTGTTATCTACAGACTGTACTACAAAGTGAAAATACTTTCTGATTGCTGATGAGACGCTCTAACCATTGAGCTACCGCGAGATACAGATGGAGAGCGAAGATTACAATGATCTATGCAATGATGTAGTTAAGAAATATATAATATATCAGCATGATCTAGTATGTCTTGTCTCAAATTTAAGTCTATGTCTTATAATTGAAAAAAACCAATTCAAATTAAGATACAACCTTAATTTATAGTTTGATATCCAGACACTAAACCCCAAATCCCTGCCTAGAATTTTATTACAGGTAATCCCACCTACAGTTTCTTTGTAACAGCTAACCCCCACATACAGTTTCATCCTAACAGCTAACCCCCACCTACAGTTTCATCCTAACAGCTAACCCCCACCTACAGTTTCATCCTAACAGCTAACCCCCAATTCCATCTTAACCCTAACCCCCACCTGTAATTTCATCCTAACCCCCACCTGTAATTTCATCCTAACCCCCACCTGTAATTTCATCCTAACCCCCACCTGTGATTTAACTGTAGGTTGATGAAACTGTAGGTGGGGGCTAGCTGTTAGGATGAAACTGTAGGTGGGGGGTTAGTTGTTAGGATGAAACTGTATAGGTGGGGGTTAGCTGTTAGGATGAAACTGTAGGTGGGGGGTTATTGTTAGGATGAAACTGTAGGTGGGGGTTAGGGTTAAGATGGAATTACAGGTGGGGTTAGGGTTAAAAATGTTATGTGTTAAATTGTAATTATTCAGGGACACTGCTGGACAGGAACGATTCCGAACTTTCACCAAAATGCATTTCAGAGGGACAAAGGTAATCAAACTAAGGTCTAAATAAATATACATTTTATTGTACGGCTTCATTTTCGGCTGTACGCAAAATGAGGCACGCTCATTGGCTGCCTTGCTTTGTGATAAGTTTTGGCGGGAAGGTTTGTCTGTCTATTTCAAGACAAAAAAAAATTTTAATTACGTTTTAAGAAAGATTAACAACAACAAATTGCTTTAAAACATAATTCAGTCCCTATCTCAATGATTAAAGTATAATTTAAAACACGCGGAGCAGCAGTATTTTATCAGGTACGAGGCGATAGCCAAGTGTTTTATAGACTCGATAAAACACTGCTACTTGTGTTTTGAACTGCTTCCAAAACGACTAATAACCATGTTTACCAACTAAACAAGCAGTGATAGAAGCCATTTTCGCCAAGAAAATCGAAGTAAAAGTTTATGTAAACCAGGACGAATCTTTATCACATATATAAAGACACGATATGGTCATGATGCAGTTATTTTTGAAGCCGTTCAATACACAGTGCAGCAGTGTTTTATCGGGTCTAAAACGGCTAACCAGGCTAGTAGCCGTGAGAAGACCTTTGTTATAAACAACCCTTACGGATCGGTCATTATTTATGCTTGGGATGGGGGCCAAAGAGAAATAGATATTGTGCTGGAAAAACATTTACCCAACCGTCCCAACCATTTATGGGTAAAGAAAATCTTTTACCCAACTAAGAAGAAAAAAGATAAAGCCCAATTCCCAGCATATTGTCGATACAAGTTTTAATAACAAATAGATATACAAACAGATCCTATTGTAACTTTCAGATTATTATCTCCCTATACAGAGCAGGAATCCAAGGAAAACAACGAGAGGAATACAATAACAAAAGCTAATGTGCAATGATGACTAAGGAGAACTGATGATGAGATTCCAATTTGAAATGATGAACTCTCAATTTTTATGTAAATAGTCATGAAAATGTTTGCTACCCAACCCTTCAGAGAAGTGATTTTTTTACCCAACCATTTAGGTCTTAGAATTTTCAGTTACCCAACCATTTTCTCTTCGGCCCCTTAAAATTCGTCTCAAAATGCGCCGGGAGATCGGGTTTCCAATACTCACAAACTCAAGAACTTTATTCAAACTGCATCACCTCCCTGCTTGTACAATAGTATATCATGCCTGGTATATCTTGTAAAGTAATGACATCGCTAATTTTCCATATCTTTACTGCTATAGGGTATTATCTTGGTTTATGATATCACAAATAAAAATACATTTGAAAAACTGACCTCATGGCTAAAGGACGTTGGATATGTAAGAACTACATTTTATGCAGTATATTATTCATTAATAATTCATGAACAAAATTGCACAGGCGAGCCGTACCACAGGCGAGCCGTTGTAACTGTCCATAAACATCGGCCGCGAATGTTTTAACGAAGTTGTAAAATGAATAGAATATATGATGCATAATACTTTGTTTGGAAGTTGTAGAAACGGTACAAACAAATTATTTTAACTCCGAAAAAGCTCAATTTGAGCAAGTTAACTTTGATAAAACATTGATGTTTTATTAAAGTGCCCCTAACCTCAAAATTTTTTATTGTCATATTTGGAAGAACTTTTAAAATGATAAAGTAACTTCTTTTGAAGATTTTCACTTTTTCGCTTTGTGAGATATATCAGTTTGTTTCATATGTAAATATCTGGAATTTCGTCACACATGCATAATGAGTTATTAGAGAATGTTATATATATATTTGCGTTCATGAAATAAAAACACTAAAGTGTGAATAACACATGTGTGCGTTTCTCCCACAACACCAAACTTTTTGATTTTAAAGGATTTCGTTCGAGAATGAAAGAGATTACACATTTCTCCAATAAGTCATTATGCATGTGTGACGAAATTCCAGACATTTGCATATCAAACAAACTGATATATCTCAAAAAGAAAGCAAAGAAACGAAAATCTTCAAAAGAAGTTACTGTATCATTTTAAAAGTTCTTCCAAACAAGACAATAAAACATTTTGAGGTTATGGGCACTTTATCCTGAGTTAAATCAATATTAATTTCTTTTGAATTTTCTTCATGAATTATTTCATTAATAATTAATATACAAGTAGTAGTTAAAACATTGATTAATAAAACATCGATGTTTTATCAAAGTTAACTTGCTCAAATTGAGCTTTTTCAGAGTTAAAATAATTTGTTTGTACCGTTTCTACAACTTCCAAACAAAGTATGTATCATATATTCTATTCATTTTACAACTTCGTTAAAACATTCGCGGCCTATGTTTTAACATAGTCAATTGAGATATGGTCTGGAAACTCGGCAAACTTCAAATCGACTATAAACACCGAGCACGGTGGAAGGTCGGCGAAAATGGCCGTTGTACGAGTATTGTATAATAAAAATATGTGTATCTATGATCCGTAGATGAGCAGGTGTTTTTGCTAACATATTTAATTATTTTTATTTGTTTAGTACGGTCTTAATAAAGAACAACTTATCATAGTTGGTAATAAAACAGACTTAGTGGTCGACCGTGAAGTGTCAAAAGAAATTGGTGAAAAGGTGAAATATTCTGTCGTTTTGGGGGAATGATCTTGCCTGACGTTAAAGGACATTGGCAACAAAAATTAAGCTTGTCTAATATGAAAGAACTCGTAAAATGATAGAGTAACACCTTTTACAACTTTCCCGTATTTTACTTCGTTTTTGAAATATTTCAGTTTGTTTGATATGTAAATGAGATGGTCTCTGACGTCAGGTGCAGGGTAGAGAATTTTCACTCATTAAAAAATGTCTTATATCTCAGTGATTGCTAAGTTTACAACGTTCATTATCAGGAGGAGTTATTATACGCACATTTTCAAGTAAATTTGTGGAACAAACTTGAAGATGGAACTAATATTTTAATAAGTGAAAATTCTCTACCCTGCACCTGACGTCAGAGACCATCTCATTTACATATCAAACAAACTGAAATATTTCAAAAACGAAGTAAAATACGGAAAAGTTGTAAAAGGTTTTACTCTATCATTTTACGAGTTCTTTCATATTAGACAAACTTAGAATCCAAACATTTTAAATAATTGTACCAAGATAAGACAGAAGAGAAGACACAACAATTTATTTAAAGTGCTTATAAACCCAAAATGGGTTTTTGGTGATTCGGATAGAGCATAAAAAGTTAGTCCATAAGTTCTGGATTAGTTTTTGCGTTAAACTTTTAGTTTCGGAGATATAACGGCTCAAACATGCAAATTGTGCCATTTTTTGGAAAAAAGTAGCGCCACCAAAATAACACACAGGGACCGAGGAACCCATCTTCAACAACAACTAGGCTTTTGTATAGGAGAAGACAGCTATCTTAAGAGTTTTTATTGAAAAATACCCAAACGATGTGTCTTTACGATGTTACCTTGTCTACTCGAATTGTAATATATTTTTATAAGTATTGAAACATAACACGTTCCTCGGATCCAGTCTCCCAGCCTGCGCTACTTTTTTCACAAATTGTGAATTTGAGCCCTTATATATCCGAAACTAAAAGTTTAACGCAAAAACTAATCTAGAACTTATTAACTAACTATTTATGCTCTATCCGAATCACCAAAAACACATTTTGGGTTTATAAGCACTTTAACTTCAGAGTTGTTTTTAATTATATTTGTAATATATTTTAGCTTGCCTATGAATTTGGTTTTAAGTTCTTTGAGACGAGTGCTAAAGATAATATTAATGTACAAGAGGTAAAGAAATATTATATCATTATTTGAATTACCAACGGTGTAGCTAGAAATATTGAATGGGGTGTCGAACGTTAAATGTGCCGTCATAGTCAATCGAGATATGTTCTGGAAACTCGGCAAACTTCAAAGCGACTATAATGAGCTACGTTTTGATGTTGAACCGTACCTTACACCGTGCACATCTTTTGTTTTAGGTTTATTAATATTTAAACAACACGGTTGAGCGATTAAACCCAAACGATTCTATTGGATGATTGCTTCATTATACTAAAATACAATAGGTTCAGTGACCGTGCACCGTGCACAAAATTGCATAAAGACGAACAAAAAGCTAGAACAAAGACTTTAGCTGAGTTTCCAGACCATATCTCGATTGACTATGGTGCCGTCCAGTCCATTCTGCGCATGTCCACGTTTCTGTTTACATCGTTTGTTTACATTGTATTATATAAACATTGAACATGAAGTATTGCGGATTTGTTTTCCACGCTTGAGCTATTCCGCCAAAAAAGCGTGTTATAAGAAGCTGTTCTGTTCCTAAATGTGGATAATATATCAAACTACCACTCGCGCCTTCGCCACCTTTGACGAATACTCGCTTTCGAACTGTCGCAAATCTATTCCGTTAAAGTTTGTTGACATATGCCATATGGGGTCCCCTACGTTTGAAATATAACACATGCGCAGAACAGACTGGACTGCACCTTTAATTATAGTCTAAAACACTCTCGCAGCAGTGTTTTATCGTGTTTAAAACACGAGGCGATACGGCTTCAAAAACGACTGCATCTAAATAACCATGTTTACCAACTATTTCAGTGATTCAAGCCATTTTCGCAGAGAAAATCGAAGGAAAAGTTTATGTAAATACGATACGATACGCGGTCGGTAGCTTGGGCGGATGGGGAGGGGGGGGGGGGGCTACGCCTCGCTACGGCCATGAATGTTGGGTAATATATTTTCTTGTTATAGGTATTCCACGAGTTAGCAAGAGACATGAAGGATGCGAATGATCCTTATTTTGTGAGTAATGTTACTTTGGAAGTAAACCACAGTTTAGGTACAAATCACACAGGTTGCCATATTGGCTGCAGAACAGATATATCAGTTAGTTTACAAAAGTATATAAGTGTACAAGTATATAAATATACAAAAAAAAATCACACTGCATAATGACTTACTGAAAAAGCTTGTATATCTTTGGGATTAGCAAATCAAA
This sequence comes from Chrysogorgia sp. JL179-B06, assembly GCA_035772405.1. Taxonomy (NCBI): domain Eukaryota; kingdom Metazoa; phylum Cnidaria; class Anthozoa; order Scleralcyonacea; family Chrysogorgiidae; genus Chrysogorgia; species Chrysogorgia sp. JL179-B06. Next base: position 642,765 of record JAYKKM010000253.1, read on the forward strand.
TCACTCGAAACATAACTTCGTATGTTTAGTATCATGAGACACACACACACATACACATGTTCATAATTTCGTTACATAATCCCAAAGATATACAGGCTTTTTCAGTAAGACATTATACAGTGTGAGGATAAGACACTATACAGTGAGGATCATTTATATATCAAATAAATATTATTATTTATTTAAAATAATTCGTGATCGCTGATTGGCTAACAGCCAACGGTGAAATCGTCATATCAACTCATTGCCCTACCAAATATGGAGTTGTGACATCAATGGTGCAATATGACAAAAGATTATTGCACGATTGACGTCACCTGGTGCAATATGAAAAACTAATATTGCACGCTATTAGCCAATACGTGAAAATGGGCTAAAATTTGGCCGATATGTATAAAACCAACACATGGGTACAATACACAATGTATTGGCTATATATGGTATTAAATGAAAGCTACATTCATGTAGATTATGATAAAACATGAATTGATAGCAGAGTGTATACCAGTTAGCAACTAGTTAATCATTTAATAGCTTACGTAATGAGTACATATGATCAGGTAGCGATGGGAAAACAGTGATATACGAACCAAAACTGTTTCTAATTGTACGAAACTTGGTAAAACATCTAACCAAAGACAGATCTGTGTTCTGTTGTAAAATCAGGGGTGATGGTGAGATATTTAAAAAATCAAATTTTATATTATTATTTGATTCACAAATAGGTTGTGGTCGGTACTCACCCTGGAGATAAGTTTATGATTTTACTACAGAACACAGATCTGTCTTTGGTTAGATGTTTTACCAAGTTTCGTATCATTAGAACTAGTTTTGGTTGATATATCACTGTTTTCCCATCGCTACCTGATCATTATTCATATGTACTCATTATGTAAGCTATTAAATGATTAACTAGCTGCTAACTGGTATACACTCTGCTATCAATTCATGTTTTTCATAATCTACATGAATGTAGCTTTTATTTAATACCATATATAGCCAATAAATTGTGTATTATACCCAGGTATTGTTTTTATACATATGGAATACGTGAAAATGGGCTAAAATTTGGCCACCTTAAGAAGTAAGAACCTAGTTAAGTTAGTTAGTTGCAGCTTGGTGCTTGTAAAGTTGTAAAGGTTTGACAACATAATGATGTCATAACCAACAACATTTGACTGGAAATTGACAGTCACAACACGACTTGTAGTCCAACAAGTATTTGATAACGGCAAGACTCGTCCCAGTTTTAAATACCGTATTTAACCTTGCTCTGCCATCGTTTTAAATACCGTATTTAACCTTGCTCTGCCATCTGAGTTCCATGAGTGGCTCAATGGTTAGAGCGTCTGTCTAGCATTCAGAAGGTTACGGGTTCGAGTCGTGTCTGGAACTCAGAGTTTTTCTGAGTATTGACAACTTAACACAGCTTATACAGCAAAACCTTTACAACTTTAAGTAAGAACCTTTTTAACTCCTAGATTTTTCATTTTATCTCTAACGTATTTCTACTGAAATTTTGTTGTTTTTGTTATTGCAGATTCCGATAATCCATGATCCTCGATTTGACCTGGATGTCGCCAAAATTGACGTGGTGGACTCGGGTAGTAAAATACGTGTTATAAAAGATGAAACACCTGATGAAGAATCCTCATCAACTGTATCTTATAGCTCCAGGTGTTGTAGTAGATAACAATTAAACTTAAAGGACATTGGTAACAAAATATAACTACTTTTAATAATTAATACCAAACTATATAAACAAATTATTTCCCAACGCAACCAGGTGATAAATCAGACATATAGTTTGACGCTACTCTGGCTATAAAAGGTTTTTTGAACGTAACTTTAAAAGTTACTGTCCATGACCCAACGTTTCGACACTCCAATCTAGTGTCTTCATCAGGGGTGATCGTTGTAAAGTTAGGATCCCTATTTATACCTTCATAGAACTGATGATGACGTTATCTATTAACAAGATGCCAATAAGCTTCTGGTAATAAACCACCGTCATCGCGATTCAATGGGGCGCGGGCGCTATTGATATGCCAAGCCTCCAGACAACGTCTCTGATGGTACCGCGGATTAGTGGTAATAATTTTGGAATTTTTCCCACGCAATCTCATGGTGGGTTACGCACGCGTGTTCCGACAAAGCAGAATTTTCCTTTTTTGAAAAGAAAACCGCCTTTTGGCCATTGCACGGAATGGAATAAATAGCGGAATGGAATAAATAGCATACGAATAAATAGGAAGGAACTCTGTTCCTTCGCAATACGATCCTTAGGTTTTGCGAAAATATGACCCAACGTCAACAAAGGTTTTTGAGCAACTTTTACGTTGAAACTACCTAAGATTCTTTTAATTGGTTCCGCAACCCCATTTTCTGAAAAACGACCCAAAGCATGCCTATCTCACGTTTGGGGATTTTACATATTCGTAATATTTGGGTCTTCCCGAGCAAAATCATAATATATATTGTCAGCCGAAAATTTCATCTTGGAGTTTTTCGCTGTTCAAGTTACCAGATGTGATGTCACAAGAGGCATTCCAAACCAGTTTTCGTTTGTGTTTATAATATACACAATGTTGTAGTGAATGTGGGAGAGCTCGGAGTAGACAGACGATACGTGGACGATCGTCAAGCTCATATCCTCAGAAAAATTATTCTGAGTCCCGTACAGGAATCGAACCTGTAACCTTCTGATTGCCGGTGAGACGCTCTAACCATTGAGAAAACAGATGATGAGATATCTATGATTATATCTATTATATATATTATGATATCTATGATGATGAGAGATCTAACCATTGTGAAATCAGAAATCAAGGAAAAGGAGCTGGAATTAAAAAAGATGGAATTGGATTTCCACAAAGAAAAATATGCTGCTGAAGCCGAAGAACGAAAAGAAAGGGTGCAGTTAGAATTTGAAGAAAGGAAGGTTATGTTGGCTCTGTTACAGAACAGACTTTGAAATTACCATGTTACAGAACAGACTTTTGAAATTACCATGTTTACAAAGGCAAAATTTTGAATGATTTTCCCAAATCCCCATTCAACGCTTACTCTAACTTTGCTCATTTTTTTATTGAATTCGTTTTCATCATGAGTGAGTTGTGCACCACGAAATGGTGCCATTATGTTTTGTGTGACACCATATGCCGGATCACCATAAATGACAAAGGGCTCTTCATTTGGCCTTTGAAATCTTTGAAGCTTCTCTGACAGACCACTTAAACACCAAGCATGAATGCATCATGCCTCCTTCGTTCTATTAGGCCCAAACATGTGCGAAATGAGCCCATTGGGAGCTTGGACTACAGTCTGAAAATAAAACATACCAGTATATTTAATTGTAGTGTTTAGTTGGGGTATTTTCAGGGATAGAGTTTGTGAGGGGTGTCCACGCTCCAAAAGATATAGTTATTAAAAGCACAAAATTTAGTTTGGTCAGATAGGATTTAAGTTAAAATTTAAGCTGTAATATATAATTGAAGAAATTTGGTTTGATGCACCCCAAATTGAAGTCGCTAAGCTCCGCCACTGGTTTTTGTTCTGATTTAATCATGCTTTTTCAAAAAGTAATGAATTTGTAAAAGCCAGTGGTAAAAGCATACACTCTAATACCTGGAATTTCAGACAATGTATTCTTTTATGTCCACTGTACATAATTCTTTGGTTTCTAATAGGAGTCGTGCTCAGCATTTATTCAGAGGTGCTGCCATACTAAGTCCAGAGAATCCAGTAAATGGTGAAAACAATCATGAATGTCGTCGATAATCTTAAAGTGCCACGAAATATCCAAGTTTCAAATAATAACATTCAAGTAATATTGGGTATCGCTTCTTTCGACTGTGAAAATTTTAGTACGAACAATTAAATGGAAGTATTTAGCGTCTGAAGACTGTGCTTTTCCCCTAAAAATTGAGACATTAAAATAGTTGGCATACTTGCACAACTAATGACATCACTCGACCCAGACCCCAAATTTTGATTGCTTTCTAAACTCTTCCTGCAATGGCGTGTATATAAATGTCGTTCATTTTGTGGCTAGAAACTTCGAAGTTCATAAATGAACTATTCACGAATATGTTTTAGTTGTCGAAATTCGACAGTACATTCTTAATTACTCATAAGACGACTAAGTTGGATACGGCTTCGAACATGTATATTTTAAAACAAATAACTCGTTATGAATAAATTTTACACACCCTTGTGCACACTTTCCCACGAGAGTTTAGTTTTCTAAAGGGTGTTTTGAACAGTTTGTTCGATAACAATAAGAATTCATGTAGATCCTAGTGATGTCATAAGTTGTCTCAACTTTTTGAGCCAAAAGCCAGTTTTTCAAACGCTAAACAAACGCACTTTCCTTAATTATTAGCCCTGAAACTTTCACAATTGAAAGCAGTAATGTCAAACTTTACTTTAATGCCATTTTCTCCAATTTCGTTGCATAGGCACTTTAATAATAAAAATGCTTATTATTACTGCCTTGTAAATTAATGGAAATAGTACATGATATTTTATTAATCATAAAACCATACTTTGTTAAAGATAAGGCTGAGCTCAGACTTGGTTCTGCCGAATAGAGGCTGTGGTCACACAATCGTTTTGGGTATGCTAGACGTCGTAGCATGATCATCAAGGCCTCCATCCCTGTTGCTTTTATTTTCTGATTGCAAATATAATAAGCTGGAATTTGCAATGCTTCTCGAAGTTGTTCCATGTCATCCTTTTGAAATCTGTAGCAATCAGAATGCACTCTTAAAGTTAAATACAGCAAAAATGCAGAATCATTGTAATTTAATTTACGTTTTCATACCTGAACATTTGTTCACACTGAATATCACTAACGTCTTCAATATTTAATCGGGGCACATCGAGTTTGATCGACGGAGGGAACATGTTTTCAAGTAAAATCATTGAAATCTTGTCTAAGCGGCAAATATATAATGTAATAACTGTTTTTACTTCAAACTGAGTGATATCTGATTGTTTTTTAATTAAATATTTTATTAGCTTACTTCAGTATCAATACGTGGAGCGAATCTTACAAAAAAAAACATAAACAAAAACTACAAACTAAACATAAAACCCCTAAGAATATTGGGAATATGAATAGAAAATATGGATTAATTTAAAAAGCTTATATATAGCTAAATGTATATAAAATGGTACCGGGGGCTTTAGACAACAATAGCTACATATGTCATTACAACCGGGGACTATTGGCGGGGCATCACCGGGGATTTGTTTTCGAAGTGCAACGTTGGAAGACTGGGTTCGAATGCTGAGTCGGTCACAGAAGGCAATTTGTTTTTAACACTGTTCCAATACTATAGACACATATTTTTTAATAAAACGTATTAGATGGTTTACAATGCAAACAACACAAATAGCTAGATAGTACTGGATCTTTTTAATATTTACGCTTTTTCTACATGAATTATTTATAGTATTGCGTGCGATTATTAAAATCCATGGTATTGTGCTTCAGGTGCTACTTCAGTACAGAGATCACAAAAAAACGTACAAATTATTGTTTGAATTATTTCTGATGGCTCTCGTTTATATGGCCCTGGGGCATTAATTGTGTTTAGATGTGTGAGAATACCACGTATAGCGGGGAATTAGATCAATTTAGCACACGCCTTGGTTTAATGCCCCGGTATTCCCCGGGCAGAGGGGTGCGGGGGCTTTCCACTGACTAGTGCATAACAATAATATATATATAAGAAATAATATTAATAGAAACAGCATTTTCAAATTTTAGTTAAACTAATAACGAAAAGATCTACCACGGATGGCCTATTTATTACTTGGGCAACCGAGTCTTAACTCTTTACTTACGGCTGAAAAACATCAAAAATTGAACGACCACGTTGTTCTATTGATATCTCTTGAAATAACCATAACTGTTGCGAAAGCTATACATTTTCTGGAAGCCCAATAAACCGGCTTTTACTTGTTCTTTTAAATTTCCCGAACAAAACACATTATGTTAATATAAATTAGCATTAATTATCATAAATCAGGTTGAAAAATTTACATTTTTCCAGAAAAGGCCATCTTGCACGCCCGCGTAGCATCTTGAAAACTCAAAATGCCACCAATCGCAGAGTTGTTTATGAAATCAAATCAAATCAAACTTGGCGTGTGCGTGGATTTCATGTTCCTGGCGCTTGTCGAATTTCAATTTTTAATCTTGCGTTACCGTGTGCCGTGTTTTTCGATTGACGACTTTGCGGGTCTTCAGTGACCCATTTTAACTGCGCCCGTAGGGAAAGAGTTAATTTCGGCTTCATTATTATATTACTCGGGCAACCGAGTCTTAATTTCGGCTTCATTATTACTTGGGCTACTGTGGTAGCACCAAGTCTTAAAACCAGCTTCATTATTAGTAGTATTCGTATTATTTTTGGGGTTCCGTAAATTTGCAAAATTGCGCAATAACTCGTACCCAGGGTCTTCACCCTTGCCTCAATGTTCCTTGCCTTCACCCTTGTTGTCAATGAATCGCAGTCTGAAAAGCATTTACGAGATCTGTAAACCCGCAAACCATTGCAAAGATTCTCTCCAAGATGAGAGAAACACAGATGAGAGTTCAATCATGAAGACGGAATGACAGCCGAAGGACAGGGAAATATTATACTGTGTTGACATTTTAATATCCCGTGAAACTCCGTAATATCAATCATTTATGAAATGTTGTGTTTTTGTCCGATTTAAATCAATTCTACATCGAAATGATCACTTGAATCTGGCGAATCGAACGCTGTAGGTTTCACACACTTAAAATGTGAAGATCAGATGTTATATGAGAAAATGCGTAAGCGATTAAAGCGAGACTTGTCTTTAAAATCAAAGGACATGGCTTCAAGATCTATTCGTCGTTTACCCGATGATTTAATGCTTTTATGTCCATTAAACCGATGTAATTTCGTAACAGATATGTTTCGTATACCTTGCCGTTGATTTTTATATAAATTTTGACACACGAAGACCTTCAATCGAACAGATATCAGAAAAAATAGCATTGCCGTGTTTAGTGTTTTATACATTAAATTTCGTCTGCGTGTCAGGCGTTCTGCATTAGGGGGAGGGAGCTAGCCTGCGTGTAGACGCCTGATTTTTCTTCGTCTTCATTTCTAGCCCAACTTGCTTCTAAAAGTTTCCCACTTTAAACGAGCGCTGCACAATGCCTTCAGTGCCTGATTACAGAAATCAATGCATTCAAAATGATCCTTTGTAATATAAGACAAGTGAGTGGGTTTTCTAATTCCAACTGTCTAACATGCGTATACTAACCTTTTTTCTCCACGCGAGGTCTTGAATGTCCTCCGTGTTTTACTGTATAAATACCAGTTTATTCTCCTGTAGGGTAAAATGCCCCGGTAATTTTTGTATGCATGCAAAAGTTGTAAAATACCCCGGTATGCTATGCGCGGCCGTTTTTCCTTGGTCAAATCACAGAAAATGCTCCGCTATATGTCCCGGCATAAATTACCCAAAGTCCTTTATCAAACAGCAAATTAACTGCTGAATAAACGTCAAACGTCTCTATTAAAATTCACCTCCTACTGTGTACATCCGGGTGGGCTATTTTGCTTCCAACTGAGTCAATGGCGGAAGTGATGGAAGTGAAGAGAAAACCTTTGGTTTGGATTGGATTAAAAGATGGCACCCGTCTTGCTGGCAAACTTTGGATACCTTTACGCGACGAAGGAGAAACCGAGCAAAGATTCCCTACAATCTTAGGTAAGAAGACTATTTACGTCAACACGATGAAGCTACTATCTAATGCACCCCCCACATCGGCCGTTCATTTTTCAGAAGTAATGTTGGTCAAAATCCCCACCCTGGAGCCAATATGGGTCAAACAAGACCAAATCCCCCACTTTCGGCAAAGTATATCCTTTTTAAGCATCTCTGGTTGGATATTTATGAATCATTTCACGGACCAACGTTATTTCATGACAAATGCTTTTTAATCGTATTCTGAGATAATTAAAAACAAGAGCGTATAAGCCGGAGGGCTGTCTTCTGATTGGCCGATAAATTTAGCACTTCGCGAAACCTGTATTTCAACTTTCAAGGTTTAGCTGTTTTAAAGTGCACCTAACCCCAAAATGTTTTTTTAGCGATATCAAATATCGGTGCGATTTACAGCATTTCAGTGAAAACATTTTTCAATTTAGGCAAATCGTTCGATTTTTATGGCCTTTTGAACTTAGTTTTTGATGGCCCAGCGCCGTCATGATTTTTGACAACCTGGAGCCTGGATCTAGCACGTTTTCTGACGTCACGCAAGGACCTTGCATGACGTCACAAAATTTACTCGTTCCAGACTCTTCGTAGCCACGGAAGTGGTCCATTGCCATCTTTAAACTGCCATAAAAATCGGAGGATTTTAAGAAATTCATTTTTGTTTTCGCAGAAATACTAGAAATCATATAAAAATTTGATATCGCTAAAAAAACATTTTGGGGTTAGGTGCACTTTAATAGACAACGAATACCATGTTATTGGATCGTTGTACATGAAAATGAAAGAGTTGCTGCACAAATTTGACGTTATCCTGAATCAAAGCGTGATGGTCTTCAGTACTGTGTTTTATAAATATACAGTGTGTATAAAAAACGAAGTGGCTAGTACGGGGACTTCCATTTGCTATTTGTACTGGGAGTCAAACGATTTTACCCAATTTTCTAATAAGTACTTGTTTCATATGATTTTCATTACTCTACCTTTGTTAAAGTACTATTAGCGATTCCGACAAGCCTTCCCATTGTTCATAAAACGAATTTCTAGACTCTACTTACTACAGTTTATCGACACTTACTAAATGTCTTTCATATTTACGCCTGGAAAATAAACGCGAGCTCGCACGCGGGAACCAGCACGTGGGGCACACTCGTGGCATAAACGGCGAACTTCTCACTTCTGTCATTTCAAAACACAATCCAAGGAAATGTATAGAAATCCGAGTTCCAAAGAATCAGTTTATTTTATGGATATTTGTTTGCTTTTTGCATGTCATTAATCAATGTAAACTTTACAATATAACAATATAACCATTTCCAGTCAGCGCGTGCGAGCTCGCGTGTTATTTTCCAGGCGTAAATATGAAAGACATTTGCTAAGTGTCGATAAACTGTAGTAAGTAGAGAGTCTAGAAATTCGTTTTACGAACGATGGGAACGCTTGTCGGAATCGCTAATAGTACTTTAACAAAGGTAGAGCAATGAAAATCATATGAAACAAGTACTTATTAGAAAATTGGGGAAAATATTTTGACTCCAGTACGAAATAGCCACTTCGTATAAAAAAAGTGAACCCTTAGATCCTGGGAAATTAAGATCGGATAACTTATAATCGTATGAAGGAACATAACTACAAAGAAACATGTTAAATATATTAATGTTTCTTTGCAGTTATGCTCCTTCATACGTTTACAAGTTATCTTAATTTCCCATAAGGGTTCATTTATTTTTATATATGGCGTTATACGAGATTATCATATATTTCTTCCCGAAATCAGAAAGAATGTACATGTCAATATTGCCAAGCCTTTGTGTCAAACCTCGATGTTCCCAATTCCGAATGAGCTGCGATAAATTGGTAAATATATGTCGCGGTGCATATAACAATTCGTAAAACAGAAGAGTCGCGGTTCGAAAAGAACTAATATATACGACCGCGTCAAGGGTCAGTTCTGTTTGACTGAATTGGCGAATTTGGATGAGACGCGAAGGGATTCCTGGTTAGTAGTTTCTAAGGCCGGGTTTAGACGTCGAAAAGTGAAATATGACACCAGAAACCAAGGTTGTTTTTATCTCAACGAGTAACTATGGCGCCGCTGCAATTTTCCGTTTCGTAAACGGTCGTTGCTACTAGTTACGGTCGATGCCACCAACGCGTCACATCCACTGATCTAGAAATAGACTGGACTGAGCGCCTTAATGAAAATGTAACCGGAAGTCACGCCCTTTTTGTGAGCGACGCCATATTGGAAGCAGTGCTTCCACTTGCAAGGAAATTTCCTTGCAAAAGGAAATTTCGTAAATGGCAATTTGGCAATAAAATTTACAAGGAAATGACAAGGAAATTTGATCTAAAACAAGGAAATTGAAAGGAAATTTGGAGATTCTTATAAAAAAACACTTATCCTACGATTGAGACGTATACTCATTGAAAGCCCATTTCAGCTGAATGAGAGGTAGCCTGAGACTAGTACAGACCCCCTTCCACTTCCTTCACGTGTTAATCACGCGCGGTGCGTGGCTAACCGGATTATGGATGATTTTTGGGCCTTATGAAATTCATCTTACTCATCTTCGTCGGTAGAATCCAATCAACTGAGAAAGGAATTCCTTGACGAATTGTTTGAAAAGCATAATTGAAACTGAGTAACTCATGAGTCATGACTGCATTTAGACGTGATATAAAAGTGATTTAAATTTAATATTATTTTTACAAATGTTCACTTTCAGAGTTTCAGTTAAGCGAAGAAAAATCGGCTCAATTTCCATATAAATGTAGCCAAATACGCGGATATAATCCTAGTAGCAGAACGAACCGGAAATCTATAGCAAATTAACCTTGTATAGTAAAAGAATGATTTTAATTAACAATTATTCACAGAAGTGGAGGTGAATCACTGAATAGTTATTCAACGACACTGAGGTCTGAGGTGAATAATTGTTTTAGTATAAATGCACAGGTGATCTTTTTGGAATAGCATTTTCTTTAAAATTGGTTATTTCCACATCTGTCACACTGACAAATCGGCTGGCAGCCATTTTGCCTAAACGCTGTAGGTCAAGCTACTTCGGATTATTTCACGATATTCACCAATCAGCGTGCGCAATTATATAATCACCTGTGTACATGTATGTGTCATGCCGGCCCAGTAATGACAGTCGATTTTTGTAAATAATGCATAACTATTTGATTATTTTAATATAGTATAAGATTAGACTACAGATAAAGCTCAATAAATATAAAAATACGGCCTGAGGTTAGGGTTACAATGAGGTGGAAGACGGGCGTTAGGGTTAGGAAGACACTGAATATGGGGACGGTCCTATTTAAGCCATGCGCTTCCCGGGACAACCTAGGTATAGGAAATTTGGCTATTTTGAGAGATATCTGCAAGGAAATTACAAGGAAATTTGGTGATTTTTGCAAGGAAATTTACTAAAAAAAAAGGAAATTTAAGGATCATAAAAGGAAATTTAAGGATCATAAAAGGAAATTTCACTTGCAACTTGTGGAAGCACTGATTGGAAGGTCCCACTTCGCATACATTTTACTGTTGCGAAGTCGTTGTTTTCGTATATAATCACGAAATAAACGAACAAAGCAAATTCATTTTGGTATTTCAAGCAACAGGACACATCATGGAACTATGGAGGATCTAAAAACGTGCAGGAAAACTGAATGGTAAGTAAATAAGTTGACATTTTGACGAAATTTCGAAGCGGGCCGAGCGATCCAAATTCGTGAAAAGGGTTTAATACAACACTACCGTGAATAAACTGAAAGTTAGAATACAAGTGTGAGATAATACTATAATTGTGAAATGTTTTCAATCGGTAGATCATTTGCACAAGCGAAAGAGGCGCAATTAAAGGTACAAAAGATAGATTGGCTTGTAGTTGTAGCCGTAGATCGACAAGCAGTATATGGGACTGTGACAGGAGCATGTTTTACTCTATTTAAAGTTTGCAATATTTAATATTTGGTGCTTTCCATAAAATTAGCTGTAGCATGCATCATAAAAATAGTTTGCCAGTTTGTTTTAATATACTTCAGGTCCAGTGTGTGTAACTTGTTGTGTTGGCATTTAAGAATATTCTGTAATTTTTATGAGAAATTGTTTGTGAGTACTACTATATTTGTAAATTTTAATGTGATATTTGTATCTTACAGGTACATGTAGTTGAAAATCAAACAACTATATATGAAGGAAGAACTCAAAGGTGAAGTGACATGACAACTTAATACAGAATATAATTAAACTGTGTTATTTACAGTTTTCAAACTTTGTAAATCATAAATCATGCAATTAAAGAATATTTTTACAATTCTTGAGTGTATTTTTTCTTGTGTAGTTTGATTCTGTATATATAAATGAAAAAGTTTAAGAATTTAATCTTTTCTCTGACTTCTGTAACTTATGTTTATCAGACATATCATCATTGTTCAATGAATTATATGACCATATGTTCGACTCTGCAGTTGATGACAACCATGTTTATGAACTCATCAAACAAATCATCAAGTGCTACTGCAAAGTCAGACTTTACCACCTTGGTAAGAAAGCCACACAGCATCTCTGTGGAAAGAAAATAAGAAAAAACTTAGTAAACTGGTCCTGTTTAACTGCACAGGCTGTTGAAACATCACTACCACCAACATCAACAATCTTTCTCGAGACTACACTACCTAGAGTATCTGACTCTGACTACCGCTGAGACCATCAAAATGCCAGTCACTATTACCAACATCAGCAATCTTTATGAAGAATACATTCATTATCACTGGTTGGTTAAAGAGAAGAAAGATGGTTAAAGAGAAGAAAGATGGTGAAAGAGAAGGAAGATGCTAAAGATTTTAAAACCGGTTCCTTGAACCACAAACAATTTTCTCGAATAGATCAATAAAACTGGTGCACATACAGGTTATCTCAAATACATGATTTACAAGAATACGTCTCTGACCGCCCCAACATGTACTGTACACAGTCAACACTCTCAAAAATAGACCAAATAGTGATTATCAATTGCAATTTTTTTGCATCCAGCTGAACTTTTCATTGTGATTTCGAATTAAGAAATATGCATAATAATAATAATAATAATAATAATAATAATAATAATAACAATAATAATAATAATAAATAATAATAATAATGGAAACTTTATTAAATTTAAATTTAGATTTTACATATACAATTGTAAATCTCGCTTTTTCAGGTAATTTACAATCGGCTACTTGAATCGATAATATCAATACATAACTATAAAAAACACATAACAGTATACAGCACAACATTAAAATGTAAGTAAGTCGGGATTTGTCCATTCCTTGTTTCGGCAGCAGAATATGTAATATGTGGTTCTGATTGCAATCGTCGTCATTCTTTTTACGCAATATTTTTGGTGAAGTTTGTCAAAACCAAGATCGTTGAGCATTTTTATGAATGTAGAGCATTCTTTCGCAAAGACACCAAGAGAGCTCATTGATAAATTAACAAATTTTACAGATCTAAATGATTTACTTTGCTCCTCAATTAATTCTAAATATTTATCTTTTTTACGTTCAACATTTTTTTGGAGATTTGATTCGAAACCAGCAGTTAGTTCAACAATATAGAGACATTCATTTGTAGTCGTCAAAAGTAGATCTGGACGGTATGTGTCGCCGGTTATTATTGATGGACTTTTGTATCCAGGAAGATCAACATAGAGATTTGAACCGTTGACCGTCAGTAAGTTCGTCGCAAGAAAGTTTAAGATCGAGTCATGTCTCCATGTAAATCTTTCCAGATATGATTGACAACCTGCTACAACGTGTAAAAGTGTAATAATAATAACAATAATAATAATAATAATAATAATAATAATAATAACAATAATAATAATAATAATAATAAATAATAATAATAATAATAATAATAATAACAATAATAATGAAAACTTTATTGAATTTGTTTTTTATATACTTACAACTGCAAATCTCACTGTTAAAGGTAATTTACAATTGGCTACTTGATATACTATAATGGTTATATATTACACTACACATTTACATAAATATATGATATAAAAAGTAAGATATTAGAATAATAATAATAATAATAATAATAACAATAATAATAATAATAATAATAAATAATAATAATAATAATAATAATAATAATAATAATAGATGCACTCTAATAGATGCACCGAGTTTAATAAACAATATATTTTTACTCAAAGAAAACTCGGGGTAATGTTTAAAATAGGTTGTCTATGCATTCATAAAATCTACCAGATGGGGTAATCTAATTCGGATTTTAATACATCATACTAAAATATACTTTTTAGTCACAACTCACAAGTGTCTCACACAAAAATCGAAATAGCTATATTTCAAGACTTACCATAGCGGTTGTCCGTAAAAAAGCTTGTTCAGTTGATCAAATTTTCCGAATTCTTTTAGTCCTCTAGCAGTGTTCCATATTCTGAGTAAATTCTGAATGATAACGGCCTTCATCAGTTCAAAGTTGTATTATCACCGGTACAGCGATACTGAGAGGCGAGAGCTCGTACCATCGAACTCGCAAATTCCGTTTTTCCCAAGAATTTGGGGGCCAAACAACTACAATTTCTCTCTCAAAATGCTTCGCGTGTCCTCTCTTTCTCGTAATAAAAAAAATTGTCCGATCCCGAAGGAGAAAATGCTTTAAAACACGAAAACTCTAACTGCGCAACAGTAAATATATACCCAAGTGGGGTATAACTCTTACACGGACGTTGAGGGAGGCCGAGTCGACGATGTATCAGCGGTTACGCATAAAAAGTTGTTGAAAACAAAATCAGATACTCCAGGAGGAGAATATTTCTTGCCAAGATGGGATAGATTTAAAAAAATAGAAATTGCCGTATAACTACAAATTAAGTACGATAACTGGAACTATAAAGGATCGTTGATGACGTTTAGACTTCAATATGATAACCCAGCCGTCATTCATAGTGTAAGCCACAAATTACTGGACTTGTTAAGGCATTGTAAGCAGTTAATTATTGGATTGTAACCGACCCCAAAACAACAAAGATCCTAACCCCCCTCCTAACGACTCTTCTAATCCTAACCCCCAGCCCAACGAGTTTTAAGACACGACCAATTGATCCCCCAACCCTCTTTTCCCACAATTGGAGTCCTTAGTAAATACGTGGGGGTTAGTGTTAGAAATCTTGTTAGGAGGGGGTTAGGATCTTTGTTGTTTTGGGGTCGGTTACAATCCAATAATTTACTGCTTACAATGCCTAAACAAGTCCAATAATTTGTGGCTTACAACGTGAGGAACGGCTGTCCTGGTCGAGTATCTGTTGAACATTTTTATGTGAAACCGCTGATATATCGCTGACTCGGCCTCCCTCAACGTCCGTGGAAGAGTTATACCCAGCGAAGTGGGACCTTCCAATATGGCCGCGACCAACCGGAAGCTTCATTTTCAGACAAACATGCTCTATCCAGTCTATATATAGATCAGTGGTCACATCCTGTCCTTCTGAAACAACGCGGCCACGCAAACCGCATTTTCATCACAGATTTTCATACACCAACAATGGCGGTTAATACACAAAAAAAACAAAAAAACAGAAAAAAAACAGAGCTCGTCGCATAATTCGACAGCGTCGCATTAACTCTTTCCTGACAAGCTGAAAAACATCGAAAATTGAACCACCTCTTTGTTCTATTGATATCTCTGGAAATAACCATAACTGTTGCGAAAGCTATACATTTTCTGAATACTTGTGCTTTTAAATTTCCCGAACAAAACACACTATGTTAATATAATTAAATTAATTATCATAAATCAGGTTGAAGAATTTCCATTTTTCTAGAAAAGGCCATCTTGCACGCCCGCGTAGCATCTTGAAAACTCAAAATGCCACCAATCGCAGAGTTGTTTATGAAATTAAATCAAACTTGGCGTGTGAGTGGATCTCATGTTCCTGGCGCTTGTCGAATTTCAATTTTTAATCGCCGTGTTTTTCGATTGACGACTTTGCGGGTCTTCTACGACCCATTTTGACTGTGCCGGTCAGGAAAGAGTATGCGACACGTCGAATAAAATTGGTCGCATTAAATGCGACGAATTAAATGCGACGGAACTTCGACGTCCAAACCCGGCCTAAGTAAGCTAGGGCAAACTCACCCGAAGGCCTTGAAGTTGCATTTTTCGCAACTGATCTATCTCAGATCACAGCTGCACTTCGAGAAATGCTCAAGAAATTTGTCCACTTCGAAAACTCCAACAACCGCAACTCCAGGCCATCAATGAAAAATAAAAGAAGGTACATGATCCCTTATGGTCTCTTACATTATGATCCCTAATGGTCCCTTATGGTCCCTTATGTAACACAGCTGCAAGACTTGTAACAGGGGTTAACAAATCGGAGCACATCTCCCCTGTGCTTCGTAATCTTCACTGGTTGCCGGTGAGATCAAGGATTGTATTTAAGATACTAATAATTACTTTCAAGGCTTTGCATGGCCAGGCGCCTGTTTATATTACTGATTTGCTAAATAAATATAAACCTACTCGTGCTTTGAGATCATCAGACCGTAATCTGCTACTTGAGCCAAAATCCAAAACGGTGACTCATGGAGACAGAGGCTCAGAGCGTTCTCGGTTTCGGCACCAAAACTGTGGAATTCATTACCACAGGAAATTAGAAGCTTTGATATGTTGGGTAATTTTAAGTCAGCAGTTAAGACTTTTCTTTTTTAAAATTAATAGTTGTTTTTTTTGTTCATAATGGTAATCTATGTAGTAGGCTTTATCTTATAATGAAACTGTAATAAGTTTTATAAGTAACTTTAAGAATATATTGTTGTAAGAGCATTGAGACTATTGTATAATGCTCCTAATACGTCTATTATTATTATTATTATTATTATTATGTCCCTCCAGAAACAAATAGTGGAATATGTCGTGCAGAACGGAAAATGGATATTAAATACACCACAAGCACGATGCACGCCTTCCATGACAGGATCGAAAAACGTTTAATAAAAAGATGACTGAACGAAGAACGAATAATTAAATTACCCCAATACGGAGCACGAAAATACCCCATTATAACGTACCCGCTCTTAAAACGAAGAAAGTAAGAAACATTGAGTTTCAAATAGTAAAGGTTGTAGACTTTGGCACTTTGCCGCAAACTCAAACAACTCTGCTGCTCAACGTAAGTATGGCATTAACGAAAAGCTTGATCGAGACTGGCGGAAACAACAAGAGAATATTCAGAAGTTATCGAGGACAAAATCAGCACTATTCATGTGGTCGAAACTCGAAGAACAGCTAGCCAAGTGGATTATTATTACTAATTTATTTAACCACGGTAAAAAACTCATCAGGATTTTACATGCACTACCTATATTACAAAATTACAGTTCTAATACATACATTCACAAATTTCAAATTACAAAATTACAATTCTAATATCCCTAATAATACTAAGCTAAAAATACCTGCTTTCCAGCCGGATTTAAACTCACCCAGAGTGTCCGTGCCTTCCGCAACTCGATAGGAAGGCTATTCTATAGCACCGTACTACTTAACTAAAGCTATTTTTTAGGTAGTTAGTACGAGGCTTAGGAATAGCTAGTTTGCCCTCGGTGTCTCTCATTGAATAATTCGTTACACTGCTACGGTCTGTGAACATGCACCATTAAGCGGTGATTTGTAGAGCATAACAGCTTTTTGAAACTTGCGCTGCATGGGAATCAAGTTTCCTCCAGCCAAGTTTCTCAAGGAGAAAATCACCATTAGTGTCATAACTAGAAAAGGTTAACACCCTATCAGCGAGGGTTTTGTTGCAATTATCCCGAACGACGCAACAGTAATCAAAATGTGGTTGAACTAACGAATTGAAAATAAGCTGTAGCGTCGTATCAGGCAGGCTCTCGGCAACGGCTTCCGTAGCTCAGTGGTCAGAGCACTGCACTAGCATCGCATGATCGCGGGTTCAATTCCAGCCGGAAGGCCTTGAAGTTGCATTTTTCGCAACTGGTCCCGGTTTGGTCTTAAAATGTATGTATTCTAACACTAGAAATTTTCCTTCTCCATAAATCTTTTCAACATGTGTAGTTTGATCGAGTGAAATGCCAAATATTACCTATAATATACACAAAAGATCTTATACGTTTTAGACATCCAATGCCTGAAGCAATCTTTTTAGATAGCTTAATAAGCTAAGTTCCAAGATATATTCTCATCAATATGTCCACCAAGAGACTTTGTATGGGAAACCTGATTAATAGGATCCCATCAATTTCTAGAGATAGTGATGAGTGAAACGTACATATTCTTTGCCAAGACCCGATTAACATGAATTCTGTCTTTGATTGGTTTAGAGTAAGCTTGTTTGCGATAAACCATTCATTAACGTTTGCCAGGTCTTGATTAAGGTTCTGAGTTATATCATGAACATTATTGGTTGCGATATGATAAATGATTTATTTATATTAAGGCTACAGTAGTATACTATTATAGAGTAAGTTGTAAATACTGTAGGTTCGATTAAAAGCGTATTTGTTTCCGTAACATACTTTCATTTTTAAAGATTCGTTGTTTTAGTAAATTTAGTGAATTTTAGTGAATTTATTCTGTGTCTGCTGCCAGTAACTATATTTAATTTGGGGACTCGACTTATACACATAGTATCCTAAAAATCACAGTTTTTCAATACTATTTGACCTATTTTCTTCAATACTATTTGATGAAGGGCTCCGCTCGAAACGTCAGTATTTCGTCACTAAAAATCTTGGCAGTTCACCACCTTTTCACTTTGCTATATGCAAAACACTGTCTACGCAGCACTCTACTTTTGTCAAAATACAGTGGTATAATGCGCGACTCGGTATAACTGGAAATTGACCAGACCAGAACAAGAATGCTAACACTTGACGCACTCTGGTGGATTCAACGCAGATGACATGTCTAACTTAGTCTTAGCGCAAATATTTGGTGAATCGTTTTCCGCAGAAGAGGTGGACGCATGGCTCAATGTTGACGAGAAAGAAGCAAATTATAGCAAACCAATCTGCGCCTGTTTAAATGCATCATGAATTCGATAATCAATCCCAATTCATGATCTTTCATTTTCTTTCCTTGCTGTGTGTAGAGTATCTGCCGTATCGTCGCAATGACTTCACTTCACAACGTGACGAGAAAAGACATCCTTGGATGTGTGCCCGTGGTTATGTGATGATCCGTGTGGATATACGTGGTACAGGGGATTCTGGGGGATATTGTTATGATGAATATGAAAAGCAGGAGCAAGATGATTGTCTGGAAGTTATTGAGTGGATCAGAAGGCAACCATGGAGTTCTGGAAATGTTGGTGAGGGAAACAGCCAAGCCAGCCTTCTGTATTAGAGAGGTGTCTGTGTTAGAGAGGTGTCTGTATTAGAGAGGTGTCTGTATTAGAGAGGTGTCTGTGATAGAGGTGTCTGTCTTAGAGAGGTGTCTGTGTTAGAGAGGTGTTTGTGTTAGAGAGGTGTTTGTGTTAGAGAGGTGTCTGTGTTAGAGA
Organism: Chrysogorgia sp. JL179-B06; assembly: GCA_035772405.1. Classification (NCBI taxonomy): domain Eukaryota; kingdom Metazoa; phylum Cnidaria; class Anthozoa; order Scleralcyonacea; family Chrysogorgiidae; genus Chrysogorgia; species Chrysogorgia sp. JL179-B06. The sequence continues at coordinate 662,087 of JAYKKM010000253.1, forward strand.
GGTGTATGTGTTAGAGAGATGTCTGTGTTAGAGAGGTGTCTGTCTTAGAGAGGTGTCTGTATTAGAGAGGTGTCTGTGTTAGAGAGGTGTCTGTGTTAGAGAGGTGTCTGTATTAGATAGGTGTCTATGTTAGAGAGGTGCCTGTGATAGAGAGGTGTCTGTGATAGAGAGGTGTCTGTGTTAGAGAGGTGTCTGTGTTAGAGAGGTGTCTGTGTTAGAGAGGTGTCTGTGTTAGAGAGGTGTCTGTCTTAGAGAGGTGTCTGTATTAGAGAGGTGTCTGTCTTAGAGAGGTGTCTGTATTAGAGAGGCGTCTGTGTTAGAGAGTTGTCTATCTTAGAGAGGTGTCTGTATTAGAGAGTTGTCTGTCTTAGAGAGGTCTGTCTTAGAGAGGTGTCTGTCTTAGAGAGGTGTCTGTATTAGAGAGGTGTCTGTCTTAGAGAGGTGTCTGTCTTAGAGAGGTGTCTGTCTTAGAGAGGTGTCTGTCTTAGAGAGGTGTCTGTCTTAGAGAGGTGTCTGTCTTAGAGAGGTGTCTGTATTAGAGAGGTGTCTGTCTTAGGGAGTTGTCATGTGTAGATTTCCTGACTAAATCAGTTAATTTTCATCTCCCAGGGATGATAGGCAAGAGCTGGGGTGGTTTTAATGGTCTTCAAGTGGCATCAAGAAACCCAGAGGGTTTAAAAGCAATTGTCTCTGTCTGCTCGACTGATGATAGATATGATGATGATAATGCTCATTTCAAAGATGGATGTGTTGTTCCATCTCAAATGCTTACTTGGTCTTGCTTTATGCTCGCATGGAATTCTGCACCACCTGATCCACAATATGTAGGAGAAAGGTGAGTTGTTGTTGCCTTGATAAATTGTCATCATTATCATCATCACATTATTATCATCACTATCACCACCACCACCATCACGTACATTATCACCACCATCATTACCATCATCACCATCATTACCATCATCACCATCATTACCATCATCACCATCATTACTATCATCACCACCATCATTTCCATCATCACCATCATTACCACCATCACCATCACCATGATCATCACCATCTACCCTATCAGCATCACCACCATCATCATCACCATAATCACTATCATCATCACCACTATCATCATCACCATCATCATTATCATCATCATCATGACCATCATCATGACCATCATCATTATCACTATCATCATCATCACCATCATCATCATCATCATCATCAGTACCGTCATCATCACCATCATCACTAGTATCATCACCAGTATCATTACCATCATCACCACAACATCTTCGTCACCATTTTGTAATCATCGTCTACGTCACCATCATCACCGTCATCGTCATCACAGTCATCATCATCATAATCACAATCATCACCACCACCATCATCATTATCATCACCACCATCATCATCATCATCACCACCACCATCATCATCATCACCATCATCATCACCACAATCATGATCACCACTATCATCATTATCTTCGACACTATTTTGTCGTCCTCGTCATCATCAAGAACAACGTGAGCATCATCACCGTCATCATCACCGTCATCATCATTACTATCACCACCATTACCACCTCATTACCATAATCACCATCATCACCACCATCGTCGTCACCATTTTGTCCTCGTCACCGTCATCCACCGTCATCACAGTCATTGTCATCATAATCATCATCACCATGATCATCAATTATTATTATTATCATCAATTATTATCATCATTATATCATCATCAAATCACATGGAATCGTTTGATGATTTGCATATTTGATGTCATTGGATACATCCACGCACATGCAGATTTCATTACATAATCTCAAGGATATATAAGCATTTTCAAATGATCATTTACATATTAAACAAATCTTAATATCTCAAGAGTGAAGTGAGATATGAAAAAGTTACAAATGGTTTGTCGTTATAGTTTCACGAGTTCTTTCAAACAAAAGAGTTATTTTACAACATTATTGCATCGGCACTTCTTATATTTTCTCGATAAACTACAGACTATGTAGTTTATTTGTTTATTTTATTCATTTAGGTGGAAGGATATTTGGCTGGAACGACTTGAGAAACAAGAACCTTGGGTAAACACTTGGCTTTCTCATCAGACAAGAGATGACTATTGGAAACATGGTTCAATTTGTGAGGATTACTCCAAGGTATAAATGCTGTTGTACTTTAAGTAGCAAATATTTTCTTTTACCTTCTATTCTCATTGTAGAACTATTTTAATTTAGATTTATCACAATCTTAGGTGAATGGAATACCCCAACAGACTAGAAGTCCAATTGATAGGGGTTCCGACTTCCGAGTGCTCCTACGATTTAAGGTCGTTATCCGAGAAGACCCGAAAGTCTTACCATTTGCTGGTATTATTACAAAGGCAGCACTTTCTCCTCAATTATTTTTAAGACCCTGAGTGGTGGTCCGACACAGGATAAAGTCTCACCATTTGCTAGTATTATTGCAAAGGCAGCACTTTCTCCTTAATTATATTTGAAACCCTGTGTGGAGGTCCGACCCAGGATTTGAACCTGTGTCTCCCAGCTCATAGACATGTGTGGTAACCACTACACCAGAAAAATAGATTTATTTTGATGTTCTTGTCATGTTAATTCAAGCCATCAAACATGTAGGAAGTCATCTAAACCCATTGAACAGTTCCGCCGTTCGTGCCACCACTTCTGCTGCACCATTTTCTACTCAACATTGGTGGGTTGTTGTACATTTCACTTTGCACACAGTACACTGGGTAACAACTAAGCAAACCACCTATAGTATCTAGTTTGGGCTTTTTTTGGTCTTCTGGGGTTGGGCGGGGGGGGGGGGGGGGGTCTGCCCGCGGGCAATATCTACAAAAGCATTATATATATGCCAATGAAATTTTCACAGGTTGATGGTATGGTAACAGTGAATAGACGTTACAAATTGTGACGTCATTATGATGTGATCGGTCAAAAATTCGGATTTGAAGCAGTTCAAAACAGGGGTTTTTCCACTGGTCTGTAATGCTATTTGTTTAGAGCATGTTATAAGCTTTAAAATGATATATAGCATGTTGCATATACATTTAACCATAATAAGATAGAGCCATTATTACATCATGGATTCGCGAACATACCATTGAGCTAACAAGACTGAGATGGAGAGCGAAGGTTACAATGATGTACTGGTTCGATTGATATAATTTATGTACTGCCCTTGCGGCAGTCACTATATATCGGTAATGGTTGGATGCGTTAATATACACAATGTTGTAGTGAATGTGGTGCGAGATCTCGGAGTAGACAGACGATACGTGGACGATCGTCAAGCTCATATCCTGTACAGGACTCAGAATCATTTTTCCACGTATCGTCTGTTTACTCCCAGCTCTCCCACATTCACTACAACATTGTGTAAATTAACGATAATTCTAATGCTGACCGCCGACATTATTATTGCAGGCTCGAAATAATGTTGGTACCAGCAAATGGTAAGACTGTCAGGTCTTCTCGGGTAACGACCTTAAATTGTAGGCCAGCTCTGTTACTGAAAGTTTGTTGGTTTTATTATTGAAGGTCAGATGCGCTGTTTATCTCATTGGTGGATGGGCCGATACATACCATTCCAGCATCTTCCGTATGGCAGAAAACCTATCTTGTAATTGGCGTGCTCTGATTGGTCCATGGCCACACGAGTTTCCGGATGACTGTTATAATCCAGCACCAAGGATTGGGTATTTGCAGGAGTGTCTCCGATTTTGGGATTATTATCTGAAAGGCATTGATAATGGCATCAACAAAGATCCCCGATTCCGAGTCTATTTACAAGAAAGTAAGATAGGGTTGTCTGTCTGTCTGTCTGTCTGTCTGTCTGTCTGTCTGTCTGTTGGTCTGTCTGTCTGTCTGTCTGTCTGTCTGTCTGTCTGTCTGTCTGTCTGTCTGTCTGTCTGTCTGTCTGTCTGTCTGTCTGTCTGTCCGTCCGTCCGTCCGTCCGTCTGTCTGTCTGTCTGTCTGGTGTGGGATGGCATTGATGAATAACTTACTATCAAACTTCAGGTATTCCCGCGTCTCCTGTAGTCCTCGACTGGCCAGGGAGATGGGTAGCCGAAGACCAATGGCCTTCACCCAATGTGGTTACTAAGAAGTTTGAGTTGACAGTAGATGGGTCATTGGAAGAACTGAAACTTGTGCCAGGTGAGAGAGAGATATTACATACAGTGGCGGATCTATAGGGTGTTCCATGGGTTCCCTTTCATAAAATACGAGAATGAAAACGTTATTTCTCGAGTACAAGAGCAGATACCTATTAACATTTCTAAACATTATACTTAATTAACTAAGTGTTTTTTCAAACAGGCTTAAAAAATACCAAAAGCCTTCAAATTTGGTCTTCATTTGCCTGTGGTTATGCAGCAGGTAACCTAGTACCTGATAACTCACCGGCATCCATGGCGCAGGACCAAGCCATGCAAGATGGGCTTTGCAGGTGTTGGCATGGTAACAGGCTGGACGAACCTGTCGATATTCTTGGCTCGGCATCCGTGGAACTAGAGGTGAGCAGTGACAAACCTGTGGCATCTCTGTGTGCAAGACTGGTTGATGTCTTCCCTGATGGGAAAGCAACACTCATTACCACAGGTAAGATGTTAATAAGAGTGCATATGGACTATATGACCCTGTGATAGCTGAGTGAGATAAACTGTATACTATAAACTATATACTTGTACAGTTTCACTCATCATCTTAGTCCATGTAGCTCAATAGTTAGAGCATCTCACTAGTCATCAGAAGGTTACAGGTTGTACACATATGTAACCTTCACTCGTCATCTTAGTCCATGTAGCTCAATAGTTAGAGCATCTCACTAGTCATCAGAAGGTTACAGGTTGTACACATATGTAACCTTCACTCATTATCTTAATCCATGTAGCTCAATAGTTAGAGCATCTCACTAGTCATCAGAAGGTTACAGGTTGTACACATATGTAACATTCACTTATTATCTTAGTTCATGTAGCTCAATAGTTAGAGCATCTCACTAGTCATCAGAAGGTTACAGGTTGTACACATATGTAACCTTCACTCATTATCTTAGTTCATGTAGCTCAATAGTTAGAGCATCTCACTAGTCATCAGAAGGTTACAGGTTGTACACATATGTAACCTTTACTCATCATCTTAGTCCATGTAGCTCAATAGTTAAAACATCTCACTAGTCATCAGAAGGTTACAGGTTGTACACATATGTAACCTTCACTCATCATCTTAGACCATGTAGCTCAATAGTTAGAGCATCTCACTAGTCATCAGAAGGTTACAGGTTGTACATATATGTAACCTTCACTCATCATCTTAGTCCATGTAGCTCAATAGTTAAAACATCTCACTAGTCATCAGAAGGTTACAGGTTGTACACATATGTAACCTTCATTCATCATGCATCTTAGTCCATGTAGCTTAATAGTTAGAGCATCTCACTAGTCATCAGAAGGTTACAGGTTGTACACATATGTAACCTTCATTCATTATCTTAGTCCATGTAGCTCAACAGTTAGAGCATCCCACTAGTCATCAGAAGGTTACAGGTTGTACACATATGTAACATTCACTTATTAGTTATTATCTTAGTTCATGTAGCTCAATAGTTAGAGCATCTCACTAGTCATCAGAAGGTTACAGGTTGTACACATATGTAACCTTCACTCATCATCTTAGTCCATGTAGCTCAATAGTTAGAGCATCTCACTAGTCACCAAAAGGTTACAGGTTGTACACATATGTAACCTTCACTCATCATCTTAGTCCATGTAGCTCAATAGTTAGAGCATCTCACTAGTCACCAGAAGGTTACAGGTTGTACACATATGTAACCTTCACTCATCATCTTAGTCCATGTATCTCTGTCAGTGAATCTCACTAGTACAAATGCCACAAGGAAATAAATGTGACCCATAGCGCTAACGACAATGCATTTCAGGTGTCCTCAATTTAACCCATCGTAATGGCCATTCTCCAGACCTTATCCAAGATCTGAAACCAGGACAGCACTACAACATCCAGCTTTCCTTTGACACCATTGGTTACACCCTTCTCAAAGGACACACCCTCAGACTTGCTCTCTCTCAATCATATTGGCCTAACTTGATATGGCCCCCACCCTCCACTCCTACTCTCTCCCTCCACTTTTCAACCACCCCTGTGGTAAACGTGCCAATACGACTCCGTAGCGAAGAGTTAAAAGTGAAAGACGAAGCCTTGCGTGATCTTGGTCAACCAGATTTAGCTCCACCGTTGCCAACGAAGGAACTTCGAAAAAGTTCAAAAGAAAGGTAAGATCTCGTTGGAGGGCCTCTACTTCTCTAGACGACTGGCGTCTGGCAGTCGCTAAATATACAACACTTCATGTTAAAAGCTAGTAAAATAAAGTAAAATAATTAGCCCAAATCAACTTGCAAGGGAAAGGTAAACATGCTGTGTTGATATTACCTGAAATGTTATCTACTCGAACACGGTAATTCCAAATTTGTTTTCAGAATTATAATCGGTTAAATATCTTCAGGACGACGTGAACTCGCTGAGAAGTGAGAGTTGTTCCTTAATGTTGAGTCGTTGACTTCAGCTCAAACACTACAATCGTTTTAGCAGAACTGGAGCGTTTTGGAGGTCATAAAACAAACATCAAACCTCATATTCGGTTCGTTTTGAGTTTTGGAGGTCATAAAACAAACATCAAACCTCATATACGGTAGTTAAGTATAGGTTATATATACCGTGACCGAGGTGTTTAAGCGATATATATAAGGTAGGCCTTATATCACCATTGGTGAGGTATTCTGAAAATAATTTTGTATTTTTTAAACGTAGTGTGAGCTGAGTTTCTTTCAAGGCGTTTTTATGTAAAAAAACTGTGAATTAATGTGGAATATTCAGAATGATAATAGCCGGTCTCTTGGGTTTTCCTACTGTTCTCCAGTTCAACTCCGTATTCAAATTGTGGATGTTTAGATTGTTCGTATTGTTTTTCATCAACTACATGCTCTTGCAGAAGCATGGCAGAGTCAGACGAAGACATTTTTTATATAACCGGGCTGAAATCACAAATGAAAGTCAAAGAACAGCTGGATACAAAGCTAATCAAGGTACTAACACAACAGAATGTTTTAACTGCAACGTTGAGTGCATTTTCATCGCTAAAATCGCCAACGTGTTTTCATCAAAGGCTTCCTAGCAACGTGCGTTGCTATGTGCTAGCAACGTCTCTTATAACAGATAAATCTACATTTTTCATGGCTTTATTGTTAATTTAATGGTGTTATTTTATAAAAGAAATAAAAAACTTTGTCTTGTGTGATTATCGAGTTATAATGGCACTCGAGAAGCTAGTAAACACTCGGCTATCTTGAATAATTTCATGAGGTTGATAACTACTGTAGTTATTATAATTTCAATTCAATAGATTTATCAGCCCCAGGCCCCAACTTTACGACAGTTGGATTACCATTCAGTTGGATTATTTACGATAGCTTCTTTCATACTGCTTGTTAAGCCTGGTTGCCACGATCGCAACGGTGTCACAATGGTTGATGTAATAGAGTGTCCATCTATCTCTCCAATGAGTAAAGACTGCTTTGCATACAGCAGACAAAAGACAAGATAGATCGATACTCTATTACATCGACCACTGTGACACCGTTGCGATCCTGGCGACCAAATGGAAACCAGGCTTTAAAGGGACACTCCGGTCCAAATACAGATGCAGTTCATATGAAAGATCTTACTGACTTTAGTTTATTTCCAAAGTTTCAGCATTCCTATCAATTTAGTTGAGAAGATATTGCTAGTTGAAGTTGAAAATTTGTGGATTTTGACGCCATATTGGTTTTGAAAATATGACGTCATTGAGTGATTCTTTATCGTCAGTGGAGTTGTTTTGATGGCGATCACATAGTGATAGTTATTGTGAATGGTCTTTGGACGAAAATTAGTCGAAATAAACTATTTAGTTCATCATGCAGGAAAGTAGAGGAGCTTCTTAGGCATAATACGAGACACGTCACTCAGTGACGTCATATTTGAGAAACAAAATGGCGTCGAAATTGGACAAACTCTCCAACTTCAACTAGCCACATCTTCTTAACTAAATTGATAGGAATGCTGAAACTTTGGAAATAATCTAAAGTCAGTAAGATCTTTCATATGAACTACATTTGTAACTACCCAACACCTGACGTCAGAGACCATCTCATTTACATATCAAACAAACTGAAATATTTCAAAAACGAAGTAAAATATGGGAAAGTTGTAAAATGTGTTACTCTATCATTTTACGAGTTCTTTCATGTTAAACAAACTTTATTTTTGTTGCCAAGTCCTTTAACGTTTTGAGGGCAGCGTCGTCGCGGTAAGAACTATCGTTTCAGAGTCACTGGCCCGTCAACACCGATTGACAATAGATGATGATTGATATTTACTAATTGTCGATAGATATAGAGATATCGGTTAATGTTCACCGTCGCACATATTTGTCATATTATATCCTAAACAAACGCGTCTCAATTAACTCAAACATGATCTACACCTTCGTTAAACTTTCGTAGATATAACCCTGAGTGAAAGAAATACGATTTCAGACATTGCTAGCCTACCTATATGATTTGAATAAACTTATAATTTCCAAATATGTTTAAAATATTTGCCCCCATTCCGCAGTATATCGTGACAACTTAGCGCGAAACTATCTTCTAGTTCAGCACCCGTTCTTATATCCTCGGACAACTCACAAAGAATGGACACAAGCCAATGAACTTACTTATCTCACATTTCTCTGTAACTAACTCAAATGTACAGCAGACACATGTACGCATTGCGTACCTATTTTTCAAAATAGTCTTGATGAAATAACGAACATAGTTTCAACACAGTGGCCCAAGCTCGTGCGCCAATTTGTGTTTATATTGGAATTTATTCGATTTGTCAAAATTAGGAGGATATTTTCATATATTATTTGCAGTTTATTGTTACAATATATAAATGAAATAATGTATATTTATATCTACCATAAGGTGTATGTGTCTTTCATTGTAAGTTTGGTGAGATTTAGGACAGTTGCAGTGCGACATTAATGCAATATTAATGTCCACGTTGTTTACATCAAACATTATACTTATGAATACTCAACAAAATAAACATTTATAAACCTTGTTGTTCTACTTACACGTTTATTGTGTCGTAATATTCGTCCTTGTGAAACTTGGCGCCATTCTGTTCATTATACTTCGAACGTCTATTATTAGTATACCGCCAACGGGTGAGGTCGAGCAACGGGTTCGAAGTATAATGAACAGGATGGCGCCAAGTTTCACAAGGAAGAATATTACGACACAATAAACATGTAAGTGGAACAACAAGGTTTATAAATGTTTATTTTGTTGAGTATTCATAGGTATAATGTTTGATATAAACAACGTGGACATTAATATTGCATTAATGTCGCCATGTCGCGCACTGCAACTGTCCTAAATCTCACCAAACTTACAATGAAAGACACATACACCTTATGGTAGCTATAAATACACATTATTTCATTTATATATTGTAACAATAAACTGCAAATAATAGATAAAAATATCCTCTAATTTTGACAAATCGAATAAATTCCAATATAAACACAAATTGGCGCACGAGCTTGGGCAGCTGTGGTTTCAATTTCTATGAGGCGATAACTAACTCGGGCGGGCTTTCCCGAATGGTTTTGGATGTTAAATTTAATTCGAATCTCTTTCTACTCTACGTAGATATTTTATCAATGACATGGTTAACAATTCTTACAAAAACGTGCTGGAAAAGGATTTTGGTGAAGTTCTTCGTTTAGACACTAAACTCATCTTTGGCCGAGCGATGAAAGAAGTGTACGACATCAAAGAAAATAATCCCTTATCCGCCACGGTTGCCATAGAAACACAACAAAGTGTCGCTAGGCAACAGCAGGTCTCGAGGGAATATGACGACGTATTTTCAACCAAAGTTCACTGCAAGAGTTTGATGACTGCAGATGAGAAATGTTTTTACACGGACAACGAAGTCAAGGCTTGGAGCGGAGATGAATTAGTTTTTTGCAAAGCAATGGAAGAAAACGATTAAAAGAGATCATGTTTGAGAAAATAAACCAGCAAGAATCCTAGATTTTGATATTTTAAATGTAATCGAGAGCGAAGAACTGATTTTAAATCCATGTGGTAACTCAAGTTCGCAATCTCCCTCAAATTGATAACATACCTCTTCTTCAGGTCAGATGGAGAATGGAGCATGTGGTAACGTTATGATTTGAAAAATAAAAATAGAGCTTTATAGAAAGTATTAGCATAAGAAAGCGGTGTATGTAAATTTAAAAAGGTGTCGAAATGTATAAAATTATCATATGAATTGACTTAGGGCCTGTTTATTAGGCGCTAGGGTACCCTAGGAATAGTGTTACCCTAGGAATAGTGTTACCTTAGGAATAGTGTTACCCTAGGAATAAGGTTACCCTAGGAATACGGTGTTACCCTAGGAATAAGGTTACCCTAGGAATACCAGTTTTGAAGGCTAGAAGTCTTTTCAAACCGTGGAGCAAAGCAAGGCAAAAGACCAGTGAATTTTAGCACAAATATTATGCAAATTTAAATGCTGTAAACAGAAAAATCTGTTGATAAATAAGAACTAATGAATTCTGGGAGTGTAAAATGACAGTTTTTCTTTTTAAAAATGAATCATAGCGTTTTTCAGTTTGGTCACTATCCAGCTAACTGCTGTAATACGTTGGTTCAATGAAAGTCGTTTTATTTGAAACATGTCTCCAGTCTGTTGTCTTTAAAACGAAAAATATGTCGTTGGATAAATTTGAAATTCCACCCTGGTCCGTACGTTCTGGTTAACCCTATCTAGACCGGGGGGGGGGGGCGTAATCTGCCCGCGCTGAAAATAAATGCTGATATTTCAATAAGTGCCTATAACGTCTGTGGCGATTTAACATATTTATAATCTATGGATTCTCCTGAGATAAATTGTAATATATCTTGTCAGCTGAAAATTTCATTTTCATAGACTTTTTTGCTGCTAAAGTTGACGGAAATGACGTCAAATCGGGAATCTGTCAACATGAATGCCCGATTTGACATAATTTCCGTAAACTTTAACAGCAAAAAAGTCTATGAATTGCAAGATGATTAGACTAATCGAGTGAAATGCCAAATATTACCTGTAATATACCCAAATCCCGGCATTACCGCTCTCGCCAACGGCTTCCGCGTAGCTCAGTCATCCGACCTATTGCTCAGAATCTCTCTTTCCGCGAAATTCTTTGTGCATTTTGATTTAAACTTTTATTGGAGCAATGTCATCGAGCTTTTCCGAGTTAAATAACAGCCAGGATGACTCAGAAACTAATTTTATAGACAGGTACATGATGTGACGATGGAAGCCGAGGACGACGGCGACGCCGAACTGAAGAACTCGGAGTAGACAGACGATACGTGGACGATCGTCAGAGTATTATATCCTCAGAGTCCCGGACAGGAATCGAACCTGTAACCTTCTGAGCTAACGAGACTGACCATTGGCATTGAGCTACCGAGACGCAGATGGAGAGCGAAGGTTACAATGATGTACTGGTTCGATTGATGTGTGTACTGCCTATATGTAACGAGAATTACCGATATATAGTGACTGCCAGGTCAATGGTTAGAGCGTCTCACCGGCAATCAGAAGGTTCGATTCCTGTACGGGACATTTTTCTGAGCATATGAGCTTGACGATCGTTCACGTATCGTCAGTTTTCTTTTATTACTTGCCACAAAAATGCCTCTTGTGACATCACATCCGATAACTTAATTTAACAGCACAAAAGTCCTTGAAGATGAAATTTTCGGCTGACAAGATATATTATGATTTTGCTCAGGAAGATTCGAATATTACGAATATGTTAAAATCCCCAAATTACAAAATAGATTGGTTTTGCGGTTGTTCAGTTACGGAACCAATTAAAAGAATCTTAGGTAGTTTCAACGTAAAAGTTGCTCAAAAACCTTTCTTGACGTTGGGTCATATTTTCGCAAAACCTAAGGATCGTATTGCGAAGGAACAGAGGAAAGACGCTATTTATTCCGTTCCATACAATGACTGTGATCAGGAGTACATCGGTCAGAATAAACGTCAGTTTCGCATCTGAAAGAACATCAAAAGGCTGTTTTCGTTTCAAAAAAGGAAAATTCTGCCATGTCGGAGCACGCGTGCGTAACCTATGCGCGGTACCATCACCGGTACCATTACCGTTGTCTGGAGGCTTAGTATATCAATAGCGCCCACTCCCCATTGAATCGCGATGACGGTGGTTTATTACCAGAAGCTTATTTACATCTTGTTAATAGATAACGTCATCATCGGTTCTATGAGAGTATAAATAGGGATCCTAACTTTACAACGATCACCCCTGATGAAGACACTAGATTGGAGTGTCGAAACGTTGGGTCATGGACAGTAACTTTTAAGTTACGTTCAAAAAACTTTTTAAACCCAGCGTAGCGTCAAACTATATATGTCTGATTTATCACCTGGTTGCGTTGCTTGTGTATAGTTTTACTATAGGCGACAAAGACTATCTGTCTCTGATCTTTTAAGATGCTGAAATGAATCAGTTGAATCAGAAATAAACGACGTTGAAGTCATTACCCATAATCAAAAGAAAAAGATATTTGTTTACATAAAATTTTAAAATTCGAGCCTAAAGGCTGTGCTTCGCGTGGTTTTTAAACCTCGTTCGACCGAGCAATGAGAGTTCAGGAAAAACTCATGCAAACCCTCGCCAGCAAACTCTCATCGACTCTCGCTCTCGTTTGATCAAGGATAGTCTTTTTTGATAGTCTAAATAATGAGAAATTGCATTTATTTTTATTTTGGTTCATTGCATATAGCTCTAGCGGTGGTCTTGATAACGTTTCACACTTGTAGCATTTGTGTATCTAGAGAAATTGTGTTTATGATAAGCGGTAGATTTTATGCAAATTAGTTTTCTGGATTTATAGGAAACACGATTTCTCCACTCAGGTAAACATTGAGGGTATAAAACGTTTCAGTAAACAAGACCACCACTAGAGCTATGCAATGAACCTGCACATCAAAACATTATGCGAAAAAATGCAATTTTTCATGATTTAGACTATCAAGCCACCTTAAAGTGTTTTTCCTCAATTTCTGAAATTTGAAGGCCACAAGATGCTATTTTTGTGATATTATCAAAAATATTTGACCTATATGTATGAAATTTGATTTGATTTTGAAATGACGAATTGATTTGTTGTTAGACTATTCAAAAAAATATCTAGGGCCTTTGGAAGAGATGTAATTGGACATTTTTCTCCCTTATTTTTCGGAAAGGCTAAAATATATGAAGGCATTGACATATCTGTAAAATAATTCGTCATTTCACAGCTCTGGTATTGCATGTACCACATATAAAATTTCAGACCCTTAGCACTTACCTGTTTGGAGAAATCACTATTGGCGTGTCCTACAGTTTCGTGCCTTTAAAGTTGTGTTCGCGGAAAAGGGTGTGACTGCTAAGCAATTAAAGATATGGACCCAAATCTTTTTCTTTGTAAATGCTATTGGACCATGTTAACTAAAATGTACTTATGTAAAAAATATGACTATATAAACTTTGTAGTATGATAAATCGTGCTCTGAAAATGACTCCATTTTGACTATCGAGCCAGCTTAACAAGTAGTTTTTTGTTGTTGCTAATGTCCTGGGTCATCACCTACCTATACTATCAAGTTTTGTGATTGGTTGATTAAAACAATAAAACAATATAACCCACTTTGATAAACTGAAGTGTGCCAGTGGTTACTTCGTTTATACTGAAAGATATAGTAAGAAATTTGTAAGAATAAATGCTATTTTGATTTGGCTTGTTTTATTTCCTTTCTTTCGTCAGGTTTTTACCTTACCTCTTCGTTAGTACGTTTCTCTTTATTTTAACACCATTTAAGCATTTATTTCCCGTGTGTTTAGTTGAATAACTTTAAGCAAAGCAATACTGATGTTCCACCGTATTTTATTGCTTGGTATTTATCAATAAAAGCTTGGTATTTATCAATAAAAGCTCTCTTTTATTTTCATTCAAATCAACTCAGATATTTTCCCGCCAAAACTTACCGATCCGGAAAAGGTCATTTACATATCAAAGAAATTTGAATATCTCCTCAACGAAGTAGTGAGATGTGAAAGAGTTGTAAACACAAGTCTTTAGAATTTCTATCTTTCAAATAAAATAATTTATTTCGCTTACAGTATCATGCCAGGTTAGTTAAGTAAAAGAGTTTATCTCCAACTGAATTTTTCACACTGCATAAGCACGTTAAGCTTGAGGAGGTTTTCAACAAAAGACTTCTTGTTTTCCAACTTAATATGTAGCTGACTGCTGATTTGAAATTCAAATGATTCACTGGCTCTTTGAACTCGTGTAAAATTTAGTTGTAAAATTTAGTTCTCGTGAAGACTACAAGCTACTGAAACGAAGGTTCCTACATCTTACGAGTTGGGAATTGGAATGTTTGCTTTTTGAATGGACAAACTTCATACAGGTTAACAGACGAGGAAACTATACCAAATGATTAAACAGAATACAAACAGGTAAAGTTGGTAGGTTAGAAGTCGTTTATTATAACGTTTTAAAACTGTCACTTTAAAGACATCGTGTTATCATAGCTTTTACTTTTGGCGACGATGTTTCGTACAAAGATAATATTAGCTTTGTCTTATCGTAACGATATTTTGATGTGAACTGTATATTTGTGACAGAATATTTTGTAACGAAGGGACGGGTTAGGATCACTTTAGACTTCTGGGTCATTAGAAATTCAAGGATGTCTATATTGTGTTAATCCCCTCGCAATTAAAAGCGAGGGTGATAATCTCGCCGTGCGGCAGGGTACATTTCTCATGAATAGTTTGTATATATATATATATATATTTATATATATAAGCCGTACATGATAGCACCAACTCCTTATAAGGAAGTAAAAAGTCATTTTGGGTGATCCGTTTGAAGCGGACAATATTTTGGCAGAAACGCTATCCGCCATTGGCGATTTCGCCGATTTATGATCTGACGAACTACATAAAGAGGTTTTTACCTGTTTATGTATACACGTTTGCGTAATATAATAGGTATGTGTGTTATGTATTTAGACTCGCTAATTCCAAATCTGTTTTCAGAATTGAAAACGGTTAAATATTGATCGAGATAACCTTCAAAGTATACGACGAAGCGGGCCGGCTGGCTGATTGCCGACTAATTTCTAAGTACATAAACCGTTTTACGAAGTGTATACACGTTCTCGTAATATAATAGACATGTATGTTATGTATTTAGACTCGGTAATTCCAAAACTGTTTTCAGAATTGAAATCGACTAAATATTGGCCGAGATAACGTTCAAAATATATGATGACGAAAATAACTAGATCGAAATACGAATCCGCAATAATCCCTCGCTCGCCTTTTCTACCACCCTCCCCCACCCGAAGATCTTCATCACTAACTCGTTAAACATCGTCTTGAGAAGATAGTGCACGTATTTATAACATCTAGACTTGACAGTTGTAATAACATCCTTTATGGCTTACCAGAAGTTGAATTGAGAAAGTTACAGGGAATACAATAAAAGAGCCGTCTGCAACGGCCCAGATTAGTTGGAGGGTTAAAAAATCAGATCACATTTCTTAGCCTTTATTTTATTTACGAATAGGGTTTACAAAAAGTTATCAAAAGACAGTAACAAAATTATATATAGCACAGGTAGGGTTACAAAAAGTTATCAAAAGACAGTAACAAAATTATAGCACAGCCACAGGTATTATATATAGCTGTGTGGCTGTGTATAGTCACGATATTATAAATTGATATTATGTGTAATAGTTCTAACACAAGTAAGCGTTCTTCCTCTGATTTCTAAATACGGACAAGCCAGTTAAAAATACGAGGCGAAGTGGAGTTTTTTTAACCGGTTCGTCCGTATTTAGACAACAATAAGCCAGTTCGTAATGTCGACTGCGCATCAAAATGACGCGTTCTGCGTCGGGATAAAACTGATTTCAATTCCTAACATCAGGCTGGGGAATTCAGTATAACGAATTTGCAAGTGTAAATAGAAATGCAAATGTCTATTGTGGTTTTAGCCTGATGTTATGAATTGAAATAAGTTTTATCCCGACGCAGAACACGTCATTTTGATGCCCAGTGGCTTATTACGAGTGTTAGAACTTGCTTCTCAAACGAATCCATATCATTTGTGAGAAAATCGAGGTTAAAGTTAATTTGACTGTAATCTTCCTCTTATTTCTAAATATTTCCATAAACTATTGTTTCTTTTAAATTTTCATAATGAATTATTGATGAGTTTGAGAATTATAAACAGAACAGAACAGTGTTGCTCATCAATAATCTTTGTCATATCCTGATAGTGCCATGAATCACTCTGCGCAAAAAGAAATAAACAAAAAACGAAGGGAATTAAGTGAGAAGCTAGTGTTTTTGTCCACCCTTGCTAGACAAAGACGATGACTTTAGAGGAATTAAGTAAAATCGCTCGTTATTTGCAATCGTTCATGGCAATCATTAGCCTGTGTAGCGGCTCTTGAAGGGGGGGGAGGGGGTAATGAGCGAAAACGCGCGCGCAATCATTGCTATCCCGGAAATGGGTGAGATGGCACAAACTTTCATGTCCGAAATCGAATTAGCCTGCGTGGCGGCGTTAGGGGGAGGGGGAAAGCGGAAAGGCGAAGTGGGGAGGGGGAGGGAACGCCTGCACGAAAGACCCATGTTTTTAGATTTCCGCCCACATGAAGAACTGTCAAAAACAACCAATCAGCAACTAGCGGGCTTTCCTCAATGATTAAAACATTTCACTTCGGGCCGAATCCATGTCTGAAACTCCGTAAAAACTTGACTGCATCTGGTGGAAACAAGATTTATTTTGAAAATTTATTCAAGCAATCGTGTAGACATGGAAGCACAGAGTTGATTCTGGCTGAGGCTTGTTAATCAATCGGCTTTGCATTACTACGCAGTGAAACTTTCTCCGAGCATTTAGCCGTAAGTCTTTTTATTCTGAAACGTCGAAGGAATTCTCCGAAGGCCCAGAGAGCATTGTTGAAACACCTGAAGACAAGGACAAGGTAGAAATCACAATAATATAGTTGCTTCCCCTGCCGACTGATAATCACGCGCTCGCACGAACGTCTGGTAACTCTGCCAAATCCCGTTGGTAATACCATCAAAACATATTTTCCTGCCAGCAGCTTCCTCGTAGCAACTTTTTGTTCCTGTTTTAATTTAAAGCTACGATCAGCAACGAACTGAAGATCGGTTAAAGCTTTCGAAAGAAAATAATCTGCCAACACGGTTTTTCTAAAGTCGCCATTTTTAAATGTTTATTTCCTGACAGGAAACCCTGAATACTAATGAGTTGAGATAGCCAATCAGAATTTAGCGTCCTCTGGTGGACGTAGAAATCCAAAATATGGGTCTTTCGTGCAGGCGTTCCATCCGCACTCACCCCAGTCCCCGGCCCCCAATCCCTAAACGCCTGCTTCGCAGGCTAAAATCGAATGGTTGATACTATTAAAATGTCGGGCGATGGGAGAACATATATAGGCAGTACATAAATCAATTGAACCAGTACTTATTGTAACCTTCACTCTCCATCTGAGTCTCGGTAGCTCAATGGTTAGAGCGTCTCACCGACAATCAGAAGGTTGCAGGTTCGATTCCTGTCCGGGACTCAGAATCATTTTTTCTGAGGATATGAGCTTGACGATCATCCATGTATCGTTTAAAGGGATATAGTACGGACGGAAAATTGTCTATCCAATTTTTATTTTATCTATTAGCACTCAAAAAAATGAGGAAGAATAGCGTTCTTGCTTAGTTAATATCTTATTATGTTGTTCAAGAGATATTCAAGTTTTTGAAAGATGCAAATGAACTTATGACGTCATCTACTCCTTAACTTAAACTAAAGGAAATCCCTAAAATGAAAAATGTATAAAGCATTAACTATACACAGTGCAGTGTATCATTTTTAGTAGCATACATCTGGAACGTTTCAGCATTATCTAGCCGCTATCTCCAAAGATATTCCTCATTTTTAGAATTTGAGTGAGTAGATGACGTCATCAGGTATCTCATTTTCAGCTTTTAAAAACTGAAATATCTCTGGAACAAGATAAGACATTGACAAAGTAAGACCGCTATTCTTGCTTATTTCGAATGCAATTCTAGATAAAACCCAAATTAGGATAAATGATTTTTGTATCTCACTGCCCTTTAAATAAATCAAATTGTACAATCATCATTTACAGTACACCGTATATCAACAACAAAAGATAGTAAATTATGATAAATAGAAATAAAATCTAGCCACACGTACCTGGATCTAGTGATTCTAGCACGCAGTCCTTACGAATATAAAGACATCCGTTTGGATCAAGGGGAACTAAATAAATTAAATTGTACAATATAATCATTTACAGTACACCGTATATTACTAATCAAAAGATAGTAAATAATAGAAATAAAACCTGACCACCTACCTTCATCATCTAACGAGGGAATAACGCACTCCTTACGGAATAACAAACACCCTCTTGGATGAATAGGACCTAAATAAATTAAATTGTACAATATAATCATTTACAGTACACCGTATATTACTAATCAAAAGATAGTAAATAATATAAATAAAACCTGACCACCTACCTTCACCAACTAATGAAGGAATAACGCACTCCTTACGGAATAACAAACACCCTCTTGGATGAATAGGACCTAAATAAATTAAATTGTACAATATAATCATTTACAGTACACAGTATATCAACATTAAAAGATAGTAAATAATAGAAATAAAACCTTGTCCACGTACTTTCTCCATCTAGTGATTCATTCACATTGTCTAGTTCATTACTCAATGATGTTAAATCCTCAGCTGTAATGCAACATAAACATAAAACAAATTAATATGTCTGTTCAACACTGAAATTCAACAACATTTTAAATATATATATATAGTGTGATTTGAAAAAGAGGGGAGTTTGATGACGAAATACGACCTTTTTTGAACAATTTTGTTCGGAGACAACTTAAATCCTTTACTGACTTTTTGAAGATGATTGACTACAACTATTGGTACGCGCACTAGATAGTAGTCGCCAGAACCATGTTGAACCCGTCAACACCACTAACCCAGCGGTGACATGTTCGTCGTAAAACAGTCGCAAAACGCTCGTAATTCTACCACAATTATTTCAAAATATGTAAATATTTAGTAGATCTTTATACGCGCACGTGGAGAAGAGCGTTCATGCAGAAGAATACATGACAAACTCTCAATCCTAGACCAGTAAATTTGATTTTGTCATCGATAGTCAAAACGGATATGTAGATACTTTCCAAAAGGCAAACGACGTTATTCGGGATTTCGAAATATCAATCGCAACAACGTATGCAGTATGCTGCGAGGTTTCAAAATATATTTGTGGACTGACAAAATATATTTGTAATAAGTCACTTACTAGTCATAGACGCTTTTAAATAAGTGATAAAACGTGTTGTGCTGCCTTGGCAGTGTAGAAATACAAATAAAATATCTCAGTAAAACGGTTGGTATACGGCCGAAATAGCGTACGTGTAGTGCAATGCGATGTCCCTCTCCTTCCAAATGAGTAGTCTAACGTTTCGAGCGAAGGACCTTCGTCAGAGTGAAACCGTAAAGTGAAATAATCACTTAGTTATTACTTCACAGTTTACGTTTCAGTGTTTCACTCTCTGACGAAGGGCTTTCGCTCGAAACGTTAGACAACTTCCACACTATTTCATAGACTTGCTCCAAATCTGACTCTTGATTGTTTCGCGGGTTTGTTTAGGACGGGTTTGTTTCGAGAATTCTTCTCGAAACAAACCCGTCTTTAAACAAACCCAAAACAATCAAAGAGGCACTCAGACTTGAAGCAAGTCTAACTATTTCACTATTTCGGCAGTACACTTTCCGGGTTCCGACCGTTTGGCGAAATGGTTCGTAATATTTACGACGAACATGTTACCGCTGGGTTAGCGGTGTTGGCGGGCTCAACGTGGTTCTGGCGACTACTATCTAGTGCGCACCGTAGTGATGCCTGGTGATGGGTAGTGATGGGTAGTGATGCCTGGATGGTCAGCTAATGGTTATCATCATGTTTTTGACGTGAACGAAAATACGGCCGAGGGAGACTGGAACCGAAAAGATCCTTCGGCACGGCACACTGGTTCGACCGCGCTCGCCCAGGAAGATTGAATGAATATTTTGTGGATTGGATTGAATGAATATTTTTTTGGATTGAATTGAATGAATATTTTTTGGATTGGATTGAAAAAAATATGTGTTGTTTACATTAAACTATAAATTATTGTTTGCATTGCATAGTAAAATTGACGTGTGATTGAATTAAACAACATTTGTGGATTAGATTGAATGCATATTTTATCGGATTGAATATTGCTACAAACGTATTAACATATTAACTATGAGTAGACTTGCTCCAAGTCTGCCTCTTGATTGTTTCGGGTTTATTTAAAGACGGGTTTGTTTCGAGAAGACGGATTTATTTCGAGAGTGGTTTGGTTTCAAAGACGGTTTGTTTCAAGGTTTTGAAAAGAACCTGTCTCGAAACAAACCCGTATTCTCAAACAAACACGTCTTTAAACAAACCCGAAACAATCTAGAGGCAGACTTGGAGCAAGTCTATGCTTATAGCAACTAACGAGTATTCACTAAATATAAAAAGTTCTAATAGACAAATAGGACAAGCTGAAAAGCTAAAACGAAACAGTATATATACTTGTAAAGAAACATTGAAAACGGAAGTAGTTCTTAACCAATTGAATATCACGTATTAACTGAATTTTCTAAGCGACCAATCATGGTCTACTATAAAAATTACTTATAGCAGCTACGTCACAGAACACGATTAACGGCGCTGGTTTTCAAATAGGTTTGGGTTGACTTATTAATAATTCAGTGCACAACATCTTGCGTAATATACGGGCGATCGCAGAATTCTTTCGCTACGATCACGGCGTGTGCTATGCGTAGCAGAAATAAAACAATTTAAAAGAATAAGAATAATATAATAATCATAATATATATAAACAACACAAAATTATACACGTAAAAATTGGAGAATAGCAATTATAGAATACCCGTCCACTTTTGAAAGCGTACCGATTTCATATTCTGTGCCGAAAGGGGGAAAACGACTACCTTGTTCATATAAACTCTCATTGCCTGCAGTATCAACCATAGTTGATCCATCTTCAAGGTTGTTGGTGACATTTTGATGTTCCATTGCTATTGAGTTTTAAAGTACTATATAATAATTTTTACTTCGTGACTATTAACGCACGCTGTGTGATCTTCGCGAGGTATCACAACAGACTGCCGATTATTGAAATTTTTCTTAGTTTATATAGGTGAACTGTGTGGGCGTTATGTCTATGAACCAATTAAAATCGAGAATTTGGTGTGTCTAATCACGTGCGTAAAAAGGAACCAATGGGGGACGTCAATTTGTCAAAGTAAAGTGCTAGACAGTATTTATAGTCATATTAATAAAACTTTCTCGAGTAAAACTTTCTCGATACTAATGTTGTTGAGCTTTGGCGGGAAAAAGTATCGCGCAAAGGATCACGGTCCGCCCGCTGTTTAGAACATTTGAAAGGTTTGCTCGTCTCAAGTCTCTACAAGTCTCAAGATGGACGCTTTTGATACCCAAGGTGTCATTATTTCAGGCTGCAATTTTCACCAATGAGAACAGGGATTTCCTTCATTGTGATTTTTCTTTTGAATTTTCTTTTACGATACCAAGTTCGCCGTTTGAAAAGTTGAATATTGAGTAAATCGATGGCCTTATTAAACTCTGCGTCTGATGAGTGATGAAGTGAAGTGCTCCGCTCGAAAGTAACGTCAGTATTTCGTCACTAAAAATCTTGGAAGTTTACCACCTTTTCACTTTGCTATATATTCTAAACACTGTCTACGCAGCACTCTACTTTTTAACAACAAACACGTTGTTTAAGGTTGGTATAATCTTTTAATTATATAAAACCAGTGAGTTTTATTTATGTAAATGTTGTTTATGAAAGAGAAGATAAGTAGATAACAGGATATTTATCAGTAATTATTAACAATATTATATATATATAATTTTAGGATTTAATTTTATTTGCCCATATTATTTATTTAGATTTAACATTGTTTGATATCATAATTTGCTAGGGCTAGGGGCCAACTAGAAACCTAAACAGGCTTTTTATTAAGGCCCCTAATTTACATTATATTTATTAATTGATTTGTTTTTATACAATAACTGTTTACTATGCACATTTTCATTGGTTGTTGGCCGTGATCTATTAGAGGACAGATGCACGGTGCACGTCAGATCATGTCAGTCGACTGCTTTTATCTTTTTTCATGCCCCAGAAATTGCCAAAAAGCTAATAAGCCTTTTGAATGGTTTGTTTTCATTTTTATTGTATAAAACAAATAGATTCCATTTTGCCATTATCTGTTCAGTTATAGATGACGTCTGAACGTGGTAAGAATATCAGTGACCTACTCGACTATCGTCTCGTGGGCCACTTTTTTGTTCTTACCACATTCTGACAGCATCTGTGCATCTATAACTGAACAGACAACAGCAAAATGGAATTTATTTGTTAAATGGTCAGTTCAAAGTTTTAAAATAGAAAGAAGATTAAGCTATAAAAATGGTAAAAAATTAAAATATGAAAGATATTTTGTAGCTATTATATATAAGAAAGCCTATGTGGTTTGGCTAACAGTACAACATATAATTACTCAGTCAAAGCTCTTGTAAGTGACGACCGAAAATGTCGAGCGTAGTTGGTTGCTTTTTGGAGGTGGTCAATGAGGTTTATTACTCATATGAGAAAAATACATGTACACTGTAGTCTGTATGGTAATTTGGACCAGTGGTCACATAAGAGAGGTGGTTGCTCAGGGAAGTTCAACTATAATAATATAACATGACATCTTCATCATTACATGTTTACAGAAGAAAGGGCCTTACTTGCTGTAATGGAGCATTGGATCTGAATACCAAAGAAAACCACAGGCAGAAGTACATTGGGGGATTTGAATGATGAACAAATTACTGATACTCATACTCTAACATTCAAGTGTATTGGTGCTGATCATGAGAAAGTATACCAAGATCATTTGGAAGAGGCGCATAAAGTACTTCATGAAGAAAAGAAGTGGAGGTTACACTCTGACCTGCTTAACCCAAAGGACAGCAAATGTCATTCTTTAGACATGGACTATATGGAACAGGGTGTAATTCAGTTGGATATATTGCCACTGATTTATGTCTACGCCTGCATCTTCTAATTACACTTCACAACTATTAAACTTTTTATTTTTTTTAACTTCTTTTTATTTATACGATTATTATTGAGATAAAAAATTAAAAAGTGTTGTATACCGTCTAAAGAAATATCTGTCATACATGCAATCTTACTTTTGCTTATATTAGTCATTGAATCTGCAGGTCTTAGTATTGTCTTATAGTCTGCTAGGTACAGTTAAATCATAGTACTAGTAAATAAAAAAATTATATGTAAATTGTTGCAACTTTGGTGCTTCAGTTGTTTATGTGACTTTTCACCATTGAGGTTGAAGTCCTGCACCATATTGGAAATTTGATCACAGGTAAGAAGAGTTTGTCAGCATTCTGCTGAAAGTATTGAATTTTCTCTGGGATTTCTAGTTTCCTCCCACAATAAAAGTTGATAAGGTGGGTTAGGACTATGATAGTTATGAAAATAATAAAATTGTAGATAGCCGAGGATAATAGGTAATTAAGGACATCAAGCTATTGATAGTGGTGGGCAACACCCGAAAAATCGTTTCGATACGATACCGATTACTTTTGATGTAATAGGTATCAATGGTATTGATTACTCAAACGATTACTGTGACGTCACACATGTTAGATGTGTTAGAATGTTGAAAAACATTGTTGCACAACAAGCACTTCGACTTTGTTTCATCTGGAAACTTTTCAAAATAGTTCAACACAAGACTATGTGTTGCAGTTGCTGAACTTGCCATCATTGTTGATGTGAAAGACAATGACAATGTGAAAGACGAGAAAATCAGAAAAAGTCCAAAGGGAACGAAAGCATGTTTGATACCAGTCCCAGTATCGTTTACTTGCGTTAGTGGCTTGGTAATGGCCCACCACTAGCTATTGAGCATCATCTTTGTGTCGGACAGACAATAGACACAGATTTTGACATATAGACACATCAAGGTTGTTTTCTCAGGTTTCAGAATCTTTCCAAAATCAAAAACCCTAACATATATAACCAAATAAAAACTCTAGTCCTAACCCTGAAATAAAAAAACCAGACCAGACTTAAGCCCAGCTCAGAGCTACAGTATCAGTATAAATATCCCCTGATTCATAGTTCACATAATGTGTGTACAGTATGCAAAAGTACAATTAAAATATTGTTTTATTCCTTTTATGAAATAAATCAAAAAATTCTACGAGTGCTTTTGACCAATAATATGGAGCAAAAAACTTCAACCAATATATAATAAGACCATAATTTCAAGGTGCAGATGAGAATTTTGTTCTCACCAGGACTTTATCTGTGCCAGTTGTTTCTTTATACTGCCTAAGTTAAAATATACTGGTTTGGGTACACATATTTATATATTACACAATTTTTTAAATTGTTTAATAAAATACTGAATAATATTATGGAATATTTCCTATATAATAATTGTAAATCAATTTAATCAATAGATTATGTACATTTTGTGATAGCATACAACATTGATTTAAATAAATGTAGCTTGATGATATTGTGTTTATTGGAGAACCCAAAATAGAATAGACTGAATGAATGATGTATTTACATAAATTTTAAATTCTTTCAAACTTCACGTTGTAAATATTGTACACCAGTGTAATTTTCTTATTTCTATTTCATCCCAACCCCTAAAAAACCGCCAGTAAATACCACAATATATG
The DNA here is from genome assembly GCA_035772405.1 of Chrysogorgia sp. JL179-B06. Taxonomy (NCBI): domain Eukaryota; kingdom Metazoa; phylum Cnidaria; class Anthozoa; order Scleralcyonacea; family Chrysogorgiidae; genus Chrysogorgia; species Chrysogorgia sp. JL179-B06. Next base: position 687,225 of record JAYKKM010000253.1, read on the forward strand.
TTTAAATATCTTACTGAAACTAGCTTGGTAGTCATTATACTAAATAAAGTCCAAATTGAGAAGAAATGTTTCTAACTCATATGTAAAAATTAGGGATTTTTACAGACGCACCAAGGCGTTTTGGCGCATGGTGTCCATCAAGTGACATATCTCAACAATCAAAATAATATAGAAAAAAGGTACTAGTTACTATTAAAAATCCAGTGTATATGATATTAAGAAGAACAGCAAACCATTTCCAGATGGCGGCTAGTCATGAAAATTCGAGCTCTGAAAATTATCAAAATTCACAAATAATAAACGATTCTTCAGGTTCCAAAAAGTCAAAATCTTCTTTCCTATACCTCTTGGAAGACAATTTGTTTTGGAAGGGTGACTTAATGTCACTTAAGGAGTTTATCGAAGCTGATTTACAAATGAGTGGAAGATGGTCATCGCCACGCGGTGAAACGACTCAATTTAGCAACCCCAATTTTTGTATAAAATGGCTTGGTCCGACTGATGAAAAGTTAACGATAGTAAAAGACAACGATGAAAACCACCTCTACATCACTCTGAACAGCTACGCAACTCTACCGAAGTCAATAAACGAAATTCAGAGTTCAAATATCGAACACATGGCATGTGTTGTTGTTGTAGACGAAGCCGTCAAAACCGAAGACGAAAACAAAGACGATCAATGTAGACAATACAGAGAGGAAATAGAAAAAATTCTCATTCTGGTCAAAGAAATCCAAAAGAAACAAGACGAAAATCAGCGAAACAACGAGTCCAGAGCAGCGAAAACCGACGCAGAGATGAAATCCCTTGTTGAACAAAATAACAAAATGGCGGCAGAAATTCAATCGTTGAAGGCAAATAATGAAGAAATGACAAATGAAAATGCAATTATCAGATCTGCTCTTGATATCAAGCAAGGCGAATGGACCAAAGTCGAGCACACAAAATCAGGAAATAGAAAAGGAACTGAGCCTGCTTTTAACGAGAAAGCACCAAGAAACCAAAACAGATTTCAAGCACTTCCTGACGAAAATATAGACGTTGACGACAGTGGTGTTATAAACGCACAAATAACTGACTATCGTGCAAACCAACAAACAAAATTTAAAAATACAAAAGCCAGTAGAAGCAATCCCGGACAACCAAAAGCGACCAAGGAAAAGATCAACTCAAAAGCCAATGAAAACCCAAAAATATCCTCCACCAAGCCATCCAGAGTAAACATTGATCTGGTCATAGGCGACTCGATGGTCAAGAATATTGACAGCCAAAAGCTGGAAAGAGCCGCAAAACGAAAAACTGTTTGCCAATCTTACAGTGGAGCAACTGTCGAACAGATCCACCAGAAAATCGATGAGTGTATTTCGAACAAAGACAACAACACCTATCAAAGAATTGTAACTCATGTTGGAACCAACGATCTGGCTCGCGAAAATCCTGATGAAGTCGCCAAAAAAATGGAAGCACTTATTATTAAAATCAAAACCCACGCCAATGAAGTCGCCGTTTCCAGTGTAATACGTAGGTATGACAACAAAGTTAAGGCAAGCACTATTACCCATTACAATAATTTATTGCATGAATTATGCACCAAGCATAATATTACATATATAGACAACGATAGTATAGATAGATCTATGTTAAATGGATCAAACCTCCATCTAAACAAACATGGGGACAGATCTTTAGGAGGTGCATTTTGCACATTCCTGAAACCAAATCAGATCACCACTCCACCTACTAGCTATCACAAAGATAATTTTTTATGGGAACAGAGGAGAGACTGGACAATGTACTTAAAGTATGTAAAACAGGTATTGAATCATTACATTCATTAGATTGTAATGATTTGAAAACTGAAAATGTGAGCAGTAGTACTACTAAACTAACAAATAACCATGAGGCCCCCAAAAAGGACACGAGTAGCGATTTGTTCTTAACTTTAAATTCAATACCAAAAAAACGAGGTTTTAAAATGGCTTTTCTTAACATTGTTAGTTTAACTAAGAAATTAGATGAAATGAGATTTTCAATGTCAAACAAACACATTGATTTATTAGGTCTTAGTGAAACCAGATTAAATGAAACCATAACTGATAACTTCATTGATTTGGATGGTTATGATATTGTTAGAAACGACCGTAATAGAAATGGCGGCGGCGTTTGTATTTACCTACGTAGTTCTATTAATTACAAAATTAGATCAGATCTAATTCCTCCTGAATTAGAGGCTGTTTGTTTAGAAATTAACAAACCACATAGTCGACCATTTCTTGTTACTACGGTCTATAGACCACCAAACACACCATCTGAATTTTTTGATATATTTGAAAATTTAATCAAATCTATGGATGATGAGGACAAGGAGATTTATATTCTTGGCGATTTAAATTGTGACATGTTAAAAGCAGTTTCTGATGCGCCAACCAAAAAATTAAAATCATTACTTGAGGTATACCAGTTGTCTCAACTGATTGATGAACCTACTCGAATAACCATGACAACGTCTACTCTTATTGACCACATAATTACAAATAAACCAGAGAAAATCTCTGATTCCGGTGTTATCCATACAGGAATCAGCGACCATAGTTTGGTGTTTGGAATTCGGAAAATATATGTTACTCAAAAAAAAACAGGAAAATATTGTTGAGATTAGGAACATGAAAAATTTTGATAATCAAAAATTTATTGATGATTTACTAAATCAACATTGGGAATATGTTTACTTTTTTGGCGATGATCCAGATAATATGTGGGAAATTTGGAAACAATTATTCTTTGAAATTTTAGATAAACATGCACCACTTCAACAAAAAAAAGTAAAATCAAATAAACTCCCTTGGGTTACAAGCAATGTTAAATTACTTATAAACACAAGAGATAAATTAAAAAGAAAAGCCATTATTACAAACCTTGAAATGGATTGGATAAATTATAAAAACGCCAGAAACAAAGCAAATATAGAATTAAGAAATGCCAAAAAAGAGTATTACTCCGAGCGAATTGCTGGTCAAAAGTTCAATCCTAAAGAGGCTTGGAAAACAATAAATAGTTTACTAGGCCGGAAAAATAAACCAACAATAGTAAATGAACTTACTATAAATGGTAATAAACTAACAAATACTAAAGACATTGCAGATGGCTTTAACAAATTCTTTACTGAAATAGGCCCTGATTTAGCTAGCAAAATTAATACTTCAAATCACAACTTTCAGGACTATGTTAAGAGTTCAGAGTCAGAATTCAATGTATTCAAGCCAATAACAACCGACATACTTTATCAACTACTTCATGGCCTTTGCAGTGCTAAAGCTACTGGCATTGATAAAATTTCTAATAAAATTCTTAAGATTGCGGCACCAATTATTTCGGATTCATTAACATTCATATTTAATCAGGCTATTACACTATGTTCATTTCCAAATGAATGGAAAATAGCTAGAGTAACACCACTTTATAAAAGCGGTCATCGAAATTCGCCTGGGAACTACAGGCCCATTTCAGTTCTGCCAGCTATAAGTAAAATTATGGAACGCATTCTCTATAATCAATTATATGACTACTTGACAGAAAATGAGCTACTTTCGGAACACCAGTTTGGTTTTCGTAAGTTTCATTCTACTTCAACTGCATTACTAGACTGTACAAACAGCTGGTATATTAATATGGACAAAAAACTGTTTAATTTAGTAGTATTCATAGACCTAAAAAAGGCTTTCGATACAGTCGACCACCAAATTTTACTAAAAAAATTAGAATTATATGGAATCAAAGGTAAAGCACTTTCCCTATTAAAATCTTATTTAGAAGAACGTAGCCAAAAATGTCAAATTAATGGCACTGTTTCATCCGGGCGGAAAATTAAATGTGGTGTTCCCCAAGGCTCGATCTTGGGGCCACTATTCTTTTTATTATACATAAACGATTTAGCTGAATGCCTGAATGAAACTAAACCACGATTATTTGCTGATGACACAAATCTAACAGCCTCTGGTGAGACAATAAATGATGTCGAGATTGCGATGAATTCTGACTTAGAAAATCTAAGGAAATGGTTAATAGCTAATAAACTTAGTCTGAATGTAGCAAAAACTGAATTTATGTTAATCGGTTCAAAACAAATGATAAACAATGTCGAACAACCAAATATCAGTATAGAAAATAACTCAATTAAACAAGTATTTGAAAGCAAAGCGCTAGGAGTAACTGTTGACCAGCATTTGTCATGGAAAAATAATACTGGGCATATCTGTAAGAAAATCACATCCGGGTTAGAAGCTCTCCGACATGCACGAGAATTTGTTGACAAAGAAACTCTTCTTTCCATATACAATGCCCTTGTTAAACCATACTTCACCTATTGTTGTGAAGTATGGGATGTATTTGGTGCAACTCAATCAACACGTTTGCAGAAACTCCATAACAGAGCTGCTAGAATTATAGGAAATATGAGCAATGATGTAGACCACAAAATTGCATTAAATGCACTAGGGTGGCAGCCTCTTCAAATTCAAAGAAAAAAATCAAAAGCTAAAATCATGTTCAAAGTTTTAAATAACATGGGACCAAAGGGTCTAACAAAATATTTTACTCAAAAAAAAGAAAAATCAGATTACAATCTTCGGAATATCTCAAATGCTGTTTGTTTGCCAAAACCGCGAACAAATAACATGAAAAAGAGTTTCATATATGATGGGGCATCTATATGGAACTCTTTGCCCACAGAAATTAGAGAGAGCAAGACACTGTCGCACTTCAAAAATAAAATCGCTACTCATACCTTTGAATAAGCTTTATGTAAATAATAATAACCATGTAAATATAGAAACCTTTAAATAGACTTGACATTTAGTCTTACTATATATATATATAAATTATCTGTTGTTCATTACTTAGTGTGAACTCTGCTGACCTATATATATAACTGTGAATGTTTAAAACTGTTATGTGTGGGTCAGTGGAGCGTGCCCATTACTTTTTATTACACCATGTAAATGTGTTCTTTGCTTAGTGGGCACTCCACTGACCTATATAACTGTGAATGTTTAAAACTGTTATGTGTGGGTCAGTGGAGCATGCCCATTACTTACTTTTTATTGTAGCGTGTAAATGTATTAATTACTTAGTGTGAACTCCGCTGACCTATGTATAACCCGAGTCATGCGAGTGGCCGGTTATATAGCTGTTATATGTGGGTCAGTGGAACACGCCCATCGTGGAAATCAGCTTTTGTTGACGTTGTCAGCGTGTTTAAATAAAATTATCTATCTATCTATAAAGCAATCCCTCAAAATAGATTTGATCCAAAAAGCAGTGCTTCCACTTTCATAAAACTGGATTTCCTGTTTTCATCCTTATTTATTGCAATATTTCCTGCCAGAAATTGCAAAATTTCCTGGCATTTCCTGTTAAAATATGACTTAAAAATATCAGCAAACAGTGTCTTTATTCTTGAGTTTTCGTCGTTTTCGAACATTTGTCATTTTTTTAACAAATTATTTTTTCAACCGCTGCCCATTTGAGTTGAGCCTGCGAGCGATTCCCGAGCAATTAACGAATCGTACCGAGCGATTTTTCGAAGTTAATGCGATTTGCGAAGGCGAAAACGCCGCCAACTCATGAAGGCCCAAATCAAATTGCCAGCATTTGAAAACTCTGATAGGTAGCTTTCTTGTATATTCAACATTTTACTAGTTACTACGCCACACATAGACTATTTTAAAGCCCCAATGGTTGGAATCTCAGAATTTCCTGCCATTATCCTGGCAATTCATTATATTTCCTGCCAATTTTCTTCCAAAAAGGATTTCCTGCCATTTTTCCTGCCAGAGCCCAATATTTCCTTTTGCCAGGAAATTTCCTGGCAAGTGGTTTCGACCGAACGGAAAAAGACGCTATTTGATTGGTCAAGATAACCACGTGCGAAGTGACGACTTTCTCACCAACCGGAAATGAACGTTAACCGTTGTTTCCGGTCGCGAATGTTGTTGGCGTTGAGATGCATTCTTTCGTTCCTAAAAGTTAGTATTTTAAGCTGCGATTGCAACCCTAACCTGCATTGTTATCTCGTTCTTAATCCATGTATTTTCTTTTTACTTAGAATTAAAATTATTGGCCTCTCCAACGTATTACAAAAGTTCCTCCAAGTGGTTATGGAGAAAGTACAGAGACGCCTTGAGACACGTGTGTCCACTGCTTGCTTTTTACGGACAAAACAGTTTCAATCTTGTCAAGTATCGTCCGCTTTACAGTTCTTCTGTTTTAGGAAACATTGCAAGCAGCAAAATCGAAAGGTAAGTCAAGATAATGTTGATGTACTACCAAAATAGGAAGTCTAAAAACGTAATGATCAATGAAAGACCTTCGTAGTTCGTGAAAGAGAGAAAGACCTCTTATACAGACTATTTTGGTAGTACACCAACCTTTTATAGTATTTGATTTGTATTTCTACACTACCTACATAGCACAACACTTTGATCTCCTTCACATTATTTTGGTAGTACACCAACCTTTTATAGTATTTGATTTGTATTTCTACACTACCTACATAGCACAACACTTTGATCTCCTTCACATTATTTTGGTAGTACACCAACCTTTTATAGTATTTGATTTGTATTTCTACACTACCTATACACAGCACAACACTTTGATTTCCTTCACATTATTTTGGTAGTACACCAACCTTTTATAGTATTTGATTTGTATTTATACACTACCTACATAGCACAACACTTTGATCTCCTTCACATTATTTTGGTAGTACACCAACCTTTTAAAGTATTTAATTTGTATTTCTACACTACCTACACAGCACAACTGCACTTTGATCTCCTTCACATTATTTTGGTAGTACACCAACCTTTTATAGTATTTGATTTGTATTTCTACACTACCTACACAGCACAACACTTTGATCTCCTTCACATTATTTTGGTAGTACACCAACCTTTTATAGTATTTGATTTGTATTTCTACACTACCTATACACAGCACAACACTTTGATTTCCTTCACATTATTTTGGTAGTACACCAACCTTTTATAGTATTTGATTTGTATTTCTACACTACCTACATAGCACAACACTTTGATCTCCTTCACATTATTTTGGTAGTAAACCAACCTTTTATAGTATTTAATTTGTATTTCTACACTACCTACACAGCACAACACTTTGATCTCCTTCACATTATTTTGGTATACACCAACCTTTTATAGTATTTAATTTGTATTTCTACACTACCTACACAGCATAACACTTTGATCTCCTTCACATTATTTTGGTAGTACACCAACCTTTTATATAGTTTTAATTTGTATTTCTACACTACCTACACAGCACAACACTTTGATCTCCTTCACATTATTTTGGTAGTACACCAACCTTTTATATAGTATTTAATTTGTATTTCTACACTACCTACACAGCACAACACTTTGATCTCCTTCACATTATTTTGGTAGTACACCAACCTTTTATATAGTATTTAATTTGTATTTCTACACTACCTACACAGCACAACACTTTGATCTCCTTCACATTATTTTGGTAGTACACCAACCTTTTATATAGTATTTAATTTGTATTTCTACACTACCTACACAGCACAACACTTTGATCTCCTTCACATTATTTTGGTAGTACACCAACCTTTTATATAGTATTTAATTTGTATTTCTACACTACCTACACAGCACAACACTTTGATCTCCTTCACATTATTTTGGTAGTACACCAACCTTTTATATAGTATTTAATTTGTATTTCTACACTACCTACACAGCACAACACTTTGATCTCCTTCACATTATTTTGGGAGTACACCAACCTTTTATATAGTATTTAATTTGTATTTCTACACTACCTACACAGCACAACACTTTGATCTCATTCACATTATTTTGGTAGTACACCAACCTTTTATGTAGTATTTAATTTGTATTTCTACACTACCTACACAGCACAACACTTTGATCTCCTTCACATTATTTTGGTAGTACACCAACCTTTTATATAGTATTTAATTTGTATTTCTACACTACCTACACAGCACAACACTTTGATCTCCTTCACATTATTTTGGTAGTACACCAACCTTTTATATAGTATTTAATTTGTATTTCTACACTACCTACACAGCACAACACTTTGATCTCCTTCACATTATTTTGGTAGTACACCAACCTTTTATATAGTATTTAATTTGTATTTCTACATTACCTACACAGCACAACACTTTGATCTCCTTCACATTATTTTGGTAGTACACCAACCTTTTATATAGTATTTAATTTGTATTTCTACACTACCTACACAGCACAACACTTTGATCTCCTTCACATTATTTTGGTAGTACACCAACCTTTTATATAGTATTTAATTTGTATTTCTACATTACCTACACAGCACAACACTTTGATCTCCCACATTATTTTGGTAGTACACCAACCTTTTATAGTATTTGATTTGTATTTCTACACTACCTAGCACAACACTTTGATCTCCTTCACATTATTTTGGTAGTACACCAACCTTTTATAGTATTTAATTTGTATTTCTACTAGAGCTGGGCCCATTGGGCTCAATTCATAATCGATTAATCGTTCTCAACAATCGATTAATAATCGATTAATCGTTTGCGTAAATTGAGTAGCAATTCGCCACTTCAAGCTGAAACACGTGACGTGTAGTGTAATTCGACACCAAAAATGCGCCGGACAAGAAATGGTTCGAATATCAGAGGCTAAATATCGGAGTGAACAGTTTCTTTCGGATGTGGATAATATTGTTCAACAAGTATTCTGTAGTCTATGTAACCATGTAGAAGCCATCAAACGGTTATATTAAGGATATAGGAGTTGATTTGGTGTTTTTACATGTGTCATACTCTGAAGTATGAACTTTACGCCACTGATGCGTAGACGGTGGAGTGGCGTCTGGTGAGATGCTCGGGAAGTTGAGATTGGTAGTGTTACCATGATATCGGATTCTTGTATTGAAAATAGTGCATTTTACTGTTGTCTTACATCACTCCGAGACATCTCGATCACGATCACATTCACAAGTCGCTATAGTGAAGTGACAGACAATTTAAAACGAAGGAAGTTGGGTGCGCTCCCAACACTCTTATATTAACTATGGACCGTGACAGTTCCCGATTAGCGCGAATATTTTGGTTCACTTTTGTGAGATTCTTTCTTTTCAGCTCAAATCTTGTATGGAGGAAGTCAGAAGTATATTTACTTTAGTTTATACAAAATATAGTTTTGGCTGTTTTGTTGTTCATATGCGTTCAATTTTATAACAAATCTTGTTTGACTCACTTTTTTTTCATTCACTTTGGTTTGCTCTTTAAATAAATAATATACTTAATTATCACTTTGGTGTAATACATGACGTTTCCTATCAGACATTTCTAGGCGGTGGTAACAATGTTCTGCGTGTGAACAGTGAAAGACGCGCGTTGCAACAGGAAAACACAGCTCACAAACGACAAACGTCGCTACCGCGCTTTCAGGTGCGACTCACTCGTTGATACGAGAATTAGCAAGGATTTATTCATTTCTGCTATATTCATAATTATGATCCACTTGCTGTTATATTATGTATTAAGTAACCAATATGAAATTGAGCATTCGGAAAATAATTCAGAAATAAGCAAGCTATTGTTAATTGCAGTCTTGACGCTAGATGCTATAGAGAAACCACTTGACAACAATTAGGACACTTCGACTCAACCAGAAAATTGAGCAAAATCAGGCGCACAATAGCTCTTGAATCAAGCACAGTAACACTATGAACTCTAGGCCTACGTAAACAAACAAGCTTAAAAAAGCTTGCTCTTTCGTAGCTCTTTCGTGCCTATTAAAAAATTAGGAACAGCGTAATGTAAATGAGCAATATTGTTGTTTTCGATGATCCGATTGTTACTAATGATAATCGATTGCCTGTATCGTAACCGATTAATCGATTGATCGATTAATCGGGCCCAGCTCTAATTTCTACACTAACACAGCAAAACACTCAATTATTACATACACTGATATATTCTATTATTATTTACATCAGTCATGTAATCATGTTATATATAATCTCATATAAATGGATTATGTAACTTTTTTAAAATGGTACTAAGCAGAGCTGCTAATATTACTTGGTCAAAACTGTTTTGCGATTGGACGATGGCAAGTATTATTTTTCTGACTCCGAATCTGGAGTTGTTATGTCCGCCATTAATCAATCATGTTCCTGACCAGCATAAGGAAGTGACGTCAGATTCTCAACGCGAAGACTCTGATCAAGGTCGTTTTTCAAATTCTTTGTCTGAATTGGATGGACATTTCATCTACTTCTCGAAGAAAACAAGAGAACAAGTAACCTCGACTGAAATTCAGGCGTAGCATTGAGAATGTGACGTCACAAACAATATTACCTTTTGAAATTGCGGGCTCACTTGGAACACGTTCTTAGTAATGGTGGCCTAAATAGTAGTGATCTCAGAGCTCAAAATACTTACTTCAAAATACCATTTTATAGTTTTTTTTACATCGATGATCACTTTCAACCCTGAAATACTATTCTATGTTAAAGAAAATCTAAAAAACGGGGGTGAATTTTCATCGTAGTGGCACTTTAGTACAAAACAAATTCTGAAAGTTAATGTCAACTTGGAAACTCAAGATTCAAGTCAAAACAAAACAAAATAAATGAGACTATAGTATTTCAACTTTCCTTAGATTTCCATCTCAGGAGCTCAAAGCAGGGCTGCCAAGAACCTAGTCCCCCCGCGTCCATCCCTACCCGGCTGGAACAACTCGGTTCAGTGGAGCGCGGTGATGCCTGCGAAGGAGGCTGCCAAGAACCAAGATTCACAGGCCCCTAAACTCCCTTGAAGCTTCATTCTATGTGTAGGATTTGCATGATCGTTATTGTTTCTGGCCTCTTATTTATCAATTCCTATGGTCACCATCCCCCTTGGACATGCCCCCGGGGATTCAGTGGTGTCACCAATGGGAGGGGGGTGGGGGGTCTTGGGTGGACAAGTCCCCCCAGTTTTCTTCAAAACCAATTTTGAAATTCTTCTAAATCTGGTGAGAAACACTTGTGGTGGTGTGTGTGTGTGTGTGTGTGTGTGTGTGTGTGTGGGGGGGGGGGGGGGTGGGAGATGTGTGTTAGGTCCACATAATACCATGGGTTAGGTTTTTGTGCATGTTTGGGATTAAAGTTTGTGATTTAGTTTTAGGGTTAGCACGATCAGAAACAGGCATTAAATTATTAAATAATAGGTGGAGCACTTCTGCTGGAAACCAAGCTATTCTGCCTGGATTTCAAGGCATTTCACCAAGTTGTGGCATTAATGTCTGCGATGATCATCATCAATTGTGATGATGCCACCTGTGGTGGGACGAGTCTATAGCTTTCGGCTTTCGTTTTTTTTTGTCTATCTCGAGAAATCGCAATTATTGCATCATCGCGGCGAAGGCTCTCATGGGAACGAGATTGCGTGCTTTTTTTCGCTTCCTGATGACCATGTTATGTCAAGCTGTTCAAGGCAAATGTACACTGTACAGTATGTTTTCTCTTGGACAAGTTAACCACATGGCACAGACAAAGTTATTGGTAGTAATGTTGCTGGCATTGGCATCACATAATCATCATCATCATTATTGCCTGAGGCCATCGAAATTTAACTTGATCGATCGTCCGGACCAATGTATTGTCTGTCTACTGTAAGCTCCCACATTCATTACAGTAGTGTACTAATATATAATATATAATATAATTTGTTAATATACAGTATACATACTGTATATTAACAAATTCTATTATATATTATATATTATATAATAATTATTATATATCTTACTGTTTATTAACTATTTGTTCAGATGTTCAGCACAGAAAGCAAAGACTGCTATAATGTTGGTGAATATGGGTGGACCCAGCACTTTGGATGAAGTTCATGACTTTCTTTTCAGATTATTTATGGACAAAGATCTAATACCTTTGCCAGCACAAAGGTATGTTATTTAAGAGTTAATCAATGGTCAATCAAGTGTGATAAAGGATTTAACAATGTGAGTGAAGTTTGGCCCCAAGTGCCCAATAAGTTTCACAAGCGATATTTTCTTTATCACATGAAGGCAACATTGATTAACCATATTATCTTGTAACTCACCCACCATTGAGTATTAGAAGCTGATCATTAGTTATGTAAAGTGTGATAAGTGGTTATCACAAGTATATTTGAATGGTTATTACACTTATCATGTATGCTATTAATCAGTTCAATAAAGGATTTATTATCAAAATCATTAGCGTCGTTAATTGTTGTTTTGGAAACCAACGCGTTGAAGGTTAATTTGAATGTACCATGTGATATGAAGTTATTATGCATCATGTGATTCAATCGATTAATTATTAGCAGTTGCAAAGTTGGCCATAGCAACTGGTCATGCTGTGCAAATTTTGAAATGATTTACGTATTCAGACCAAATCTTTAGAAATATATTGTCTTCAAAATATGCAGATGTTTATAAATTAGCAAAAAGCATGATCAGTTTCTACGGCCAGCTTCACCACTGATTATTAGTTTGTTTATCTCCCATGTATTTGATTGGCTACTTTCTACTTGTTACACCCTTTTGCCATATAAGCCCTATTTATTTTATTTCATGTCGTATTACTCTGATGGAGGGCTCCACTCCAAACGTCAGTATTTCGTCACTAAAAATCTTGGCAGTTTACCACCTTTTCACTTTGCTATACTTCTGAACTAATTTAAGCCCTGAATACCAATCTTTATAAATTTCAAAGGTTTTCTAACAGTGTTTCTTCTGAACTTATATTTCCTTTCACATGTACTCTTTATTTGCCATTGCTATTGAGTTTGCATTCGTAGATTCTTAGGTCCCTTGTACACCATTGATATAAAGATTCACACGCTCAATTGTTTTCTAGTCGATTAGCTCCGTGGATAGCCAAGCGTAGAACTCCAAAGATCAAAGAACAATATGCTAAAATTGGAGGTGGTTCACCAATCAGGCAATGGACAGAAAAACAAGGAGATGGGATGGTGAAGTTGTTGGATGAGATTAGTCCTGAAACAGGTTTGGTATTTCTTCGACAGTTTTCCTTTCATTTGTTCCTTAGTTCTGCTTCTTCTATTCTTCTCTTGTTTCTTTCCATGTTCTCTACCTCTTCGTCATTCTCCCCTTTTCACATTCTCTTTCTTCTTCTCCTCCTCCTTGGGCGGTTTTTAAAAAATCCGAACCGAGAAATAACCGAGAAAACCGTTTTTTGTTTGCCATCTTGAAAACCCGTGTAATCACGTCATTATTGAACTTTTTTCGGGAGCAAATAAAATCGAAATTTCTCACGAATAGTTTGTACATATATATATTTATATATTTCAGTGGAGCATGGTAGGACTAACTCCTTATAAGAAAGTAAAAAGTCGTTTTGGGTGATCAATTTGAGTAGAACAATATTTGGATAGAGCAATATTTTCCCAATGCGCGACCATTGGCGATTTGTGATCTGACGAACTACATAAATAGGTTTTTACGAAGGGTATACACATTTGCGTAATATAAATTAGGTATGTATGTTATGTATTTAGACTCGCTAATTCCAAATCTGTTTTCAGAATTGAAACGTTCAAAGTATACGACAAGTTCAAAGCTAACGTTCAAAGTATACGACGAAGCGGCCGGGCCGGCCGCCTGATTGCCGACTAATTTTCTAAGTACATAAACCGTTTTTACGAAGGGTATGCACGTTCTCGTAATATAATAGACACGTACAGGTATGTTATGTATTTAGACTCGATTTGAGAATTGAAATCGGGTAAATATTGGCCGAGAATCTACGTACGACGAACCGGCCTTTTGGGACTCTAACGAGGAAAGTAAATAGTTTGAACCTAGGAGTATCATTAGATGTGTGAAGTTGATCGTCCAGGTTGTTGTAGTCTTGAGAAAGACTATTGTTGGTGACTGACGTTTCGACGGCCTCAGCGGCGGTCATCTTCAGAGTCAAGGAAGCCAACACAACACGAGGAAGCAGGGAAAACGTGGTTGGACTTGGGAACTGGTATCGTGGTTCCAGCACATGTTTCTGAAAACCTGGTTTAGACACAGCGTTGAATACGACGTTGTCTTTACACAAGACATTTGTTATGGCGTCAGTTATGACTTCATGGCATTGGTTTCCAGTCAGACTTTTAATTTAACTTATTTTTAGGACTATCTTCGCTGCAGTCAAGCTACGTTGCATTTTAGCCTCATATATTACAGGGATGGACGGCGATATACGATTCTTCGGTCGAGTTTTTTCGGTTCTGTAAAGCGATTCCGTAAAACCGGTTTTGAGAAAAAAACATTTTTTGCGGTTTATCGAAAAACCGCCCAAGTATACTCTCCAAACTGTGACTGTCCTTTACCGTAGATTCCATTTATATCTGTAAATCTTGCTTGGATAATCTTAAGAAGCTCGAGAATCTTAAAAGGCAGAAACAAGAACTTCTAGGTACACTAGAGAAGCTCTCTACATCAGTCATCATGTGAACGCATCGCGGAAATTCGCGAAAGTTCTTTTACCGAATCACCTTGAAGGGTCTGCAGTAATAAGTTCGTAATGTCGATAGCGCATCAAAATGACGCGTTCTACGTCGATCGGGGTAAAACTTATTTAAATTCATAACATCAGGCTGTGGAATTCAGTATAACGAATTTGCAAGTGTAAATAGAAATGCAAATGTCTATTGTGGTTTTAGCCTGATGTTATGAATTGAAATATGTTTTATCCCGACGCAGAACACGTCATTTTGATGCACAGTGGACAATTGGCTATGCTGTTGCGGATACCCGACCATCTTATATTTAATATTGACTTATTGTTTCTTCGTTTTTTTGTTTGTATCAATGTTGTAATATTATTTATTTGACAAATTTATTAAACTAAACTATAACTAAACCTGGTGGTACAGTGAAAAGACCGCGCGTGGAGCCTCCGTCCACACCATCTCCGGTGTTCGTATACAAGTACGTGGACCAATAAAAACACCCGGTAGTAAACGCCGTCATAGGAACCAAATGACAGTCTGTTATCAAAATCCCAACTGACGCTGACATCGAGATACCGACAAAAACCCCATCGACAAGAATCCCAAATTACTAAATTCAAACAAAAAACCCACATTATCCTTTTACAAACTAGTTTTAGTGAAGAAGTATGGTGTTGCGACACTATTTACGAACATCTTATTTGATGTTGCGTTCTTAACAAATGTCGAGTCATCGTCTCAAACAATTGGCAAATGACCCACACATGGGAATTGCGGGTCATCCTCATAAGCAACCGACATAAGCAACATTGTCTCTTCCTTCGATTTATAAGAATTATAAATTGGACAATGCTCTTCGATTTACAATAATACTAAAAGTGTAGCGCATGTGTTCTGCGCATATCCCACAAACATTACCTAGCCGCCAAGGGGAGTGGTTGGGTCGGGTTAGAGTTAGGATTGGTGTTGTGCGATAGCTTCTATAAACCTGTACACTTTAGTATTATTGTAAATCGAAGAGCATTTTCCAATTTATAATATATAAATCGAAGGAAGAGACCATGCTGCCAATAGATATAGTGCACTATCATCAGGAAATTTGTCGAGTACAGTTTTATGCTGAGCAACACGCCACCCCGCGTGTGTTTTATTTGATTTAGTTTATCGCTTCTTCTATCCTCGTGAACTACGTTAATAGGACGGCCAAAAAAGAGGAACTAATATAAAAAAGAATTGAAAAAAAGAGGAATTAATAGAAGAAGGAAGAAGAAATGCACACAGGAAATGCTTAGCAAATTGAAACTTTTATCTCTAGCACAGTAGATGGTTTTTTTTAGATTCATAATAATTTTTAAAATTTTAAACCATTTAGGTTGACCTCAGCAACTCATGTTTGGTGTTTTTAGATTAAGAAGTACCCTGAGAAATAGGGAACTTCGTGATAAAACAAGGCTGCATCTTTCCAATTTCAATCCTCAACTCCTCATAACTCTTAACCTTCTTGTCTTCACTTGTTGCTACTTTACCATCCTCAGGGATTGCCACATCAACTATCACACACTTGTTCTTCTTTTTGTCTATCATCACAATGTCTGGTTTTCTATGCTTGATCTTTCTATCACACTGCACCATAAAATCCTACAACACCTTCGCCTCCTCATTCTCCACGACTCCCTCGGCCTCATGTTCGTACCGCTAGTTAGCTCTCTTCAACCCATATTTTCCACTCATGTTCCAGTGCACAATCCTTGCCACTGCATCATGCCTCTTCTTATACTCCGTTTGTGCCAACTTACTACACCCACTCACAATATACCACACTGTCTCCCCTTTCTCACCACACATCCGGCATCACCACATTACAACACATTATTATTATTATTACTATATTATTATTATTAAAATAGCGTTATTTATAATCTGTTATATTTCTTCATGTAGCCCCACACAAGTGGTACATCGGATTTCGTTATGCTAACCCTCTCACGGAGGATACGTTGGAGGAAATTGAAAAGTAAGTATTGTCTCGCTTTACCTAGAGAGATTATTTTACGATTACAATAATTTTTAAATTTACAGAAACATCGTTGAAGAACATTGGCAACATAAATCACAATTTCCAATTTTTGACTTTATGATTAACAAACAGGCTTACAGACAATACATGGGCGATCGTCAAACTCGTATCCTCAGAAAAATGATTCTGAGTCCTGGACAGGAATCGAAACTGTAACCTTCTGATTGCTCCCACATTCACTACAGCAGTGTATATGTTAACACATCCAAGCATTACCGATATATAGTGACTGCCGTATAGGCAGTACATATATCAATCGAACCAGTACATCATTGTAACCTTCGCTCTCCATCTGAGTCTCGTTAGCTCAATGGTTAGAGTGTCTCACCGGCAATCAGAAGGTTACAGGTTCGATTCCTGTACGGGACTGTCCATTGACGATCATCCATGTATCGTCTGTCTACTCCAAGCTCTCCCACATTCACTACAGCAGTGTACATATTAGCACAAACAGGCTTACATTAAGGTAATCCAAGTAAACAAAAAACACTCTTGTACAAAACAACAGCACTAATTTTGACCAAAGACAATCCTGTCATCCGTCATCTTGTTGTAATACTTTGCCTAATTAACTGGGAAATTGCAGTGAGGATAGAAGAAGCAATAAACCAAATACAAATGAATCACATGCAGAGTAGTGTGGTGCTTGCGATAAAATTGAACTCGATAAATTTCCAGACGATAGCGTGCACTGCAGGATTAATATTACTGATAGTTTGCTTGATTTGTTGTTCTAGTGATGGTATCAAGAGAGCCGTCGTATTCACTCAATATCCACAGTATTCTTGTTCGACCACGGGAAGCAGCTTAAACGCAATCTATCGATATTACAAAAAACGTAACATGGAATCTTCAGTGAAGTGGAGTGTTATAGACAGATGGCCAACCCATCCAGGTCTTGTTGAGGTGAGATAATTGTATTAGTTAACATGATATGTTATAATATAATATACATTTTTGTAATGAATGTGAGAGAGCTTTGACTAGAAAGACGATACATGGACGATTGTCAAGCTCAAACTATATCAATCCAACCAGTATACATTGTAACCTTCTCTCTCCATCTCTGTTGCTCAATGGTTAGAGAGTCTAACTGGTAATCAGAAGGTTACAGGTTGAGCTGGCGATCGTCTAGGTTCCAAGTCCAACGGCAGATAACTTATGAACTATTATTGCTTTTTAGGCATTTGTATCGAATATAAAAGCAGAATTAGCGAAGTTTCCTGAACAAGTTCAAGACAAAGTTGTTATTCTTTTCTCTGCTCATTCGCTTCCAATGTCGGTATGTTTTTTATCGAGTTTATTTGCATCAAATAATTAACGCGCCCGACATAATTTAAGGGGGCAAGCTACCTTAAATTTTATGTTCGCGAACCCATGATGTAACAATGGCTCTATCTTATTATGGTTAAATGTATATGCAACATGCTATATATAATTTTAAAGCTTATAACATGCTCTAAACAAATAGCATTACAGCTGCCCTCCCAGGCAAAAACATAAATATAAAAAACCTGCAAAGCTGAAAACCATCTTTGGATGCTATCTAGTAAAAACTAACATCAAGAATTGGTCATTTTAACTTGTAAAATACATTACATCCCAGTCAAGAAATTAATGGGAGCTTTTGGTATTACACTGTATTTTATTGCCATAGCAACAAATATTAAGTGAAGATCTTATTTAAATTCGATATAGAACACCAATCTTTTTATCACAGGGTAAAAAGCATTCATTAATTTCTTGACTGGGATGTAATCTATTTTACAAGTTAAAATGACCAATTCTTGATGCTTCGTTTTTGACTAGATAGCATCCAAAGATGGTTTTCAGCTTTGCAGGTTTTTTTACATTTTATGTTTTTGCCTGGGATGGCATCCATTAATTTCTTATTGTTTAGAGTATGTTATAAGCTTTAAAATAAGCTATATATCATAGCATGTTGAATAAGACAGACCCATTATTACTACTACATGGGTTCGCAAACATAAAATTTAAGGTAGCTTGCCCCCTTAATATAACTGGATCACATCTTTCAAATATATTATCCCCTCACAAGCGAGGTCACGAAGCGAGGGTGATAATCTCGCCACGGCAAGGATCAATTTCTCACTAAAGGTTTATATATACACACACACACAGACACACATATATATATATTTGAGCGGAGCATGCAGGTGGACCAACTCGTTATAAGGAAGTAAAAAGTCGTTTTGGGTGATCCGTTTGAATCGGAAAATATTTGGATTTTGGGCGGAGGTCGGCCATTGTCGAGTGGTGATCTGACGAACTGCATAAAGTGGTTTTTACGAAGGGTATACACGTTTGCGTAATATAATAGGTACGTAATAATAGTGTTTAATATAATAGACTCGCTAATTCCAAATCTGTTTTCACAATTGAAAACGGTTAAATATTGATCGAGATAACGTTCAAAATAATATACAACGAAGTGGCCGCCTGATTTCCGACTAATTTCTAAGTACATAAACCGTTTTTACGAAGGTTGTAACAGGTTGTAACAAGGTTGTTGGTTCGACATGCCTGTTAAAATAACAGCACTGTTCAAGCATGTTTCAACATGTTGTGACAGGCTTGTTGAATCGACAGCAGTTGTTCATGCATGTTAGAACATGCAAAAACCAGCTTGATAGAACAACCAAGTTCATGGCTGTTGTAACAACGCTGTTCAACCTTGTTATTTCATCATGCTCTGACAACATGCTGTATCATGCATGAACAATGTTGTTCAACACTGTTCAAGCCTGTTCAATCATCAGCCATGAACAATACTGTTCCAACATCCATGAACAGGCCTGTTGACAACCCTGTTCAAGCTGGCCAGCTCAACCCTGTTAAAGCCTGTCGATATCAACCATGTTTTTGGCTGTTAACTACTACAAATACAAATACGCAGTCTGGGCACTGAGGACCATGGATGGGGGAAAAGAAAATCTAGGGGTGGAGGGGGGGTGGGGGTTAGTGGTAGAAAAGGCGAGGGGATTGTTGATTTATAGTGGATTCGTATTACTAGTCAATATGAGTATTTAACGATCTTTTCTTCTCTAAATAGGTGGTGAACCGAGGTGATCCCTACCCCTCTGAGGTTGCTGCTACAGTTCATCATGTCATGGAGTCAATTGGTTTTAGTAATCCCTACAGAATAGTGTGGCAGTCAAAGGTAAGAACATTTCAGTTTATTTATTACGTTATAAAACATTTAAAGTAACCCTAAGACGAAATATGAGGGAAATTTGTCTATCCTTTTTTATCCCCTCGCAAGCGACGGTGATAATGTCGCCGCGGCAGGGATCCATTTCTCACGAAAATTTTGTACATATATTTGTATATATAAGTAGGACCAAATCTCGTACACATGATTGACTAAGACCAATCGTTTTAATCGGCAAATATTCGTTGGGGAGAAAAACGGCACAAACATGGCCGATTAATTTTTAAGTACATAAGCAGATTTTTACGAAGGGTATACATGTTTGCGTAATATAATAGACACGTATGTCATGTATTTAGACTCGGTAATTCCAAATCTGTTTTCAGAATTGAAAACGGTTAAATATTAACCGAGATAACGTTAAAAATAATACACGACGAAGCGGTCTCCTCGTTGCCTATTAATTTCTAAGTACATAACAGGTTTTTACGAAGGATATGCACGTTCTCGTAATATAATAGACACGTATGTTATGTATTTAGACTCGGTAATTCCAAATCTGTTTTCAGAATTGAATCCCCACCTAAGGTTTCATCCTAACCCTTTCGGGTGTGATGATCTGGAAATATATGTAAATCCCAGGCAGGCGTTTAGGGTTAGGATGAAATTATAGGTAGGGGTTCAATCCCCACCTGTAATTTCATCGTAACCCTAACCCCCACCTATGATTTACATAAATTATCATATAAAAAAACACAGAAATGCTGGGTGTCATGTGACAGGTCTGACGAACTACATAAGCAGCTTTTTACGAAGGGTATACAAGTTTGCGTAATATAATAGGCACGTATGTTATCGGTCAGTATAACATGCAGACTAGATATATAATATGCTATAAAACTCACCTTAACAAAAACGAAAATGTTCTTTAAACACTAAACGTCGTATCTAGTTAATATCACTGAGAAATATAATATACAGTTACACAAGCAGTTTAGCAATTTTGGAATAATGCTCATGGTCCGACATGAGATGTATTTACCTCTAAAACTAACGCTTATATTAACCAAAAACACAAATTCTTACCCTAAAACCCTAAAAGAAAACCCTAACACTAACAATAAAAACAAAAGAAACAACAAAGAAGTAAAACCAATTTTTAAGAAAAATTATGTGACCAGTCCAAGGTTTGAACCAGGACACTAGCCCTCAAAAACACGAACACAAACCACTACACCAAGTAAGGAGTTAACGATCCGCTCACCTTATTTGGGGTAGTGGTTTGTGTCAGTATTTCTGAGCGCTAGTGTCCTAGTTCAAACGTTGGACTGGTCACAGAATGTTTCTTAAAAATTGTTTTACTACTTTGTTTTTTCTTTTGCTTTTATAGTTAGTGTTAGGGTTTTCTTTTAGTGTTTTAGGGTAAGAATTTGTGTTTTTGGTTAAGATAAGCGTTAATTTTAGAGGTAAATACATGGTCTGGTGTTGGTAGACTGCTTGTGTAACTGTATTTTATATTTCTCAGTGATATTAACTCGAGACGATGTTTCGTGTAAAGAAAATTGTTTTTCTTAAGGTGAGTTTTATAGCATGTTATATACCCCGTATGTTTATACACTAAAAGTCGTATCGAGTTAATATCACTGAGAAATATTAAATACAGTTACACAAGCAGTTTAGCAATTTTGGAATAATGCTCGGAGTCCGACATGAGATGTATTTACCTCTTAAACTAACGCTTATATTAACCAAAAACACAATTCTTACCCAAACACCCTAAAAGAAAACCCTAACAGTAAAACAAAAGAAACAACAAAGAAGTAAAACCATGCAATAATTAAGAAAAATTAAGTGACCAGTCCAAGGTTTGAACCAGGACACTAGCGCTCAGAAACACTGACATGCAGACCACTACACCAAGTAAGCACTTAAGGATCCTACAAGCTTATTTTATGTAGTGGTTTGTGTCCGTCATTCTGAGCGCTAGTGTCCTGGTTCAAACCTTGGACTGGTCACATAATTTTTCTTTAAAATTGTTTTACTTCTTTGTTTTTTCTTTTGCTTTTATAGTAAGTGTTAGGGTTTTCTTTTAGGATTTAGCGTAATTAAAATTAGATAAAGCGTGATTTAGTGTTTTTGGTTAAGATAAGCGTTAGTTTTAGAGGTAAATACATGGTCTGGTGTTGGTAGACTGCTTGTGTAACTGTATTTTATATTTCTCAGTGATATTAGCTAGAGACGATGTTTCGTATTTTGTATAAAAAATAGGTAGTCATTAGTTTCAATTAATAAGGGTATTTTTCAGCATATATTGGTATACTACATAATATACCTAAGTGGTTTTTCATATTACATCTGAATGGACGACAAGGACAAAAATAGTTTGCAAGTGTATATACGTTTGATCTCACAATTTATAAATATCTTAAAAATTAAATAGAATCCATTATGTTAACCAAATAATTAAATAGAATTCAATTTATATATACATATATTTATATGTGTGGCCTTCTTACTATGACAACCACAAATCACTTCACGCCCACTTGCATGTCACACCCTTTTTAACATGACGTCACAACAACGTAACCCAACCAATTGCTATAAATACAAGACCCACATAACTACCCAGTCTTTCACTTGCAAATTGCAATCTCCTTCTTTGGAATTCAACTTTAAAATCGGAATCGAGATGGCTGGACGTTACGGACTACCAATTAACAAGACATTCAGTAAGACTAATTACTTCATCATTATATACTTCATTCGATTTTTATTTATTTAATACTCGTTTTGCTAACAATATACACACATTTTCCTGTCTTTACCATCTTCCTTCATACCAACGATCAAAACATCAACTCCCAGCCCTAAAAAGCCCTCCTGATGAAGACCAAAAGGTCGAATTGCGTCGAGGGTTACTCCCGATATAAAAACACGAACCTACAATATCCTTCTACGCTTCAATTATTTTTCTCTCATGCAACACAAACCGCACCCATTTTTTCTCAGCCACCAATCCACCATATTGCATAACACTTATCTCGTATTCAATCAGTTTTTCTTTTTGTTCCTACTGTGTTATTCATGTTTACTACACTACAACCGTGTTGGTAATACAACGCCAGTGGAGGTCTAACTACCTATTTTTTATACAAAATACGAAACGTCGTATCTAGTTAATATCACTGAGAAATATAAAATACAGTTACACAAGCAGTCTAGCAAGGAATAATGAATAATGCTCGGGGTCCGTCATGAGATGTATTTACCTCAAAAACTAACGCTTATATTAACCAAATACAAATTCTTATCCTAAAACCCTAAAAGAAAACCCTAACACTAACAGTAAATAGAAAAGAAACAACAAAGAAGTAAAACCAATTTTTAAGAAAACTTATGTGACCAGTCCAAGGTTTGAAACAGGACATTAGCGTTCAGAAACCGGGACACAGACCACTACACCAAGTAAACAATTAACGATCCGCTGAGCTTATTTGGTGTAGTGGTTTGTGTTCGTGTTTCTGAGCGCTAGTGTCCTGGTTCAAACCTTGGACTGGTCACTTAATTTTTCTTAAAAATTGGTTTTACTCCTTTCTTTTTTTCTTTTGTTTTTATCGTTAGTGTTAGGGTTTTCTTTTAGGATTTTGGGGTAAGAATTTGTGTTTTTGGTTAATATAAGCGTTAGTTTAATAGAGGTAAATACATCTCATTTCGGGCCCCGAGGATTAGCTGATGGTGACTGCATGTGTAACTGTTCTAACTTACTAGCTCGATACGACGTTTCGTGTACAGAAAATTGTTTTCTGAAGGTGAGTTTTATAGCATGTTATATACCCAGTCTGATTATACTGACAGCGTATGTTATGTATTGAGACTCGCTAATTCCAAATCTGTTTTCAGAGTTGAAAACGGTCAAATATTGATCGAGATAACGTTCAAAATAATATACGACGAAGCGGCAGCCTGAAAGGCGACTAATTCTAAGTACACGTAACGAATGTGAATTAGTTCATTGTAATTAGATTTAGCGACTTTCTATAAATAGCTGTAGACGCTCCTTTTCCCGTAGCGCTCTTCCTAATTATAACGCCCTTCCTTTACGTAGAAATAATACCACTATATTTAGTTAATATCGACATGTAACTCCCAATTCGGGCGTAGGGTATATAAGAAACTAAACTAAGGCAATAAAGGAGACTGAAAGCCTCGAAGTGTGTGATTCGGTACGCTACACAGTCAACAATTTCCAGTGGCACTGATGATGGTAGGGTCCTGAATCTGTCACAGACCTCTCCGTTGTTGATATTCCACGCAGTCCACTCGCCGATAATGAATTTGAAGAACTCAAACAGCATATCGATCCGTTGTCTGATATGTTGATAGGATTTATGGTGAAGGAAAATTTCGAGTGTTAGAATACATACATTTTAAGACCAAACCGGGACCAGTTGCGAAAAAAGCAACTTCAAGGCCTTCCGGCTCGAATTGAACCTCTGCGATGCTAGTGCAGTGCTCTGACCACTGAGCTACGGAAGCCGTTGCCGAGAGCCTAGTCACGAGTTCTGTATATATGGTGGTGGTAATGCCGGTATAAGATTCTGGGTATATTATAGGTAATATTTGGCATTTCACTCGATCAAAGTACATGTTGATTTATTCATCCAACATTTATTTATGTTGATTTATTCATCCTCACATGGAAATTTACAACACTGTGTTGCAGTTTGTGGGACGTGAAATGATGGCTCGACAAGAGTAACTTATATTATAACAGTAACTTCTATTATTAAGCCGGAAATTGGCTTAATAGATTTTTAGACATATGGCAGACCAAACTGCATTATATCAAACCATGATGTTATCATGTTTCACCTCGATAATGTTTAGTGCTCTGGATGAATTTAGGGGAAAATGGCACCGGAAAAAATGTACCGGAAAAAATGGCACCGGTAAAAATGCCACCGGTAAAAATGTCACCGGTAAAAATGTCACCGGCAAAAATGTCACCGTAAAAATGTCACCGGCAAAAATGTCACCGGCAAAAATGTCACCGGCAAAAATGTCACCGGTAAAAATGCCACCGGTAAAAATGTCACCGGTAAAAATGCCACCGGAATAATGACTGACACGAAAAAAATGACTGACACGAAAAAAATGGCACCAATTTATACGGAAATTTATAAGAGCCTTTGTCAAAAAACAGACATTCATTGGATCAGCTATTGGATCCGTCATGACATACAATGTAGTGTTCGCTTGACACATCTCCAACGGATGTGATTTTCCGCCCTTATTACTTAAAGCCTCATTCCGCCCTTATTACTTGCAATTACTTCCATTTCGGCACACCGCGTGTTTCAAGAATGAAGCCAGAATAACAATCATATGAAACTTTCATCAAAAAGGCGGCGCTAAGTAGCGTCTGTGCTGCCGATTATTCGCAATGCTAATAGATTGTGTTTATGCCTTATAAACGGCAGGTAATAGATTGTGTTTATGCCTTATATAGCGGGTTATATTAACTATGCTTATAGTAGACTTGCTCAAGTCTGCCTCTTGATTGTTTCGGGTTTATTTAAAGACGGGTTTGTTTCGAGAGTGGTTTGGTTTCAAAGACGGGTTTGTTTCAAGGTTTTGAAAAGAATCTGTCTTGAAACAAACCCGTATTCTCGGAACAAACCCGTCTAAACAAACCAGAAACAATCAAGTCTATCAAGAGGCAGACTTGGAGCAAGTCTATGCTTATAGCAACTAACGAGTATTCACTAAAAGTTTAAGAAATCCTATGAAGAGCAAACTTAGTTCTAATAGACAAATAGGACAAGCTGAAAAGCTAAAACGAAACAGCATAACGAGAATTGGCACTCGACGGCTACCTGGAAATATCGTATGATTAACAATTCGATTCCCGCATCTCTTCGACTGTTTGATCATCCTCGAACCAAAATTATGCCGACTATAAACAGTCAGCCTTGAAAGTATTAGCAAACTCGTTTACAAAGAATACGTTGAGGCGGCTGAGAAACTGTAAACAACAAACATTGAAAACGGAAGTAGTTCTTAACCAATTGAATTTCACGTATTAACTAAATTTGGTCTACTATATATACTACGTAGTTATAGTAGCTACGTCACAGAACACGATTAACGACGCTGGTTGATAGTCTGTGTTTTTCAAATTTCACAGACTATGACGTAGGCTACAGTGCAACGGAAATGAGAATTAATTATGGCGAAAACAAGTTATTGAAATGCTAATTCTATAGAAATTCAGAATTGAAAGTATGCATAACTCATTTAATGGATATGTTTTTCTCCGAAAATGTGTAGTGCGCGAAAATTACAGTTTAAGTTTTCTGGGTAGTGCCATTTTGTCCGTGTCAGTCATTATTCTGGTGTCATTTTTACCTGTGCCATTTTTACCAGTGCCATTTTTTCCGATCACCGCTCAGATAGCACTTAGATAAGATAAGATAAAGATAATATTTATTCAGGATAGCCCCTTCAGTTACATGAACTGGTATCAATGGAGGTTGATCTTTGCATTGGCCGTGCACTTTGTCTTTTGTCTTTCCTTCGTTCGTTTCGCAAAGGTTGTCGATTGTAAGACCGGTTGGAACCTTGGGACACGTCACGTGATCATCAGATTCTCCTCGACGATAACAAATTCGACCGTGTGCTTGCGGTTTGTCTTGGGATTGCGAATCGAGAGTCTTTCGGTTTCAGTTCGGTCTTATTCCACATGACCTGATGACCATCGTCTTGTTTGTGGGGCTCAGTGCCTGTTTATCTACGTATTTCATCGGTTAACACCTACAATCACTCTACTTACCCATGTGGATGGTAAGGTGCAGACCTGTATGTTGCTCAGTTTTCTGGCAGTTGCTCAGTTACTTGGATTCAGGTCTAAGGCCAATGATGTAACGATCCCCCGCCTTGACCTGTCACCAAAGGTCTGCACCTATCACACCGAGCTTATCGGTGGAATATTTATTGTATTTCTAATCGTTATTTTTATTTTCATTTTATTTTATACATTTATGTATTTTATTTATTTATTTTTTGGGAGGGATGGTGGGCAAATTTACTCCGTACCCAAACCACCTTCTATTAGCTCTGCTACTCTGCGTGCCCACTGTCTCAAGGTGTAATGCCTATTCCTCCGCGAGTACCGTTGCTTTTAAGCCTCCTCTCGCCCCAGGCCTTGCGTGTTCCTTTGTTGTTAACCTTAGTTATGACTAACCTCATTAAAACATTCACTGACGCACCACAGTCAATGTGGAATTTAACCGGACTTCGTTCACGATTATTTCAGTGTAAATAGGCTCTGCGGCTCGGTATCACACTATAAAACGTTACTAAATGAATTTTAATACGAATATATTGCGGTGTCTAAACTTATCGTCATTAAAGCGAAATGGCAATAAAAATTTTCTTTGTCTCATTTGAAAGAACATTTAAAATAATATATGAAGACCTTTTAAAATTTCCCCGTAACTTCCTTAATTTTTGAAATATCTATGAACAAAAATATCTGCAATCCGCCATCTTGTTTTATAATTAGATCTAATTAAGTGACGTCAAAACCAGGGTAAACATTCTAAAAGTTGTAAATAATTGCCCAAATATCAGTGGAATGCGTTCAAATAGATTGCTAGTTCACTTAAAAGTATACAACACCCAAAACAACTACGATTTAGCATCTATAATGACTCGATAATTGCTGATATAAAAACATTCTACCCTGGTTGTGACGTCACGCATATCCAAGGATGGTTATGCATATCCAAGATGGCGGAATGTTCAATGTTCTTTGTTAGAAAGAAGTGAAATATTTACAGAACCAAGAACGATATGGAAAATCTGTAAAAGGTCTTCATATATCATTTTAAAAGTTCTTTCAAATAAGATAAACTTAATTTGTATTGCCATTTCCCTTTAAACTTAAATACCGGTGAACTTTACGGCAGTTTCGGTCGACGCGAAACGGGTAGGGTGCACCCTAGGTGGCAGCAATAAAAAATATAAATCTAAACAGCTAAACAAAGATTAAAGACTAGTATCGAAAATAATATATTCAAATTAGTTGGCAGTACGGTGGAATTTTGTAGTCGAGGGGTTCATTGGGAGTTCTATCCACTTTTCACGGGTGACATTACAAAACACAAACGAGTGAATACACGAAATGATACTTGATAAACGCGTTATATCTTTGCTATATAAAGCGTATTTGCGTTTACGGTTTGGAAGCCCGGACATTAAAATTATATGTTTCCGTTAATAGGGTATCGACGTTGCTTGAAACGTCGAACATGCATGCGTCTTTAATGATTGCTAGCGGCGAGCATTCGTTGGTTTTGCTGCCTCGAGACTAGTTTTTCTCGGTGATATTGCGCTAGAATAGATGACTGACTACACACTAGCTAAAGGGTTAATTTCTTTTTCAAATTATGCTAAAATATTTTAGTAAGCTAAGGAATTCTCGACGCATTGTCTTGTATGAAATGAGTCAGGCAATTGAAACGCATGTTGAATTTAATTTTAAAACGAATCCTAACTCGAATCCTAACTCGAATCCTAACTCGAATCCTAACTCGAGTCCTAACTCGAATCCTAACTCGAATCCTAACTCGGGAGACTAACTATCTCCTCACTGCCTCGTACCCAGGCGTGTCAATCCTTGTACGCGTGCATATTGGCAAAGCGGAGGAGCGAGGCGCGAAGGGGCTGCTGGGAAGGCGGGAAGAGAAAATTGAGACGTTTAATTTTTAGTGTTTTATTTCTGACAATATTACTGATTTTACTTGATATAATATATATGAAATCAGTGAAGACGAATGTCAGATCTGTGTTCTATGAGAAATAATATATAAACAATCCATTCAATAAATTGTACTGTGTATCTTGGTTTTCCGCTTATGGTATACAGACACTACCAAATGATTAAACGAAGCATTAATAGTCATAGCGCTTAATTAACACCATAAATAGTTAACTCAAAGCACTTCTCTTCGACACACTTCGCTGGCTTTCTATATGCAGATACTTTGATGGAACCCGCTCAGTTTATGTTTTTTAACGAACATCAATAGGAAAGTAAAATGATCACCAAACACAGATAAAAAAAGCAGATAACGCACGATCTAATCACTTGTTTATGTTGTTTAACGGCTTTATTGGGTACTCTACATTAAATAAACCTACACAACAGAAATTACATATAAAACATACGCTAAGTAGGTTACCCAAACGGGAAGAGCGCAAACGGGACTCAGGGACCCATGCGAGGCGCTCTCCCGTTGAAAATTAAAAGTAAATAAGAAAACTATATTAGAAAACGGAGACCCTGTACATGGCATATGAATGTCAAATGTGAGGTTGTTCTAATTTATAAGTTTTTGAAAGGAATCTCTTGAAGGTGCTAAGACTGCAGAAGCTACTGGGTGGTGCTATTTTACAAATAGAGTTCCAGAGTGGGACGATTCGGTTGAAGTAGGAGGATTGAAAAGTTTTTGTTTTACATGACGGAACTTTAAGCATCAGGTTGGGGTTATTACAAAGACGGGTACGGCTATGACTAACGAAAGAAACAAAATTGGAAACATCGAGGTCGGTGAGTCCGTAGAGAGTCTTGTACAGGAAAATTAAATCTTTAATTTCCCTGTCATAAGAGAGGGGCAGCAGATCCAGTACCAGCAGGCGTTCCTTATAAGGCATGTCCCCTATCTTGCATTGTAGGATCCATCTCGTTGCCCGTCTCTGTATCCGCTCGGGTTTTGCCTTGTGGGTGCTGAGCGAAGGTGACCACACTTCAGTGGCATAGCACAGCTGTGACTTGACAAGTGATAGGTACAGTGTTCTACGATCTTGTCGACATCTCACGATTCACAAAAATGAGATGATGGCCTGATTTATGATAATTAATGCTAATTTGTATTAACATAATGGGTGGTCATTCATAAATTTACCCCCGAACTACAACATTGCACAATTATTATGATATTGACATCAGAAAATTTTGTTAGAAACAAAGAACAATATGCAGTTTTAGGTTATCAAAACTGTTATTTGGTTTCCTAGCAAATAATTAGCAATTATCTTGGATATCCATGGCTACTATCAGCATAAACTATGCCGTTGTTGTCCTTCACCTATGCGTGTCTTCTCAAATCATAAGAAATTAGATTCAAGATAATTTAAGAAAACAATTGTGTGGAAGACCACCTTAATATGTTGTAGTGGCCAAGTTATTAAAAATCCTCCCGCCTAATGTGAATCAAAATTGTAAAGAATAAATCGTATAAGCAAATTTTCATCTAACAACATCAACAAACGAAGCCCTCCTCATCAAACGACAATCACAAACTCATTGAATTTAAAATGTCCATATAAACGCATCCACTACATGCCGGTAAAGATTTCTCATTGCACTGAGCTAAACGAAATGAGCGTGGAGATGGAGATGAAAATAAGAAATGAACCTTATTCATAAACTATGACAGTATGCAAACAAACAACAGAGTACTAACGTATATACATTGACCTAAAAACGTTCTCATATTATGGCATCGCTCGAAACGGAATCTCAACCAGCCCTAGATTCTACTTCTATCATGCACGTACAGCTGATGATACGGTCCTGACGCATACCTATAATTCTTATCAAATCCATTCCTTCCACAGGTACAAGAATCTCGCAATGCCAAAACTCCCCATTTCTTGGACAGCAGCGAAAATACGGTCTGATCGTTTCTGTTACCTTTGAAGTTGACCAAATCCGGTAGACCCGTGACGTTTTCTAGGTTGGTAGATATGCTTGGATCAGAGGTGTATGCCGAAAATTCCATCACAAACTTTATTGTCGCACACGTTTTCATAAACACAAGCATGCTGGCCATTCTTTGTCTTTGTCCTTTCTGGTGTGGATCGTCCATTCCCATCAGCACGAACGCGTCCCTTTTTGAGTACCCACTTTCTTGATAAGGTATGACAAACCAAGAAATTATTTCGTTTGTCATACCTTATCAAGAAAGTGGGTATTATGTTGTGTCCCATGCATAACTTGAACAATGGTCCAGCGTCCTTGTTAAAGTATAACCCCCAGCATCTTGGTAAATAAGCATATCTCCATCGTTCATCTTGGTCAACAAAGTCTTGAGAATGATGTAAGGTTTCCAAAGCCATAACCCGGCCCCCTTTCGTTGACGCAGTAATTTGCTGTGTGACTTCTGAAACGGTACTGATAAAGCCGACAAATCTAAAGCTTCGGCGTAGTCGACTTTGGCAAAGTCTATCGCTTTATTGACCGCTCTTTCTTTTGATCCTTCACAACAATTGTGGCCATATGTCACCAAATATTTCCTGGCCTGTATGGTGCTGCTTGTCACGTTGTAATGCTCAAATTTCCTTCGAGTTTCTCTCGAATCTCCTTGCTCCCAAGGATAATTCCAAAGAAGTTTCGTCTTGGCGAGAACATCCAAATTGATCCTCTCGTGAAACTTCCATCTTGTGTGGTTGGTCTCAAATGGCAGTTTGGAATAAGACAAGAGTTGTGATTTGGACAATCACAATCTACTTCTTAGATCTGAGAAGTTCAGTGAGGGGTCGACAAGCTATCGTGCGGGTTAATGTTCCTAAGGCTATGTAAGCTGATTTACAAATAGATTTTACATGATTCTTCTGGGAGAGATTTTCGTCCATAATAACACCAAGGTCACGCACTATGTTTAATATTGATTAAACTCTCACCAATGTAGATGCTGGGAGTAGGTGGAGTATGGACTATATATAATAATAATAATAATGATGTTTACTATTTATATAGCGCAAATTAGCATGTCTATGTGATCAAATGCGCTTTACAACATCGACAATTTATTCTATTATATTCAGTACCAAGCTGCATTCCTCAGATTGCGGTCTGAGGTCGGAAATAATTTTACAAGATCGCTGTCGACTCTACCAGTAAATTTGATTTTGTCATCGATAGTCAAAACGGATATGTAGATACTTTCCAAAAGGCAAACGACGTTATTCGGGATTTCGAAATATCAATCGCAATATTAACGTATGTTGCGAGGTTTCAAAATATATTTGCCGACTGAAACTATTATATGCATCAGTGCATATATATTTATACAGTATATTTATACGGCAGCGTAATTTACGGTGGTCCATATAGTTTATAAGCATTAGAACATTCTTAAAGTCACTAATACTAGTCATGGATGCTTTTAAATGATAAAACGTGTTGTGCTTCGTAGACAGTGTAGAAATACATTAATACAAATCAAATATCTGGCAGTAAAAAGGTTGGTGTACGGCCGAAATAGCGTGTAAGTGGTCTGACGTTTCGAGCGAACCTTCGTCAGAGAGTGAAACGTAAAGTGAAATAATCACTCAGTTATTATTTCACATTTTTCGTTTCACTCTCTGACGAAGGTCCTTCGCTCGAAACGTTAGACAACTTCCACACTATTTCATAATCATAGACTTGCGGCTCCAAACTTCCTGTCTCTTGATTGCTTCGGGTTTGTTTCAAGACGGGTTTGTTTCGAGAATACAACCAGCACAACCAGGGCCCCCTGCACATGCTGCACGTCTGAGTACCGTTCTCAAGATCTATTCACATTTTATACAACCATTTTATCTTTATATAGATCAAATGATTTTATCATTTGATCTATACAACCATTTTATCTTTATGTTCAACTGCATTTTTATGCAACTGTTTAACTTACATCTGTTTAATATTACACATTTGATTCAAATGAAATATTTCATAGACTTGCGGCTCCAAACTTCCTGTCTCTTGATTGCTTCGGGTTTGTTTCAAGACGGGTTTGTTTCGAGAATACAACCAGCACAACCAGGGCCCCCTGCACATGCTGCACGTCTGAGTACCGTTCTCAAGATCTATTCACAATAAAAGTCGAAACAAACTCGTCTTTGTAACCTGAAACCACTCTCGAAACAAACCCGTCTTTAAACAAACCCGTCTTTAAACAAACCCAAAACAATCAAAGAGGCAAACTTGAAGCAAGACTAACTATTTCACTATTTCGCAATCGCCGGATGCGTAAAGTATCCGAATCAAATGTTCGGAACTCGCCAACGGAAACAAAATAAAATGTTCTAGAATTTAACTCGCTATTACATTTTAAGGAGATCAATTGTCATTGTTAATATGCTACTCGTCATGGTTATCAATATCACAATTATCAAATTATTTGTTTGTGAATACGATTTACCTTCTATTTTAGGTGTATATTGGTGTGAGTTCATCGTTTCTCACGATATGAGCATGCAGATGCACATCCGTGTCCCTCATACACAGCTGTGAGATATATTGAACTGCATTTTTATACATGTTTATCAACTGTTATAATGTAAACTTTTTGTGTTCATATTGAACTGCATTTTTATGCAAGCCTTGTACAGAGAACTATGTCACTGTATACAACCATTTTATCTTTATGTTCAACTGCATTTTTATGCAACTGTTTAACTTACATCTGTTTAATATTACACATGTTCATGAACTACTATATTGTGAATAGATCTTGAGAACGGTACTCAGACGTGCAGCATGTGCAGGGGGCCCTGGTTGTGCTTAATGAATGTCTTACCCCAGATAGATGTCTAACGTATCCCAGAGTGCCCCAGAGTTAGTACGTACCTATGGTCCAGCAAGCTCATTGTGAGCTCCATATATATGTAGAACCCACTGCTCAGGTATTACCTAAACCATAACCGCATGGGTACGAGGCTGACAGTACTACCTCCGCTGTGACTTTGACTTCAATAAGCCCACCACGTATTTTTTGCAATTTTGCACAATATAACAACTGCCTTGGGTTTCGAGGCAGCACTTCCCTTGCGATAGTAACTTCTAGTTTATGATATATGGGCAAAAACATTTAAAAAAAATGTGATTCGGCTTCCATGCACGAATTACTATAGCGATATATATTAGTTCTGGTGGTGCTAAGCTGGTAAGAAATAATGACTGATGACAAGTCTGAAAAAGGTAGAACACAGGGTCTATTTGCTGCCTCCCCTCTGTTCACAAATCCGGTGGAAAAGGGGGGGGGGGCACTCACGAAGCGATCGTGAAACAGGTCGTGGTCTTCGGTCGAGGATTTGGTGGATATAATTATAATATACTACAATCGCGTGCATAAATGTTGAGAATGAGACACTTATATTCAGTAAGGAATACGACACGCATCGGAAAGCGGAAAGAAAATACAACTTAATGTTATGTTATCCCCTCCCCCCGTTTCAATGTTACTCATTAATGATTGCCAAGTGCTAAGCGCATCAAATATTTACTCAGAATCAACATTGATCAGGGGGAGGGGGGGTTGAAATATCAAGTTCTACTTTCAACTGAACCGTGAAGGCGTGGCTTCCATTGGGTTAAAGTGTCTCAAGACATTTTGCTCCCGATTATAGGTGTAATCAAAGATTATGTAATTCGGTGCGTTCGACGCTTGTGGACCAGTAAATGGTGAATGAAGATTGGTTTACAAACATAAAATTATGCTGTAAGGGTGAGGTTTTCCGTTCATTAAGTCGGCGAAGGACATATTCTTAAACGACAAAATGATTGTAAACAACGCATTCAATGCCCTTACAATGTTATCTTTGGTCTTATAGGTTGGTCCTTTGCCTTGGTTAGGTCCTCAAACTGAAGAGGCCATCGAAGGTCTGGCAAAGAACGGTCAGAAACACTTACTACTTGTCCCCATTGCCTTCACTTCTGACCACATTGAAACACTTTATGAACTCGATATTGAATACATGGAACACACTGCACAAAAGGTATTTTATTCTTTTATTTAAAAGTATTTATACACATTAAGTAGCTTTAAAAGCTCGGACAGCATTCAAAAATAGGTGCTCAACGTGTACATATGTTCGCTGACATTTGAGTTACAGAGAAATCTGAGATAAGTAAGTTCATTGGCTTGTGTCCATTCTTTATGTGCTGAACTATATAGAAGATAGTTTCGCGCTAAGTTGTCACGATATACTGCGGAATAGGGGCAAACATTTTAAACATATTTGGAAATTATAAGTTTATTTGAATCATATAGGTTGTAGGCTAGCAATGTCTGAAATCGTATTTCTTTCACTGTTATATCTACGAAAGTTTAGCGAAGGTGTAGATCATGTGTGAGTTAATTGAGACGCGTTTGTTTAGGATATAATATGACAAATATGTGCAACGGTAAACATTAATACC
This sequence comes from Chrysogorgia sp. JL179-B06, assembly GCA_035772405.1. NCBI lineage: Eukaryota > Metazoa > Cnidaria > Anthozoa > Scleralcyonacea > Chrysogorgiidae > Chrysogorgia > Chrysogorgia sp. JL179-B06. Next base: position 722,299 of record JAYKKM010000253.1, read on the forward strand.
CGTACTCGGGCGATTTTGAAATACCTGGCAGTATCACTATTAAATTTAAACCACAAAATATAGCGCCTGGCTAAAAATGTCTGTCATTGCAAACACACTGACACTTCCTTCGTTCAAATTCATATAGTACGTGTAATTTACACACAAGCACCCGACCAAAATGTTGGTCAGTGTAAACACAATGGCTCAGATAAACAACAAAAGTAGTTCAATACCTATCGTGGACCAAATAAGCGAAGGAAGAAGTCTACTCGGCGAAGCAACAAACGATATCGGAGAACTTTCGCTGTCTTCCGGAAAGTGTTCGGTTGTGACGTTAGTGCCACAACCAAAAAATTTCGAGAACTAAGTGTTGCTGACTACATCAGCAGACACAAAAACGAATTACACCCATGAACGATGCATAACAGACGAGTTTAATTGCCACAACCACACGCAATTGCTCTCATGCAAACTCTCCGAGTGTTTGCATCAGACTGTTCAAAACTGTCTCTATATGTTTTTCTGTCATAAACAAATGAACTGAAGAGTAACAATTGAGAAATATAACAACAAATTGCCCCTTACTTCATGCTGTATTGTGTGCTGTATACTACTCATATTTATCATCAAATTAGGCTGGAATTGAAAATATCAGACGTTCTGCAAGCCTCAACGATAATCCAATCTTTGTTCAGGTAAGAAGTTGACGTAAATCATGATTTCTCAAGCACGCGTACTGTGTGGGTGGGGAGGGTGGTGGTGGTGATGGTGGTGGTGGGGGGGGAGGGTGGTGGTGATGATGGTTGTGGTGGTGATGATGATGGTGGTGGTGATGATGATGGTGGTGGTGGTGGTGGTGGTGATGATGATGATGGTGGTGTTGTTGATGATGATGGTGGTGTTGTTGATGATGATGGTGGTGATGATGGTGATGATGGTGGTAATTGATGATGGTGGTGATGATGGTGATGATGGTGATGATTATGGTGGTGGTGGTGATGATGGTGGTGGTGATGATGGTGGTGGTGATGATCGTGATGATGGTGATGATGGTGGTGGTGATGATGATAGTGATGATGGTGATGATTGTGATGATGATTGTGATGATGATGGTCGTGGTGATGATAATTGTGGTGATGATGATGGTGATGATGATATGATGTTGGTGGTGATGATAATGATGGTGATGATGGTGGAGATGATGGTGATGATGGTGGTAAAGATGATGATGGTGAAGATTATGATGGTGATGATTATGGTGGTCATAATGGTGGTGGGATGATAATGCTGTTCATCATGATGCAGGTGATTCTATTATTTAATTCTAGGCGATGGCCGACGTTGTCAAAACTCATTTAGAATCCAAGACTGTCTGTTCAAGACAGCTTCCATTACGCTGCCCGATGTGTGTGAACGTGACTTGCAAAGAAACCAAACAATTTTTTCTAAAACAGAATATCCAATGACCTGCAGAAGAAACCGCAAGAATGGAAAGCCATGCGAATAAAACGAAAAGTACAGAGCATAAACAGAAGGTTAAAGGTGCTGTTGTCCAACGCAATTTCTCTTGCAACTTACAACTCAAAGGCGGTCGTGTAACTCGTCTAGTTTGCGATATAATTCTATTGCTGCTAAAATTGCGTTGTAAAGGTTTAATTTACTGTGCAAGTTGTCAATACTCTGACAAACTCTGAGCACTTGTGACTACACGCGGCACGACTCGTCCCAGATTTAAATACCGTAATTAACCTTGCCCTGCCATCTCAGTTCTTGTGGATCAATATTTGAAATCTGTCTTCCACAGGGAATAGCGCGAATATTTTAAAAAGAAGTCGCCCTTAGTTACAATATTTGAATAGATATTTGTTTTTATGATTTAAAAAAGAATCCATGTGTTAAAGTCGATCTTAAGCAACATCTCTCATCTCTCTACGAGTAAATCATCATTGGTTTTCTGCCTTTCGACAGGTTCTAAGCACCTAACTGCTCTACTTTTCCCTAGGGCAAGGGTATTTTCGTGAAAGGTGATTTAAAGAAATCGTGATTAAAATGTATAATGTCGACTGCGCATCAACATGACGTGTTCTGCGTCGGGATAAAACTTATTTCAATTCATAACATCAGGCTAAAACCACAATAGGCATTTGCATTTCTATCTACACTTGCAAATTCGTTATACTGAATTCACCAGCCTGATGTTATGAGTTGAAATAAGTTTTATCCCGACGTAGAACGCGTCATTTTGATGCGCAGTCGACATCACGAACTGGCTTATTCCGTGAGTCATGAAGTGCTGAAAAGCTTGCTTGAAAACTGTGTCTGTGATTAGATGATCGTTCTTCGTAACGCCTTGTTTGATTTCCTTGATGATTACCGCTGTCTTATTTACAGTGGCTTTAATTGTAGTGATCTTTTTAAAGTAATTCTGATGGAATATCATGAAATGTTTATATTGTTTGAAATTTTATTTTTCGTGATTCGTGAAATGCAAAAATTTCGTGAAATCGTGAAATCACTCCAGCGTGTACTCGAGCCGCCAGCCTCGTGTGCCTTTCATCCCCTCTGATGAAGAGCTCCGCTCGAAACATCAGTATTTCGTTCCTAAAAATCTTGGCAGTTCACCACCTTTTAAAATAACTCTTTTGTTTGAAAGAACTCTTGAAACTATAAAGACTAACCATTTACAACTTTTTCATATCTCACTTCACTCTTGAGATATTAAGATTTGTTTAATACGTAAATGATCATTATACTTATGACATCACAATGCACAATGACTTATTGAAAAATTCTGCATATCTTTACCATTATCACATGGAATCGTTTGATGATTTGAATATTTGATGTCATTGGATACATCCACGCACATGCACCTGCATTTCAAGTGATTTCATTACATAATCTCAAGGATATATAAGCGTTTTTAATAAGTTATTATGCAGTGTGATGTCATAAGTATGATCATTTGCATATTAAACAAATCTTAAATCTCAAGAGTGAAGTGAGATATGAAAAAGTTGTAAATGGTTAGTCTTTATAGTTTCAAGAGTTCTTTCAAACAAAAGAGTTATTTTACAACTGAATTTTTCATTGCATAAGCACTATAAAGACGCAAACATCATTAAAAATAACCAAGAATAGCGGTCTTACTTTGTCCAATGTGTTATCTTGTTCCAGAGATATTTAAGTTTTTAAAAGTTGCAAATGAGATACCTAATGACGTCATCTACTCCATTTACCCATAATTCTTGCGGCAATAACAAAAGAAAGTAGCTCATTTGCAATTTATTACGTCGACATTTATTACAGCTATTTATAACCTCGACAAAGAGATATTTATATTGAACAATATGACGTCGGCGCAATTCCTGTCTCTAGCTGCAAATTGTCGTCTATAAATGTTAAAAGCACGCATGTTTTGTTCGTTTCAGTCTTCTAGGTCGTATTTTTCATTTAGGAATGAAATCTCGCACCGCCTTTACATGACACCGGAATGAAATTTCAATGAACTCAATTCGGAATAAAATTTCATTCCGGAATGAGAACTGGAATGAACTCAATCCGGATTGAGCTGCATCATTCCGGATTCATGTAAACACCTAAAGGGTTTTTAACAGCACCGGTATGAGTTCATCCGGAATGAAACTCAATCCGTATTCATGTAAATAGCTAAGCAATAGCTTCTCAACTTATTAAATATCCATAGCGTCGAGGGAATAGGATTTTTTGTCTTTTTGCATTATTTTTGACAGAAGATTTTTGACAGAGATATTAAGCACAAGATTTTATGCTCTGGGAATTTAAAATAGCTTCTAATCGTATGAAGGAACATATTTTGACAGCAGGATTCCGACCAGGAAACCTTCCTCGAAACGCGTTTTGCACTGCGGCTATACTTTGAGTCTCGGTATAATGTAAAACAGTAAAAACTCGTTGCTCTGTGGTCAGTTGAACTATTTTTATTCGAACTGATGATATGACTAATTAGTCCAGGAGGAGAAGGGGGGTATCGTCACCCGAGGAGGGAATTTACGGGAGTTAGTGTTTTTGGTCAAGTTTGGTGCGCTGATTTCAAAAATCGATGTTATACGGGGGAATTAACGGGGCCTTCAGCCTCGTTTTCACGAATTTAGCCTCGTTTTGGTGCAAATTGAAAAAACAGCAAAACAGCATTGTTACTACATGGTAAATGTGGTAAAAGTTACCAATTGCAATAAATTATAGGACACTGAATCCAAATTGAAAACCAGGTGGAAAATTTGGGCATTTTAAACCTCGTTTTGGTGTAAAGCCTCGTTTTGGTGTTAAGTAGCGCCCTCGCAACCTACAACGTTTGGATCTGAGATTCAGCATAAATACTTGTTAAAACACTCAAACGACGTTCTGAGAGGGCTTATTATCTCATTTGGGTCCAGCTAACGTTACAACTTCGTATCCATGGCCTGCCAGCCCGATATTTTCAAGATGGCGGCGGTACCGGCATCTTGAAAAAAAACCAGCAATAAATCAAACGGTTTAGAATAACTATGGTAAGTTTGTCATACCGATTTTCAAAATTCACTGATGTCTTCGATCTCGACATCCATATCATCTTCGAATTCAAATTCATGACATTCAAACTCCTCACTTTCTTCATTAAGAAGCAGCTCGTTCATGTCATCTGGATAAGAGACGTCGCTCCAAACCACTTTTCCATCTGCGTCCCGTCCATGTCTCTCGGGGCTCCCTAAATTAATTACCAGGTGGTCTGCCTGTCGAAAGAGGAAGGCTAGGTTGCTTTCACATGGAGGCATCAGGCTAAGGTCTACGATTTTGTGATCCTAGCTTGTTGAATTTCTGCCAGAAGACTTTCCGTCGAGTGTCGTTGACTGACGTCAGGCGTGGATGGCCATAAAGAGAGCAGACAAATCTTTCTAATCCTTGCACTAATTCACTGTTTGGCGCGACTTCGTCACCGAGAGAAGCAAATGGATTGACAAATGCGTTATTCTTCAGTACCGCTTTCCAGATTATACTTGCTTTCCCTTTCGAAAAAAGGAAGAAACATAGTCATTCCCGAAAAAGGCATGCATTCCCAATAGTGCTTTTCTCTGCTTCGTGGACAACTCGGAAGATGTTACATCGATTATTTTTCTGCTTTTCCCATTGCCATTGTCAATCAAAATCTGCACATCGAGGAAGTCGTGTCCCAGAAACAAGGCAATAATGTCGATGTCACCAGATGGCGACCGTACCATGACAGATTGACCAGGTTGCAGTGGTCAGCTTCCTCGTGATCACTCTTCAGCTGATGCGATACAACTGCGTCATGTTGGGTAGATCAGTCAATTGAGGAAGACAAGAAGAGCCTTGGTGAAAAAGTCGTTTACTTTTCAAACAAGATCTGGTACGGTCACCATCTGGTGACATCGACATTATTGCCTTGTTTCTGGGGCACGACTTCCTCGATGTGCAGATTTTGATTGACAATGGCAATGGGAAAAGCAGAAAAATAATCGATGTAACATCTTCCGAGTTGTCCACGAAGCAGAGAATAGCACTATTGGGAATGCATGCCTTTTCCGGGAATGACTATGTTTCTTCCTTTTTTCGAAAGGGAAAGCAAGTATAATCTGGAAAGCGGTACTGAAGAATAACGCATTTGTCAATCCATTTGCTTCTCTCGGTGACGAAGTCGCACCAAACAGTGAATTAGTGCAAGGATTAGAAAGGTTTGTCTGCTCTCTTTATGGCCATCCACGCCTGACGTCAGTCAACGACGCTCGACGGAAAGTATGCCTCCATGTGAGAGCAACCTGTGTTACCACATCATGAGAGCAAATTATGTTGCCTTCCTCTTTCGACAGGCAGACCACCTGGTAATTAATTTAGAGAGCTCCGAGAGACATGGATGGGACGCAGATGGAAAAGTGGTTTGGAGCGACGTCTCTTATCCAGATGACATGAACGAGCTGCTTCTTAATGAAGAAAGTGAGGAGTTTGAAGGTGATGAATTTGAATTCGAAGATGATATGGATGTCGAGATCGAAGACATCAATGAATTTTGAAAAACGGTATGACAAACTTACCATAGTTATTCTAAAGCGTTTGATTTATTGGTTTTTTTTCAATATGCTGGTCACCGCCGCCATCTTGAAAATATCGGGCTGGCAGGCCATCGATACGAAGTTGTAACGTTGGCTGGACCCAAATGAGATAATAAGCGCTCTCAGAACGTCGTTTGAGTGTTTTAACAAGTATTTATGCTGAATCTCAGATCCAAACGTTGTAGGTTGCGAGGGTGCTACTTAACACCAAAACGAGGCTTTACACCAAAACGAGGTTTAAAATGCCCAAATTTTCCATCTGATTTTCAATTTGGATTCAGTGTCCTATAATTTATTGCAATTGGTAACTTTTATCACATTTACCATGTAGTAACAATGCTGTTTTGCTGTTTTTTCAATTTGCACCAAAACGAGGCTAAATTCGTGAAAACGAGGCTGAAGGCCCCGTTAATTCCCCGTATAACATCGATTTTTGAAATCAGCGTACCAAACTTGACCAAAAACACTAACTCCCGTAAATTCCCTCCTCGGGTGACGATACCCCCCTTCTCCTCCTGGACTAAATTAGTACTTTGACAATTTGTTATGCAGTTTGCTCCTTCATACGATTAGAAGCTATTTTAAATTGGTGGAGTATAAAAGCTTGTGCTTAACAACAATACTCAATAGGTTAATTTCTTAATAGGTTAAGGTCTCGTTTTTTTTATACACCCTGTATATTATTCATTGAAGAAAGGAAATTCTATAGACTTCTTTCATAATGGCTGCGATTTTAAATATTCTTTTATGTGCATATAAATTAGCCTTTACAACCTTGTTAGGAAGCAAAGATTATTTTCAATTGCTGACATACAAACGAGTCAGCTGTTATTTCTAAAATAAAACATTATCGTAAGAGTTAGGGTTAGTATATATTAGGTGGAGGGTTAGGGTTAGGATTAGGGTAAGGTTTGGGTTAGCCACTATGTTTTAAATTTGGGGATATTTATATGGAAATCGAGCCCATAAAGTAATATTTAAATTGGCCGCCATTATGAAAGAGGTCAATGGACACGTTACCACGAAGGACTACACTAATTAAATCCGAACGTTGTTATTGGATGACTGCTTCATTATAAAGACCGTGAATATGAACAACGACATAGAACAATGACTTTTGCGGACCTTCCTAACTATGGCACATGCAGCAAACGTCGAGTGAATTTGTTTTTGATTTGCTTCTACAAAGCTTGAAGAAATAAACAGTGAGTACATGTATATATAGAGAGAGATGTCAGTAGAAACATTCAAATATACATAGGTATATAGCAGCCCAGTTCTGTAGTTTGGGGGTAACGCATTTTTGCCTAAAAAATTAAGAACCAAATATCGATTTCTAGGTCGTATTCAACGCACGAGTTTCCTCATGGAGGCCGGGCTCTTAGTCTTACTTCGTGTACCGTGCACGAAGGTAAAAACCCTCGTAACAAAATAAGACAAATTGACAATAGTACGGTAAATTAACTAAACAGAATATTCTCAAATATTACAGAATATTCTCAAATATTACAGATCATATATATTACAGATCATATATATTACAGATCATATTGTATATGGTAGCTCAAACAGAAACGCAGTTCATATTCCCTACTTCTAAATAGACAGGGCAGCATTGATCATATGAATTACGATTACTTTAGTTGTATTACTCGCTTTCGGCTGGTACTTCATGTATGTCTAAAGCTAGTTACTTCATGTAAACGTGTCCCCAACACAACTATAATCTTAAACCAAAATGTTGTGAAAGATGACATCTGTCAATTATTCGCAATAAAGAGATTATGCAACCTATCTTGTCCCACCCTACTTTGCAAGTCTTCATTCGTCTTGAAGTGTAATCCTTTTGAAAATCCAATTTCATTTTAAGAAACTTCAATATTGTAGCCTGTCAGGTGACTATGGATAATATTTTATGCCATGTACAAAATGTCTTTATACTAAAAAAATATAAAAAATCCCTTTATACTTTATTTTTTATCCAAACTGTAATAAACATGTATAAGGAGATGGTTTGATGTTGTTCATGCCAAATTTTAACCAGTATTATGACATTGCGCGGTATCTCAGTCCGTTTTGTTTTTGGCCACCATGTTGGATAACTTTGTGACATCCAATATGGCAACCAAAAATAAATGTATTTTGATCATGTTAAAGGACATTGGCAATAAAAAATTAAAGTGCCCCTGTGACGAAATATCACATTACGTTTCCTGGCATTTTTTGTTACAGAACATCATTTTAGGTTAATAAATGTTCGCATTTACCAATAAAATGACCAACAAACATTCTATCACAAGAAATTTAACCTCCAAAGTCGCCCAAATTTTGTCCGCCATTGCTCAAAACTGACGAGCCCGCGATTCCACAGTAGGCGATGTGATTGTGACGTCAGAGACGCAACACGCGTGACAAAGCTTTATAGAAATTATACGACAATTGGTTACAATAGAAAGTTTTCCCCAAGTAACTTTATATTCATACACAACAGGCCATGAGTCTTTGACGTCACTTCCTCTAATCGCAACCTAAGCGTCCGGAACATGTTCGAGTAATGGCGGCCGTATAATCTCGTATAAAAACAGTCTGAAAAGGCGACTTCCCATGCTCGCAATTGCTTGAAATTTGGCAAGTTATGTAAGAACACCCGCTCTTTACAAATATGTAAAAATTCGGGATACCAAAAATTTGATCACAGGGGCACTTTAAAAAATTATTTTTTAGATCAAAGTGACCTAAATATGTAATTTACTGAATTTAGTGTACAGTACTGTACGGCTAGATACATGTCGCCGACGCTTGTAGCTTTTTTAAAGCTTTTCACACAGATTTATTTACACAACCAGCAAGAACATAGTCAAAACAATATTCTTCGTAAATTTCGTGAAGTTCTAGGTAAAACTTTTCAAAATATAAGCTTTATTTAGCAACACCATGTAGCCTAGCCTGCGTGCAGACGTTCCAGCCTACATGCAGCCAGGACGGCTTTACTTAGCACACAAAGGGAATGGAATGTATAGCTCTCGGGTGAGAGACGTTAAGCCTGGTTCACATAAAATCGGTAAGCAGTCGCAGACAGTCGGCGACAGTCGCAGACAAGCGCCGACTTTTTATTTTAACACGAACGCAGATGGTCGCAGACTGGCTGCGACTGTTCGGCGTTCGATCTAGTTCAACTTTCCAGATCGGACGCAGACAGTCGGCGACAGGCTACGATTTTATTGCTACGATTTTATGTGAACATAATCGGCGATGATCGGGACTGCCTGCTAGAAAATTATAGCCCACAATGCACCACAGGAACTCGGCGAGATAGCGAAGCAAAATGGAGAACGCTGGAAGGCCGGGATAGCGACGAATTACTCATGTCGTATGTGTGCGAATTCAGGTGTTTATATTCACCTAACGAAATACTCTCGGTCTCTTGTTCTCAACGTAGGAAACAACGTGACATGTGATAATATATTGCCCATAATTCAGTCTTTCTTGTAACATATAGGTCTCACCCAGAACCTTCGTTTCATTTTCCAACTTTGTATTCTCGTTCCTAACATGAATAGTAGTTTCCACGACAACAATTGCCTATGAGTTACAGCGGCCATATTGGATGCACCTTCTTCGCCGACCTTCCCGATTTTATGTGAACATGCCGTCGGCGACGGATCGGCGGCTTTGTCTGCGACTGTCGCCGACTGTCTGCGACTGCTTACCGATTTTATGTGAACCAGGCTTTAGTACTTTTAGAACTTCTGCGAAGGAGGCTAAACCCCGGCTGAGCAGGGTAATTAGCAATAAGAATATTATCTATTGCCAGTTTAGATTTTTGACTCGCAGTTTAGTTTTGAGTTGAATGGATGATAAAGAGTTGAATGGACGATACATGATGATCGTCAATCTCAAATCCTCATTACCTATGCAGCAGAAACACAGTACTACTAGAAATCAGCCTTTAACCATTTAAGTCCAAGAATCAACATACAAATTCTCCTTATTGGCCTCCAAACATTTCTTATAGTACTAGTAGGGAGAAGTTGTTTTAAAAACATGTTAGTTTTTCTTTGATCATATCCTTTATTTTCATTACCTCTATACTTGGTTAACCATTGATATTATTAAGCCAAGTTAGATGCTGATCACTCCTGGCCTTAATGAGTTAATGAAACTGCAATGATTGTCCTATATTTCATTTAGATATTTCGATTATTTCTGATGAACTACAAGTAGACGCATGTACGTATTGCGTACCTATTTTATTACGTTCTTCATTATTAAAGAGGAGTTTCAGTGTAATGCATTGCGCGTTCGCAATCTTGCTGGCTGTCATTTGTCGAGCCACGAAATTCATTTGTTGCATGTTTGTATATATCTCTCAACATCTGAACAATCCTTGGTAGAATTTAGTCATATTCTCCTTTTCTTTTAAGAAGACATACCTGATTTAATGTTCATGATGTTATTTTGTTGGAAACTCGGCGTTTCTTTATAAAATACCGGTTGTAAACAAGAACACAAGCGCACAATGCATCACCCTGAGACTCATCTTTAAGACATTTGTTTTTCTTTTAATCCAGCACACAGTATAGCCAAGTGAATGTTCTCGTTGATCTATTCCTCCTAAGCACACTTCAAGCCTTACATTTCGTGCGACATGATGCAAGATTTCTTTGGTGTATAGTCAGTCTCGCGGTAGGTTTATCATTTTTGGAACTGATGTTCGTTGAAGTTTTTGGTATCCCGCATGTTTGGATAACGTTTTATAAAATAACATGTACACAACAAGCAATTTGATTGATCAATACCCGTGCAGGATGAGAGTATCCTGCACGGGAATTTACAACAATTTTAAGTGGCGTTTTCCATCTCATTCGAGCATAAAAAGTTAGTTAATGAGTTCTAGATTAGTTTTTGCGTTAAACTTTTAGTTTCGGAGATATAAGGGCTCAAAGTCACAATTTGTGAAAAAAAGTAGCGCAGGCCGGGAGACTGGATCCGAGGAACATGTTATGTTTCAATACTTATAAAAATATATTACAATTCGAGTAGACAAGGTAACATCATAAAGACACATCGTTTGGGTAATTTTCAATAAAAACTCTTAAGATAGCTGTCTTCTCCTATACAAAAGCCTCGTTGTTGTTGAAGATGGGTTTCTCGGATTTTCTTGCCTGATGAACTGGAAAAAGAACAATCTTTATCTATACGAAGTAAAATACCTAACAGCTCTCGATTTAAAATCCAAAATCTTCCAGTGAAATTGTGAAAAAGACAGCGAAGACCTTTCCGGAGCGACAGTTGCAGCCCATAATATCTGTCTGTTCGCTTTGAAACAACAAGCCAAACCCTGAGACGGCTGATTCCAGTAATGATTAATCTTTTGCCTAGAACTAGTCAGTATTTTTGATATTCAAAGTCGAGTTTTTTATCCATATTTCTTCTCTTTGTTGTCGGCAAAACAAATTTCAGCTTTCCAGCCTGCTCGACTGTTGTTGGAGACGAATTATGATTGGTAGTTGATAATTCTTGGGAGAATTTGTATTCTCATCATATTATTTTTGGATGAAATTCGTTATTTCTCTGTCATTATTTTATAAAATAAATACCAAATGGTTTTCCGTGCAGGATACTGTGATCCAAACACTTGGGATGTTGCTCGACTTCCGAAAAGCTAAAAAACACTCGCCTATATCGGCTCGTGTTTTTTTACGCTTTTCGAAAGTCTCGCAACATCCCGCGTGTTTGGTATTCCTTTAATCCAAACACGGAAAACCATTAGATAATTCTTAAATCTAAACACAGCTCTAATGGCCAATCAGAGCTCGCATAAGAGGTAACTTATTTTATAAAGAGATATTACAAGTTATGTTAGGTAGTTGCAGGTTGATGCTTGTAAAGTTGTAAAGGTTTTGCTGTGCAAGCTGTGTTAAGTTGTCAATACTCAGAAAAACTCTGAGCTCCAGACAGGACTCGAACCCGTAACCTTCTGAATGCTAGACAGACGCTCTAACCATTGAGCCACTAGAACTCAAATGACATGCAGGGAAAGGTTAATTGCGGTATTTATTACTTGGGCCGTAACACGAGTCTTAGTTTCGGCTTCATTATTATTAGTATTCGTATTATTTTTGGGGTTCCGCAAATTTGCAAAATTGCGCAATAACTCGTACCCAGGGTCTTCACCCTTGCCTCAGCTTGTTGTCAATGAATCGCAGTCTGAAAAGCATTGACGAGACCTGTAACCCGCAAACTAATGCAAAGAGTCTCTCCAGGATAACTGGATGAGCGAAACAGAGATGAGAGATTAAAGAAACAACTCGCAGAACCGTGGATGAAACGTCAACATGACAACATATAGTCGTTGCAAGGCATGGAAGCAAGTTCGGACTTTCGTTTTATTGGCAATGAATCGCAGTTGGAAAAGTTTAGCGAGACCTGTAAACCTGCAAACCATTGCAAAGATTCTCTCCAAGATGAGAGAAACACAGATGATCAGAGATCAATCATGAAGACGGAATGGACAGCCGAAGGACAGGGAAATATTATATTGTGTTGACATTCATCCCGTGAAACTCCGTAATATTAATCATTATGAAATGTTGTGTTTTTGTCCGATTTAAATCAATTCTACATCGAAATGATCACTAATTGAATCTGGTGAATCGAACGCTGTAGTTTTCGTCTACTTAAAATGTGAAGATCAGATGTTACATGAAAATGCGTAAGCGATTAAAGCGAGACTCGTCTTTAAAATCAAAGGACATGGCTTCAAGATCTATTCGTCGTTTACCCGATGATTTAATGCTTTTATGTCCATTAAACCGATGTAATTTCGTAACAGATATATGTTTCGTATACCTTGCCGTTGATTGTTATATAAATTTTGACACACGAAGATCAGACCTTCTATCGAACAGATATTACATTAAATTTCGTCTGCGTGTTAGGCGTTCTGCATTGGGGGGTGGGGCGAGCCTGCGTGTAGACGCCTGATTTTTCTTCGTCCTCATTTCTAGCCCAACTTGCTTCTAAAGGCCAGTTTACACAGGCGATTTCTGCTGCGATTTTTCTCTTTTTAACACATGTGATCGAATGGATTATCTTACGAATATATTGAACCATTTGTGCAGATCTATGACGTTCAATACTTTAGTGAGTCATCCACTATATCCCATACGTCAGGGTCAGAAAAATCGCAGCAAAAATCGCCTGTGTAAACAGGCCTTAAACGTTCCCACTTTAAACGAGCGCTGCACAATGCCTTCACTGCATTACAAATTATCCTTTGTAATATAAAACAAATGAGCGGGTTTTCTAATTCCAACTGTCTAACATGCGTATATGCCACTAAAAGTAGCCCGAGTTAACGCTTAGCGGGCGTCTTGTTATTTCTGGTTTGTCATCTGAGTTCTAGTGGCTTAATTGTTAGAGCGTCTGCGGACGGTCTGAGTAACATTCAGAAGGCTACGGGCTCGAGTCCTAGTGTCTGGTGCTCAGAGTTTTTTTGATTATTGACAACTCATCACAGCTTGCATAGCAAAAGCTTTTACTATAAGACCTAAACAGCGTTAAAACATTGTTTAAGTATTTAAAGATTATTATACTATAAACCAAAAATTCGCAGTTGTTTGTCTTGGTTACTTTAAGAGGAGCGACTACTTTCGGGTTTTCGTAGTAATTGTTAAAAAAGCTGCTACTTTCAAGGGGGAGGCTACTTTCGAGGGGCGGTTACTTTCGAGGGGCGGTTACTTTCGAGATTCTACGGTATGTTACTAGCACAATAAAGATGGGACGAGTGTTGCTTTTCAACTTCATTTTTATTTTATTTTATTAATATTTCTTAACATTTTCTTTTATTCACAATGAACCTGCTTAACATAATCAACCTTAACAGTTGTTAGATCAGAAATCTTACGTGAATAAAGTAATTCTACTTCTGATACTATACGATACATTAAGTTTTTTAATCTATTTAGGATAAGTTTATCATATACTGTGTTGTGGTTTCATGAGCTTGGTATGGCTAACGTAAGTAAAACACTTCGACTTCGGATGGAGAGAAGTAGTAAGTGCCAGCCAAAAGAGCTTTGGTGTTGCTGCTGGTGTAACTGTAGCCAGAGGGAGGTCGGTATGTGTAACCAAAATATGTGCTGGAGACGTTGTTTGAGTTAGCATTGTTTGAGATGTACAAGTCATGACCTACTCCAAAGGTTGGACCGTAACTATTGTCGCTGAAAATTGCATAACCATGGTATTGATACACTGGAGCTTTAAATGGCTGCAGGTTGTCCTTATTTTTGAGGGAAAAAATAAACGAGCTCGAGCTTGATCTCCAACTACTCGATCCTAGAAAAATAAAAAGGTATAAAAAATAAATGCTCAGAATGATTGAATCAAATAAAACTTTCGTTAGACCAAGCCATTAATGTCATTAACCATGAATGGTTGTTTTCTGACTTGTTAAGAACGAAATAAATAAATACGTGTTTAACCACTATAGTGCTTTTAGTAACCTAGAATTTACAAGTTTAATTAGAAAACAAATATGTTGTCTCGGCATTATGATATGCGCTCATAAGTTTTTGGACACCTTGTTTTTCACGAGCTGATTGTGTAGTTTGAGTTTTAATTAAAGATGATCATAAGCACAAGAAACGCAGAATTTAAAAGGATGAAACAAGCTTTTATCTTAAAAAAGTACCTAATGGTTCCGCGTGTTTTATCTGTGATCCAAACACGCGGGAAGTTGCGAGACTGGAGAAAAGCGTAAAAAACACGAGCAGCTAGGCGAGTGTTTTTAGCTTTTCGAAAGTCGAGCAACTTCCTAAGTGTTTGGATCACAGTATCCAAACACGGAAAAACCATTAGGTATTTATTTTATAAAATAATACAAGAGAACGAGCAGCAAAACTTAAGGACATTTTTGGCGGGAAATTTCCGTATTTGGATGGTTTGATACAAACACGGGTGTTGACCAATCAGAGCCTGTGTGGCATATATATTATTTTATAAGATACCATCTAACACTATATGAAAGAGCTATACATGGTACAGCTTTATCAATTCATTGAATTTTATCATCTGTATATTCATATACAGCACAAAAAGCACAATTATATGACAAAACTAGTACTTGATGCGCAGTCCCAATTGGCTATATGATAGCCTCGAGGCGATTGGACATTCATTTATGTTATATCTTTGATGAGTTAATCTTTGGGATTGTTTTTCCAAATGTTCTTTATCTTCTCGCATAATTCAACTAGAGCTAAATGAAAGGGGGGTGTTGAGAAGTGTTTGATCACCAATGTTTAACAGGAGATTCAAATCAGCCAATTGGATGGATATATATGGCACAATCTGTTGACAAGGTTATAGTTTAGTTTATTTAGTTTAGTTTATTAGACTTATCACTCTTAGATGAACGGAATACCCCGACAGGCTAGAAGCCCAATTGATAGGGGTTCCGAGAGCCTACGATTTAAGGTCGTTATCCGAGAAGACCCGAAAGTATTACCATTTGCTGATATTATTGCAAAGGCAGCACTTTCTCCTCAATTATTTTAAGACCTTGAGTGGTGGTGCGACCCAGGGTTTGAACGTGTGTCTCCCAGTTCATAGACATGTGGTAACCACTAGACCACAACAGCTGGTACAACTTAACAACATGCTTGACTAACCGATGGACTTGTGCAGGTTAAATTCCTTAACTCCTCACCCGTAAAAGTGCGAAGAATGGTAATGCATAGAGGAAATTATTTTTTTGTTAATGCATCAACACTTGGATCACATAAGATAAAGTGGTTAACGTAGTCAAGATTGTTAGGAGTTACGATTGATAATAAAGTTACGTGGACTAAACACGTATAAAGGGGTCAAAAAAAGTTTAGCCAACAAATTAAATTTAACTAAAATGTGGCAAATTTCTACCCTGACAAATGCTTCTAGATCTGTATTTTAAAATTATTTTACCTTCTGTAACATATGCAATAATAATATGTACTTAATTATAAACACACGACCCACAAGCGACAAGCTTTAACCCTTATCGTGTTTAAATCTAAATTTATTATTATTATTATTATTTTTATTGAAAATCATGGTTATTTCATTTAGCTTATTTAGTTATTGTGCTGATACGTTCGTCTGGCATGAAAATATAAATTTTCTGCCATTTTTCTGACTATTTATTTAAGACACTTCCCGAATAGCGATTTTGCCAGATAACCTGAAGTTGTTGTTATTTTCAACTTTGAAAATCGTTTTGATGTTAAGAGAAAATATAACGCGTTATGGCGTTGTGGTTAAAACAGAGAAATGACGTCATCTCGCAAACACACCGTTTGCTTCAATGGCATAAAGGCAATGGTTTGAAATTGAGATTGTATAAAAGATGACAGTAAAGACATTACGATCTTATGATCTTCATTAGATACTGAATTCTTAGCTGTTGTTGACTTTTTAGACAAAACACAAACGACATTTTTGGCCAGTACTGCGACAAACGACATTTTCGGCCGACAAACGACATTTTTGGCCAGTACTGCGACAAACGTACACGCTGTGCTATTAAGAGTATATGCTGTGCTATTAAGTCAACTAAAATGTTGTTTTGTTTGTCTGATTTGAACTGATACAGATAAGCAGAGTACCAGACTATATTGTTTTAAAAATATTCTTTAATTCAAACGAGCGAATTGCTAATAAGCGGAGCAAGGAACGTGACGCAACGTCACAGAGATCAGATCTCCATCCAGTGTCGTAGACAGCTGAATATTGGCTTTGGCCACCGTATGACTAAGATGCGACATCACCCCTGGACATCACCTGCAAGCAGATAATGACGCAACGTCACAATTACACTGTAGTCTCGAAGCCGAGATGCGATATCCAAGACGAGAACTATCGATTTTTCTGGTAATATCCATAGTATAGTCGCGACAGGAAATTTCATTCCCCGATCATAGCAGGTTGCTGCTTGTTTCGCGGAGCCTGATATACCCAAACAACCGCGAAAAAACTCGGTGTTATAATCTTAGGAAATCGAAAATTATTAGGAATGGTAATTTAGAGCTCTTTCATATCTCACGTCGTTCTTGAGATATTTAGACTTTTGTGATTTGCAAATGACAACCTACAGTATGACGTAAAGAGGTTTATACATTTTTAGAAAATCAAGTATATATTTCAGATTATTCAAGGAAATCACTTGAAACTTTGCAGATTACGACATTTTGTGAAACCTAACATCATTTCATCGAAATATAGCGATACCGAATCAATTTTCTATTTCTAATTTCTTGATTTTCCAAAAATTTAATTACAAATTATTTACGTCATAGGTTATTCATCATCCTCTAAGAACCTATTATATCAGCCGAGATCGAAGACCAAAACTTATGGTGATACTGAGCTTTTAGTTGTGCTGGCCCAGCTCTCTGGAACAGCTTACCGAATGAGTTGAGGTGGTGACCTCGATTGCCTTTTTTAAATCTAATCTTAAAACATTTTTATTCACTCAGCATTATTCCTAGTTTTAATCAATTCATGTAATGAGCATTTTTAAGAAATAAAGTTATTATTATTATTATTTATTATCATTCATTTGCATATCACAAAAGTCTAAATATGTCAAGAACGACGTGAGATATGAAAGAGTTCTAAAATACCATTCCTATAATCATTTTCGGAGTTTAATCGAAGTGATCATTTAGTTCTCAGCGTATACCAGCGTTTAGTTCATTTGATTTTTTATTGAATTTAAGAAAATCGTTTACTGTAGCTGTGTAAGGGCAACCCTCTCGTCTAAATTTCACTTTGTGAGAATAAAAACGTTTCTTTAAAGCTTTGAATTTTTCCAACAATGCTGTCTGTTTTTATAAACGTGATATGATGAAAACACTTTTAAACATAACTATAAAAACTATAAATATCGCGGTACCTCCCCATGATACATCTGTATATCCACCAAAAACGTAGTGTCCAACGCGTACAATGGTGACTGTGGGACCTTTGGAATCACATCTTGAGTGGAACTTAGACGATTGCCAGCCATCTCTAGTCGCTCTGTAACAAGTCAGCCAATAATGATACTTTACTGGAAGCCACATCCGAAGCTGTGATGCATAGTTTTGTCCTTTTTTCAAGATGACTGAGAGCTGGAGCTCATCTAAAAATATGATTAAGGTCATATAAACTAACTGCTTTTAACTCTACAGGAAGCATTTAAAAAATGAAAATTATTTGGTGGACAATAAAATTAGTTCGCTTTAATTTTTATTTTTTACCTTATGGAATAGACCAATTGAATAAATACCACCAATATATACACGAATCCTCCGCAACTTCATTCATTCTTTTGAATTCTATTCAATTTTTCTCATAGTTCTGAGCTTTCGTCATTTTTCAATAGAATTCAAAAGAATGATATATCATCAGTGCTAATAATGCATTGTGGTGTTTATGCAATTAATGTGAGATCTCTGCGATAAGGACTTTTATGCAGGACCGAAATAAGCTCTTCTCGTTAACACAAAATCTCAGTGACAAGACGTGTCTATGTAAAAGAATATTTTTGAGAAAGGAATATAAAAACAATTACATGCCTCCTGACAGATAGTTACCTAAAATTTGGTTGACGTTTACAAGTTGTTTTTCAAGTCGATCAACAATTGAGCTGAACGAGGATATCTTGTCCGCTAAAGTTGTATTTAGATTTCCAAGTTGTTTTTCAAGTCTTTGATCAAGATGTGCAACCTTCGTATCCAACCTGTTCATCATCTTCAAGAGAAGAAAGAAAATATTATATTGAAAAATATTAAATAATTAAATATTATGTAATTAAAGTGCCGTCCAAGCTTCTGTTTTCATTATTTGTTTACATGTCATATAAACATGAAGTATTGCGTATTTATATTTCACGCTTTAGATTTACCGCCTACTATACCAAGCGTGTTGGTCTGTTCCTAAATGCGGACAATTATATCAATCGATGTGGTCTTAACAAGAATGAGGAAATAAATCAAATTGACGTATAGATAATGATATAGAAATTAGCAAAGACGCAACTTCTTTGTCGGTCTTCAAGTTTAGTTTCTCTATCGATATTTTTGTATTTAATGATCTTTATACACTGTAACCTAATCATTCATTAATTTAAAATGTTTTTCATAGGGCCGTGTAAACAGTTACAAACTTTATCAAATTATATAAGATGAAATGAATGGAAGGAGACCTTGTCTACAGTAGTGCTAACCTGCGAACATCGTTCAGACTAGATGAGGCATGATTAGAACTAATCATGCCTTGTCTAATATTCATCAGGGACGATTAGTTCTGATCGAGGGATATACGACGTTAATCGTCCCTCTCGAAACAAACGGTTTGGAGATTACTGTGCGATTATTTAAATTAAGAAACTAATTGAGAAATGTTTTATTCATACTTATAGGTAACAAATTTTTTTATCTTTACTTTACCTTTTTTACCTTCTTCTCCTGAGCTATCACCTTCCAGGTTTTATTTGATCTTACATAAAGTTCTTTGCTGTCCTTTTCGTAAGCAAGTAGACCAGGGACAGCAGGAACCTTTTGAGCAATATCTGCCGAATCAGGAACAACCACGATCTGAAATATTTACAGTCGTTTAAGATTTTACGTCTGAACATATGCAGTAAGGCTAATTTTTGATGCTTTTAACGAAATTTTAATGAAAATGACAAGAAAATATTTATTATTTAAAATGGCTTGTAATTCCAACAATTATTAGCGAATTGATTTAAAGCTATTATAATGATAATAGTGATAATAGTGATGTAAAAGACAATAAAACTTCTTCAAAATGTATGAAAAAAGTATATGAAGTAAATTTCTTTTCTTTTTAAACACAATCACATGTGAACGAAAACTAACAATAGTCAGTTTTTGACTATTCAATTTGACTAATCGTGTTTTATCCGCGCACGCAATTGGTTCTTGCATAAATAAATACTAAGTAAAGTAATTTCGCTGGACATAGCAAACAGACAAATGTCCACCAGAAGGACGCCATCTTGTTTTGTAAAACAGTGAAAATGGATATCCACAGCTGTTTTGGTGCCATTTATTTACAACTGGCACGTCTATATTATAAAACAATTATAGCATTCGCTCTCGTCGTATATATAGAGTTCATAACTAGCTCGTTGCTACGCATCTCGTTGGCTATGAGCTCATATACGCCTCGAGCTCATGGTATACCGACGTTTGTTTAATTGTAGAGGAAAATTTTGCGAGTGCTGAAAAAATAATCTTGAGACCGGACCGGACCAGGACCAGTCGCGAAAAATGCAACTATATAGTCTATAGAAATGTATTATTTAGCTACTAGTAGGATATGAGCTATCTCGCGATTTGATTGGCTCCTCTACTACTAGGCTATCACCTCAGTAGAGAAAAAACAAGATGGCGGCATGTTGTTTTAGGACGAAAAAAGCTAAAATCGATGGGGTTTTATAAAGAAACCCTGAACTGACAAAGTGTTTTGCTATATAATAAAACAATTATACCATTCGCACTCGTCGTATATGAATTAATATAGCCAACTCGGCACTTCGCGCCTCGTTGGCTATGAGCTCATATACGACTCGAGCTCATAGTATAATTATTAAATATCTAATGTGTCTACATTATATCTTATGACTATATCTAAAATGTACGAATCGATTAAAAACATACCCCTTCATTCAAAAGAACTTCATTTTGCGCACAACGACCCTACAAAAGAGAAAATAATATGACTGTTTGCTGATAAAATGAGGGAAATCAAATGAAAGCTTCCTATAGGTTAAAAAATAGTTATAAATCACAGGAGCGGCTTGGCTCTCAAAGAAGGGCCTGGGAAATACTGAATACCTCAGGACATGGAGAACAGTTTGCCAAAAGTGTGGCTGACAGCCCGGAGTTTGGCTGGTGCTCCCTGCTGCGCTGTGGTTGACCTTTGGAAGATCTTTTAGTCTTTTAATTTGTACTTTATTTTTATTCTTACTGATCTAGGACTGCTATAATTGGCGTATGCTGTTGTGGCCACCCTGCCATATTTTTGTTTAAGAGCCCATACGATCTTGGGGGCCACGACACCCCTGATAAAACACTTTGTCAATAGATTATATATTAACAATCTTTCGACCCATTGCACGTTTTTGCCAGCCATCTTCGTGGATACATGTATCAAGATATTTAAATGTATTCATGTAATCATAAACAAATACAAATATTATACTTATAGGTACACAAGTACGATTGTCAGTAATCATGTCAAGGTTTCCCAACGTGTAACTTACTTCCTGTGAGTTCACATTTCCTCCAACTAATTTATTCCAAACGACATCACCATTAGCATTCGTTGCTTTGTACTCCATGCATCTGTTCCAGACTCTCTTGGGCAGTGCTGACCTTACCCAAAACCAGGTGTAGACATTTGTTTTGATAGTTCCTCCATTGATAGGTTTACAGTCATAGGAACAATAATCGTCTTTCCCACCCACCGGTCCGTAACAACCACAGCACTAAAGCAGAGATATCAACCAAATTTTAATCAACAAAAAATAAACAAAATGTTTTTTAGTTGACTTATACGAAGGAACTTACCGTTCCTTTGTTGCAGCCAACGAATGCTGTGGCATCATTGAGGATTCCTGACATTTCAACCTTCGTGCTATAACTATAACAAAATGTAATATTGAGTAGTTCTGAGGAACCCACAATTCATTACTTGTTTTCAAAACAATTACTTGTAAACAAAACATTTGAACATTCTTTTACAAATCAATAAATAGTTCTCGTGGTGTCCGTCCCTGGATAATATCCCAGCTTTCTTTTAACTCATATTTTTTTATGTGTTTGCTTTTTTTTGGAATATCTTATTTCATTACCATCTATATATAACGCATTGTACAAATGTCCTGTGGGCATATGATATCTTTCTTCTTTTCTTATTAAGCCTATACAGGGTGTATAAAAAAAACGAGACCTTTAGAAATTAACCTATTGTTGTTAAGCACAAGATTTTATGCTCCTAAGAATTTAAAATAGCTTCTAATCGTATGAAGGAAGGAGCATAACAAATTGTCAAAGTACTAATTAGTCATATCACCAGTTCGAATGAAAATGGTTCAACTCACAGAGCAACGAGTTTTTACTGTTTTACATTATACCGAGACTCAAAGTACATTGAGTATCGGTATAATGTAAAACAGTAAAAACTCGTTGCTCTGTGGTCAGTTGAACCATTTTTATTCGAACTGATGATATGACTAATTAGTACTTTGACAATTTGTTATGCAGTTATGCTCCTTCATACGATTAGAAGCTATTTTAAATTCCCAGGAGCATAAAATCTTGCGCTTAAAGTGACATAGAGTCCTTCTTCGTCTTTGTTGCTGCGCCTTGATTTTTATCTTGATTATTATAGAATTGGGTTTTCCGCCTGGTTTCGTAATCGTATTAATAGTGGCTTATACCTAAAGGCTCCAGAAGAATCCAACTTAATAGGATATTTATGATGATATGCAAAGCCCCAACGACATGGCTTTTGTAAACACGAGTTCATCATGGACTAAAAAAGAGAATAAATATTATGTAAAAGCTAAAATCTCTAATTGAATTAAATAATTTAATTGATTAAAACCTAATCTCTAATTGAATTAAATAATTTAATTGATTAAAACCTAATCTCTAATTGAATTTCTAAAAAATTCTCAAACGGAGGAGCAACTTCTACATGAGGCGCTGAGCGCAATGAAACCATTTTTAGAGCAATTGAACAGTTATTTTCAAAGTTATGACACTTTTTCGAGAAAAATCGTTTTTCTGCCAAATTTGCCGAAAATGACCACATTTGCTGAAAATTACAAAAAACATAATTTGAGTCACAAATATTCCAATGAACAAAAGGCTGCTTATCTGTAGAGGGCTTAACTTTATATCATGTTGAATCTTTAGTTTATTGTAGAACCTGATTTTTTACTTTATTAATTTCTTCGTTTGAAATGATTTGGTCAAAACGGCTGCTTGCCGCCCGATTAGTCACCGCGCTATGCATAGTGATTATTATGCCAGAGTCCGTTGCCTCTAGACCAATCAGAGTGCTGGAAATATACTAAAAATATATATATATATATATATAAATATATTTTATGCATTCTCGTATTACAGCGTGTTGATTTATTAAAGAAGTTTTGTTATAAGAAATACACTGAAAATTATACGTACCCATCCTATATTTGTATCTGGATGGTGTCCGTTGCCGAATTTTGAACAGCGGAAAGTGGTTGTAACAATCTCCTCTGTCTGAAGATCTTTGACATATGCAATATCTCCAATTCCAGCCGAAGTGTGATCACAGCCTTTTTCTCCCATAATCATAAGATTCTTCAGTGGACGTGTGTTATTTAATCTGAATGACCTAGGATAAGATAACAAAGCTGTCGAAGAAACAAGCAACTCCTTTTATCGTCAACAATTACGGTGATTAACCAGACAGTATTTATTTAATTTAATTTTATTTAATTTTACAAGCTTTGCCAAAAAGGTGGCAGGGATGTCCCACAGAGCTTGTTGCTCCATTACGGGGTCCCTATGATATAAAATTAAATCAAACAGATAACAAGGTTAACTTCTAAACTTTGACATAAACTAACAGCACATTTTAACAAGCAAACTAGATAGGGGACGACATGAGTGACATTTTACACAGACTGTTTTAAACGTTTGCGGAATTTCTACATCGTATAGACCTCTTTCATAATGGCACCCAAATAAAATATTCTTTTATATTCATTTAAATTAGCCTTTCTGACCTCGTTCGTGTGTCTGTAATTCCAAAGAATCTTTGCTTTGTAACGAGGCCAGAAAGGCTAATTTGCATGCATATAAAAGAATATTTAGACTGACCTCCATTATGAAAGAGGTCTATACGTGTTCGGTTGCATGTTGATAGTACTTTAACAATTCAGATTTGAATTGGCCTATAGAGAGATTAGGATATCGTAAATATGATGGCAATGAATTTAAAATTCTTGGTGCCCTACAATAGAAGCTATTCTGGAACGTTAGAGTGTTTACTTTAGGAATATTTAAATTAATTGTATTTGTTTTATCTGTTCGCCTGGTTACACGACTGGAAGACTTGACGGAGATGTAAGGATCATTTGAAGCAAATATTGACTTGAAAACGTATAAGTACGATAGGGGTAACAGCAGAGGCGAAGCTGACCGTAGCAACTGGTCATGCTATGCTAATTTATAAACATCTGCATAATTGAAAACAATATATTTCTAAAGATGTGAATATGTAAATCGTTTCAAAATTTGCATAGCATGACCAGTTGCTATGGCCAACTTCGCTACTGGGTAACAGTTCTGTTTTCAGAAGTCTACACTTATAGCTAACGTCTATTTGAATAGGCGTACCAGGACGATAGATGAAGTAATCACCTATTTCGGTGAGGAAACCGCTGAGAAATCTACTCATATGAAGTTGCTCCTGCCACACTGCATCCGATGATCGACGTACAGTCTACTTTTAATTTTTCTGGCAAAAATGTCCCCCCCCCAACATAACTGATCAGGTACGCCTATGTGTATTTCCCCATTTTAAATATTGAAGTAAAGCAGTGGGAGTAAAAGTCGATTAGCGTATTTAATTGCCTAGTATAATCCAGTGATGTTGTTGTATTCGAAAATTTAAAATCGACAACACCGTGGGCTTATGGCGTTTAGATGCACAAGGGAACTTAAAATTCTTCGAATTCAATTTTGTTTTATATTTTCTGATTTTCTAGAGAAAAATCGATCAAGATTCGGCAAACGTAAAAATTAAAATATACCAGTGTGCTTTCGTTTGTTCGAAATCGCCTCCCGTTGACATTTGAACTCTGAAATCCAAAATTGGAGCGTCGCCAAGTGCACTTGACCAATGTGGGAAACCCAAAGGCTCAACTGGGTTATCATTGGATGGAACAGACAACGTGATTGAGTTATTTTTATGTCCAATTAGCATGAAGCCTCCTCCGTCAGTTGTCATATCGCACCAGACCTAGAAGGTATGATAAAACAGATTTGGACATGTCTTATGATAGTTTGAAACACGAGAAGCAGTGTTTTATCGGGTGTATTATAAAACACGAGGCGATAGCCAAATCATATCAGGTCATTTAGCGCCCAATAATGCATGCCATATGTAAGAAAACTTATTTTGTCTGGTGTCGTCACATTGACGTTATCGACAAACACAAAAACTATAATTTCAGTCATTTTTGACATTATGCTACATTTTAATGTCATGTAAACCTAACTTACTTCCTACAAAAAGTACGTATGGATATATTGCTAAATTAAATAAAGTTATGATTATTGACCTTAAAAACTCGATATCCACGCTACTTTTTTTTACGATTCTTAACATCCATATAACCCGTCTCTTGACGGTTACAATCGCATGTAAAAAAGTAATTTTTCTTAAAATCGTCGAAGATTATAGGAATTTTCATATTTTGATAACGTCATCATATGACATTGCCAAACGAAAAAGCTTTGCCCACATAAACCACATACACTCTACACACTGTCCCATACGATCTGCAAATCTAAATATACGTCCTTAATGATTAATTTTACTAAAAATCAATGATATATTGATGATCAAATGTATTATAATCTCGCTAAGTTCTCTCTGCTAAACGTCAAACGACCGCGCTCTTGAAACCACTCAAAGTGGCAGGCCGATAGCGAACTAGTAGGGCCGCAAACACGTTTGTAACCCTGTTTATAATTGATGTTATACTCTTTCCCTCGTTCCCAGGGCATTTTGCCTCCACGGTGGAAGGTCGGCGAAAATGGCCCTGGGATCGGCTGGTCACATGACACCCAGAATTTCTGGGTGTTTAGATATTGGTCTTTGTTCCATTGCCTTTGTCTACTTTGTTGATCTGAATAATTGAGAAATGTTCAATACTCTTCAGAGTTGTTCATGTCAGCATTCGTCGCCATAAAAGCAGTTAACAAGCTTAATAATATCCATCATACATCCATGGTTATCTCTTACAAAAGGTATGAAGAAGCATATATCCAATTTAGCGAAAGGTATCGCTTCTAATTTGCTAAATCTTCAGATTTAGATGAATAAATTATACTCGGCTGAATTAATTGAGTTTTATGACAAGCCAATCGGATTATAGAATGGACCAGCCGATCCCAGGGCCATTTTCGCCGACCTTCCGCCGTAGAGGCAAAATGCCCTGGGAAACAGGTTGATGTTATACTGCATCTTTAACCTAATTAATGGTGCATTTCATAATTATCTTTCCTCGTATATTGTATTGGTGATAATGATAATAACACGACTTTTGTTGGGTTATATTGTTTATTTTTGGCTTTTGTAGTAACATTTGCACCCTCGCTTCACTCGGGCGCAAACAATATTCCCTCCAAAAGTCATGTTAATGCCTTATTCAATCTGCGTATCCAAGTTTCCTATATCAGCAAGAAATCCTTAGACTTATTCATATCTAATGATTAAAATTATGGATATCTCCAAACCTTTTTTGGAGTGTGACTGTCAAACTTCACCCAATAAAACCCATCTTTTGCCTCCATATTTTTGTCTTTGATATCAGAACAATCATAACCAGGGTTGAATATTTCACCAGAGGGAGTAGAACCTTAAAGAAGATAATTTTTGTTAATTAACACAAACGCACACATACAGTACGTGTCTAAATACATGCAAACATGTGCCCTTGGATTACCAATTACGTATAGAATCACGTCATCACTTCGTTCCCAGGGCCTTATCTCCGTTAAACAATTAAATTAATTTCGTTCAAAACTAATTCTGGCTTCATGACTACCTATGGCATGATTTAGCCTTAAGTTCAAAATATCGGTCACTGGTTTTGACCTTTAGTTATCTACAAACTTCACACTTCAAGATGTTTGCTTCAAAGACACGGTTATCTATTCTTAGAGGTATCTAGATTGCAATATTGAGAATTCTCGCGATTAAAATTCGCGTGACTGTCGCGTAGAAAAATATTGCTGACAATATAATATAATTCACTACAGCAGTGTGCATATTAACAAATATAATGGCAAGTTTAGCTTTTTCAGAACTTTTTTATAAGTACAATTTTAAGTGCCCATATGCCATAAGATCTTGGGGCCCACGCCGCCCTTTAGTCATGAGATATAACAGTTTAAAATATATTTAACTTCTCGTCGACCTATTTACAAAACTGCTTAATGTAATGCAATACAATGCAACTTAACGTAAGTTACAAATAGTGATGTGACGCAACACAAGTAACGCAACACTAAGTCTATGTAACGTAATATAACACAACACAACACGACACAACGCAACGCAAGGCAACGCAGCGCAAGGCAACGCAACACAACGCAACACAGCGTAAGTTATAAAGAGTGACGTGACGCAACATGCGTAACACACACAACGCAACACAACACAGCGTAAGTTACAAATAGTGACGTGACGCAACATGCGTAATGCAAGTCTACGTAACGCAACACAACACAACGCAACGCAACGCAACACAACACAACACAAAAACACAACGCAACACAACAGAACATAACGCATCACAACGCAACACAACACAACATAACGCAACACAACGCAACACAACACAACAACAACGTAACACAACACAAAAACACAACGCAACACAACACAACATAATGCAACACAACACAACGCAACGCAACGCAACACAACACAACACAACGCAACGTAATGCAACACAACACAACACAACAGTTAGAAAGAGTGACGTGACGCAGGATACGTAACACAGCGTAACCGCATTCATTTATTGATACCTCATTACAAAAAGTTTAAAATATATTAAACTTACCGTCGCCTGTTTGCCATTGATAAACACCGTCATTTTTAGAACAAATCAAAACCTTCTCGTTATTTTCTCGATCGTTGACCAAAACTTCTTCACCATGATTACGTTTATCACATTGACCAGGATCATCGCCACCAATAACGTTCAAATCGCCCTATTTACAGTAGCAAGAGAAGAGCTGGGATTATTAAATTCAAAGTTAAATGCATTAACACAAACAAATAAGTTGATAACACTTTATAGATAATAGAATTCAGAATAATATTTTGAAACTTTATACTGACTGCCCCAACCAGAAATCAAACTCTCTGGTCTAACGTATCAGCGAGAAAGAAATAATATGCCAAAATGCAATCATTATATGCTACTTGCTCACGCTGATTAACTCTTTCTTGGTAGACAAGATATTTCTCGGTATAAATAGGATCAATGTAAATTAACTGAATCATGTATTCAACTGAAGGTGTTTACTTGATTACTTTTTGTTGAATTTCACAGCAAAAGTTACGCAGATTTTGTGTTCATAATGTTGCCCTTTTGATTATTATTATATTATTACTTAATTTTATTTTGACATGGCAGCCCAATCAACCTAGCTTAGGAAATATAATAAAAATAAAATGAAATATAATAATATATATATATATATATATAAACTCGCAACAGTTTTCGTGTCGCGAAAATTGCAAGAAAAATATAACGTGTGCAGACATGGTCATGTGTAACATTAAGTTGTTTTCTTTGCGACACCAGTTGCACTAAAAGCTATGTTTAATGGGTCTTTAATTGTCATCTTTTTTAGGTTTGCAAAGTAAAAAGTATTGCCAGTACATATTATTGAATGAAATTCTGAAAATCACACTAGAATTGATATTTAAAAACATAAAGCTAAACAACAAAAAGAGTGTTGGTAAATAAATTATCTGAAAAGAGATAAGGTGCAAATAATTGTTCAAAAAACTTACGTTGGCAGTATCAATGAGAATGCCACCGAAAATCAGCACAAATATGCACAAAAAACTCTTCATCTTCTTGCTCGAATACCAACCAAACGATTGACTGTGGAAAGACCAACTGTGTGTGCTCTTATTTTTATAATCACTGTGGGAGGAGTTTCTATGATGCCAAATCATCTACTAGTTGACATTCAGCTGTTGGTCCTTGACACTCTTTCCGACAAGCTATTGAGAAAGTAAAATATTTGGATGAGTGTGGGGTTTAATTGGGAAATTCATGATTCGACATAATTGATATGTTTTCAATAACAGTTTGTCATGAGCTCTTGTTATTCGAAACTCTATTTAATTTACAAAAAGCATCCACAAAAGCTGCAAAAATTGAATTTTACGATTCTGTAATAGGTTTTACAGTATGGCCATTTTTTGAGCGGTCTGGAACACGAAATCCGGCAATTTGATTGATTCCTGAGCGGTCTGGAACACGAAATCCTGCAACTTGATTGGTTCCTGAGCGGTCTGGAAATTGCCGTTTCGGATTTTATCAATAAAATTGAAAAATATTTATTTTATGGAAAACGAAGCAAATGAATATGGAGAAGACGAAGTTCTACGTTTTGGACTAACTTATTTGAGTCAAGAAAAAGGAACAACGAAGAGTAGACATGGATTAGTTCACTATTTATTATGAACGTTCAAAACAGTTTGGGTCATATAATAAACTGTTCGTTGACTTCGCTTGTTCGGTCTGTACTAGTGAAATACCTCATACCTCGTTTTTTGCACGGATCTCAACTTGCTCGGTCCGTACTTAATGTGCATATAAATCCTCCATAGTTTTTTAGTTTGTTGTATGGAGGATGCGAAAAGAGCTAATAAGTTATTTTACAATATTCAATTTGGTCTGTTATTTCCCGAAATATATCCATCTAAACATAGCCAATTGAATGAAAAAGCCGCACGTCGTTATTCTTAAGAGGGGCCTGGGAGTCAGGAACGATTAGATTTCACACAACAAGGAATGCATAGGCGTTTTGACCACAGCGTTACCAAAAACATATCCGGCATTACTACCAAAACACACAAGCTTGAACTGATAGGGCGCAGTTTTTGGTAATCAGAGAACAGTGAGCGAGCGCCGTCGGTTCCTGGTTCCCAGGCCCTAAAGCATTGAAATGTTCTCGCCAATTTCTGGCGGGGAGTCGAAAATTGGGCTTTATGGAAGCAAATATCTCAGGAACTAACGGACTAAATAAGAAACTGTAAAGTTACTTACCACCTCTTTTCGCATCCTCTATACAAACAACTAAAAACTTTGGAGGGTTTATATGCAGTTTAAAAACCACCGATATTTCACTAGTAACAGACCGAATCAATCAGTAGTTATTCTTCCAGTAATAAGTATAGGTAATATGATAGCGAGTGTAATTAAGGATTTACAGTACGAGTGATATTTTGAAAATTGGGCCAAAATTGCGCGAGCCATTAGGCGAGTGCAATTAGGCAAAATTTTCAAATATCACAAGTAGTGTAAATCCTTAATTACACGTCGAGCAAAATCATATGATTACTTGTTTATTATATGCATTGCAAAATTACAATGTAATTGTCAATATTATCAAAATGTTTTAGTTTTTCTGAATGTTTTGTAAGCTGTACGACCACAACCAAATCGTTAGAATACTCTATCATAGAGACTATTAATTTATATTTTCATAAGAAAACTACTTGGAAGTAACTGAAAGCAACCACAAACATTAACTTTATTTGATCAAAGTACTGTCAAGTAACTCATTGACGCCTTAAAAACATCTTGTTTCATTACAGAGCAATCATGGAAAATTTTTCCTCTTGCTGTTTTCTGTATTCATGTCAAAATATTTACACAACATTTTTAATTGATATCGTAGCACAATTAGTTGCACTCCTCTCGACCAATCAGAATGCAGTAATTTTGTTATGATATTATAAATTCACGTATGAACCAAACACGTGTGAATTATTTATGTTCGATTACTATGATACAACCAATCAGCAATAAGTATGCAACGCCTTGGCGGGTAGATCCATCATGGGTCAATAGGAGTATTTTTATATAATGAACAGAATTAGATCACTCGTGGGATTTCCTGTTCAACACTCGAAATAAATTTCATATTTCCGCACAGCCATGTATAAATTTTAGATATTTCGAAATTGATGATTTTTATAAATTTTACATTATCTATATTAACTATGTATATTTCACAAAAGTATACATTAAAAAGTAAAATTAAAATTTCGTGGTTCTGATTTATAAAACTTATGGTTTTCGAAGCCAAGCATTCGCTAAATTCATTGCATTTTGAGTCGCTGAAGAGAATCGACTACTCGCCACCTTCTGATCGCTAATGACATTGCCTGACTATTCACGCCATTCTCGATTAGCTTGGTGATATTTTCCGTATCCTTTGTAACGAATTTGGAGAACAATAATCATAATAAAATCATAATGATTTTTATTGATATTTTAGATATCGAGATTTATTGAATTAATATGAATTGATGTATTACAATAATTACCAATTTTTTTATTTTCATTCGTTTTTTATTTTGATATTCTAGCTGGGCGTTGTTAATGAATTAATTTCAAATACGAAGAAGAAAGGAGAAAGGAAAAGACAAAATAACAACAAAGGCGACAAGAGAGAGGTCAGTATGTTATTTTAGTTTCGTAATTTGCAATTCTCAACCCTTAATCAAAAACTTGGCGACAGTGCCTACGCTGTACTTCACTTTCACTTAGACGCCGGCTGAATAATCTCTTTCCTTTTCTTTTGACATTTTTAATGTTTACAACATATCATCTAAACCAAAATAGTTATTGCGCCAAAGCATTTACTTTCCTTTCTTATATTATCCTAACAATTTTCGCCCATGTTCTGTTGATGGAAATTGTACAAAGCGCGAAGTTATTTCCAGGGAATTACTGCATGAAAAAGCTTGGCCACTTTATAAACGAGGTTATTCCATTCATAATTGAACAAGACGCCCGCTAGGCTAACGCCTAGCCTTTATAGAGTTAACAATCGGGCTACTTGCGGTTAATCGTGTCGTGTACAATAGAATAGACACAAATCAACGTTCTCTTGCAAATTCCGCGATTTGTAACCCATGAGGTAAGGTACAGCTAAGTAAAATACTGTGTAAAATACTTATATACCTGACAAGCTGTGATATTTGACTCCACGACACGCTGAGCGTTACCTGAATCGAGTTACTCGTGGTGAAGCTTCCATCTTAATTTACTTCAGATTTTAATTTTCTTGCATATCGTTGATACCTTCGGATAACGACCTTAAATCGTAGGCATGAACGAGATTGTGCGCAGAAGTCAAAGTATAGCATCATTTAGCTGTCGAGTTAACGACTCGTGCAGCCTTCATAATTCAGGAATCGTCTTCAGTTTCGCGGAATTTTGTTCGACCTTAAATAAATGGTAGTTTTTAAGCACTAACGGAGTCTAATCTATATATATACGAGATACGAATTTTATCTTCGAGTGTTGGTAATGCAGAGCTCGAAATAAGCGCCGGGCGGAAACTAGCAGGGTTGGCGATCATCTTGATCGGCAAGAAATATATTGGACCATTCAAAAAGATTCACATGCATACAGTTAAAAGACAAATAAAACAGTAACACAGTGCAGAAACACGCGAAAAGCATTTGTTTAGCCTATAAAGCAAAGACAGGAAACGGCACAAATACTTTTCTCACTGATATCATTAACTATAAATAAGTAATTCGCATGAAGTACTTGCACAATCTGCAATTCGAACGGCTGACCACGAACGTTTAACAGGAACGCCAAAATGCCACTGGCTGAAAATGAGTGCGATTTTTGTATATATTTTAGATCTTATTATGCTGCTGTATTTTGCTATGACAAGGCGTGACAGCATGAAATACAGATAATGTTCCAGTTTAAAAGTTGAAACTAGATTGTGACTGCAATTTTAAGTAGTTACTAATGTGAACATAGCCAGATTTCCATTTGATCGGCGGAAAATCATGACTGGCGATCACATGCATATCGGGAACTTTGCGAAAGTTATCGCGAGCACTGTAATGTCTCTCACGAGTGAGCGAAGGAAATGAGTAATAACAAAAATAACAATCCTTTATTTGAGGAGGATGCTAGTGAAGTTCTTAGTAAAGAGAGCTGAGTGAATTTTATAAAATTGAATAAAATACTGGAATAACAATGATCATTTAACCAAAAAATAATAACAAATAAACACGGAATACTTAAAAAGAAAAATAATTTTCATCCTCATTATGGATGAGAAATAATCTTTGTCCTTATTATGAATGAGAATATTACCACGAGAAGATAAAATTCCTTTCTCCAAGCGGCCATGTATAACGTTCTATATTTATTATATTGATATCGATGTGAAATAGCCATGATGATAACATCATAACATGTGAAGAGATTAAAATAATATTTTCACATGTGAATATATAATTTTTTCTGAATAGGAGAAAACCTAGTGTTTCATTGATATTTCAACTCTGCATTTTATAATCAAAAGAAGGCCCTGGGTACACAGTAAACGCATTGAGTTGGTATTTTTTCTCGTCTTAATTTAGGATTGCATTTGATGTTCAAGTGTGCTCTCGACTGTGGGAAGAATCAGGTGCAGGTACTTGAAACTAAAAAATATTACTACTTGCAATTGAAAAGTTAAATATATCCTTTCCTCTATTAACTATGATACATCCTGTCAGTCGAAGAATGGCTATCCGTTCCACTTGAAATTAAATTTGGCATCTTCAAGTACATTATCAATGTCTATGAACACCGCGTATACGTGGCTTCCTTAGCAATGTTATAATAATAATAATAAATAAAGTATTTGGAGCATCCCACAAGGTCTCGATGCTCTTATACATGATTATAACTTATTTAGTCCTAGTTCTATTTGCAATTCAATGTCCTATATTAGAATAAAAATAAACCAAAACTTAATTCTAGACCTATTCTACATACAAGGTAATGTCATATATATATATAGTACAACATACTAACATAAATATTCTTTAAAAAGATAATTCTTTACTGACGCCTTCAAACTGTTTAACGAGTCCAATAATCTTATGTAGTCAGGCAGCGAGTTCCATGATCTAGGAGTGGCGATTTTGAATGACTTATCACCGTAGCTCTTGGTGTTTGACGGTGGTACTACAAGTAAATTCGGCGACGCTGATCTCAAAGAACGATTACTAGGCTTATATACAGTTCAAAGTTCTTTATTCAGGTGCTTGATTATGGAGAGCCTTATATGTAACTAAAAAAATCTTAAAATCAATCCTATAGCTCGTTGTAATGTATGTGTCGAGTAATGTCATTCTTTTTTGTCCTGGTTACAAGCCTCGCAGCAACATTTTGAAGACGTTGTAACGTATCAATTTCTGTAGCAAACCAAACAAAATCCAGCTTTGGTGCAATAAACGCATGGACCTGCAGCCTTTTGCAGTCATCTTGGTTAAGGTGTTTTCTGATCTTACGATATTTCGTAAAGCAAAAAAGCCGCTGATTATCAGATACTACGTAGATGAAGGGCGAACTTACGGCTATATATAATATGAAAACGAGAAACAGGAGAACCTCAATCGATGTCAAAAAACAATTGAGTAAGAGTACTTACTTATTTTCATAGACGAATTTTCGGACGATATGTGCCGTGCATCTGACCTGAAGAAGGACACATAGTCCGAGATGTCGTCTATCAAATTACGTAAGTACACTTACTTCATTGTATTTTTCGACCTATTGAAATTCTCTTCTTTCTCTTTTTCACATTATATCATCCAGTTCTTTTCAATTTAATATGTAATTTTAACAGAAAAACGCTGGATAGTCAAAATCATGTTGGTGTAATCTAATAAGAAATACAAAATAAAACATACTATACAAAGAAAAACATTTTTAGAACCCAAAGTCAAAGATACGAATACAAATATTAAGATACTAATCTAAACGACAATAAAATATGTCACCATATACAGCTAAACCCACTAACAAAAGCACTATCTACAATTCATTCCTTCAATACCGTCGCAAATTAATGTTTTCTAGATATTTCTTCAAACACTCCGCTAATGAACACACCTGCAGATAATGAAAACCTCACAGAATATATATCACATCATGCATAGGTTATATATATCACATAGGGAAAATATATCACATGAGGTTGGGTAAGATTGTTTTGTGCATTATAAATATAGGGTAACACATTTTAAAACAAAAGAAATAAAATAAATCAGTGTTTAATGTCTATATAGTTATAATAATAGTAATACAATATCAAACATAGAGATTACTTGTTCAAAGACATTGTCAGGTAAAACATCTTGTTAAATAATATTTTAGATAGATAAATTTTCATGTTTATAAACAGTAACACAAACTTGAACTTCCTTAGTATATTGTAATGATCTCATGCTATATGAACTAATATTTAACACTATAAATATCAGATAAATATCTAGAGGTTATGATAAGAGCAAGAGTAAACAATTAGCTAGGGCGCATATATACATATATGATATACATGTATGCAGTATAACATGCATATGCAGGTTGCATCATCTAGTGATGGTTGAGTAGAAGAAAAATTAATCAGTGTTTAAAAGGTTGGGTTAAAACCATTTTTTTGTTTTCGAAACATCACCATCCCCTGGCCAGATCCCATCCCCCTGGGCGAAAAAGTCTTCAAATGCCCTGCTGTAGCAAGAAATTAAACGGGCAAATGCCCAACCACCATGTCCAAATTATGAAACTGGAAGTACAGAAATTCCATTAATCCATTTTTGACAAATCAGTCCTTGACAAAAGTGGAATATTTCCCTTTAAAATCTAACAATAACAATTGTTCAACTGATTCCGCCGCCATTGTAAAGAAAATGGTAGCCGTGACAAAGAAAGAAGACTGGATCGAGCAACTATTGTTCAGAAAATGAAGTCGGAAGTCCGCCATTACTAAGGAACCAACTGAGGATCCTATGAGTTTTTTTGTTGGATTATGTGCTCTTACCATCGACAAAATAAAATAATTTTACTATAAAGAGGACCAGACTTCATTTTTCAAATTACTGGGTAATTAAAACGATTCATGGCCTACCTACAGATTTACTGCGACTTTGGTCCCTCAGTAATGGCCGCCGTTGGCTCTAATTATCCAGTGAGAGAAGCCTAATATGAGACGTCAAATTAGGTTGAAGATTTTATGCATTTAATGTTAACAAAGAAACTATATTGGCCAGACACTAAACCTAAATTTCGCGAGCGTCACAGTTTGATTTGCTTGCAAACTCGGAGCTTCTAATGATATTTGCATAATGTAAATTGACGAGAGATGCAAGCTTCAAAATCAGCTCATCAGATACAATAGAAAGCTCAATCCAGTCCTATTTTTTGAAATAGCCGTGCTAATAATGAGAGATGAACGCACGAGGATTTATTTTAATTCGAATTATGTACAGTATATGAATCGGGTCTAAATCTCCCCTTGAAATAGGTAATCATGGTACTACAGTTGGTATAACTGCATTGAGTTGCTCTACAAATGTTCAGATGCGAAACACGTGCCATGTCCAGGAATTCTAATACCCTCCCTCAAGTCAATTCATCACTGCAACTTCCCCACGCCAAAATGCAGGGTCGACAAATATCCAATCGTTAACAGCATTTGCTCTGCTCATGTGGCATTTTCAATAAATCGTTTTCTAAACCACGACTGATGTCGTATGGAATATTACTCTACAGAAAAAAAAGGAAAAAAGAGTTTTCAGAAACAGATTTGGGTGAGAATTAGTGCTTCACTATATAGGCAATGTTTTGTTTATTGGTTAGTGCAAGCTTAAATAACTCTTTTGTTTGAAAGAACTCTTGAAACTATAAAGACTAACCATTTACAACTTTTTCATATCTCACTTCACTCTTGAGATATTAAGATTTGTTTAATATGTAAATGATCATACTTATGACATCACAATGACTTATTGAAAAATTCTGCATATCTTTACCATTATCACATGGAATCGTTTGATGATTTGCATATTTGATGCACCTGCATTTCAAGTGATTTCATTACATAATCTCAAGGATATATAAGCGTTTTCAATAAGTCATTATGCATTGTGATGTCATAAGTATGACATTTACATATCAATTAACAAATCTTAATATCTCAAGAGTGAAGTGAGATATGAAAAAGTTGTAAATGGTTAGTCTTTATAGTTTCAAGAGTTCTTTCAAACAAAAGAGTTATTTTACAACTGAATGTTTCATTGCATAGGTAATTTGACTCTGTTAAGTTTCTAACAGTTCTTGTGTAAGAACTATCCAACATTGTCATTGACAAATGTGTTCAATCAAAGCAATATTTAAGCCTGTCACCGAGTAAATCATTTTTTATAACTGACAATGTTTCATTCAACTTACTTTCCTGTCTTTTAGTTCCTTAATAAGATTAGCTAAAGAGTTAAAAGTCTACAAGAAGAGATTAAAGAAATTTACAGTTACAGAGGACCGACGTCACTTGAACTAACACATATGTAAGTAAGTCAAATCTCTTAGAATTAGCGAAGTGGTAAAACGTTACGAATAGATGGATTTTGTTTAGCATGAATTTTCGCTTGTATATCAGATAAAAATCGGATGCGAATATGTTTTATATTATATACTGTATTTAGTATGAAACGAATGCATATCTATCAAGCAACTTATAAATTATCTTAATTCTTACAGGACATTGGCAACAAAAATTAAGTTTGTTTAATATGAAAGAACTCGTAAAATGATAGAGTAACACCTTTTATAACTTTTCCGTATTTTACTTCGCTTTTGAAATATTTCAGTTTGTTTGATATGTAAATGAGATGGTCTCTGACGTCAGGTGCCGGGTAGAGAATTTTCACTCATTAGAATATTAGTTCCATCTTCAAGTTTGTTCCACAAATTTACTTGAAAATGTGCGTATAATAACTCCTCATGATAATGAACGTTGTAAAGTAAGCCAATCACTGAGATACACATAGGAATTTACATAGGAATTCTATCCCAGGATCGCGCGAAATCTGAAATTTCAAGATGGCAATCAATAACATTATAGCGGGTATGTTTCTTTCAACGATTTCTGCGCTTGTACATTCCAACATGTGCCTTAAACTGATAATTTGGCGAAGAAAAACATAAAGAAAAGGGGAAAAGCATTACTAGCAACGATAATCGATGCGGTCGCGGTCGCAAGTAAATAATCATTTAATTCACCTTTAATTTATAACGTCGTCGACAAAGAGCTATTTATATTGAACAATATGACGTCGACGCAATTCCTGTTTCTAGCTGGAAATTGTCGTCTATAAATGTTAAAAGCAAGCATGCGTTGTTCGTTTAGTCCTCTAGGTCGTATTTTTCATTCCGGAATGAAATCTCGCACCGCCTTTACATGACACCGGAATGAAATTTCAATCTCGAATACAATTTCATTCCGGAATGAGAACCGGAATGAACTCAATCCGGATTGAGTTGCATCTCATTCCGAATTCATGTAAACACGTAAAGGGATTTTAACAGAACCAGTATGAGTTCAATTCGAAATGAAACTCAATCCAGATTCGTGTAAAACAGCCCTAAAAAGCACTCGAATGCTTTCAATTAAACTGATATGCACATACCGTATCAACACCTTCGCCGTTTTTGGCACTTGTTTCAAAGAATTGTAGATTGTTATTCTTTGCAACCTATAAATTAATGATAACAATTTAGAAGAAGCATAATTTACGAAGGCATAAAACAGCACTGCCAAATTGGGTGGAGTAAAGTTTTTATTTCAATGATATTAAAGACCTAGTAACCGAATTCGAAGGTCTGTTTATACGGGAAGGTATTTCGTCGGGGTGGAAATACATGCATCGAGCGACAAAGAAGCGAAGTTTGTGCGATAAAACCGAAGACGAATACTTTCCAGTACAGACTGAACAAACAAGGTTAATAAAGTATTTATTATATGGCTTTTGGTTAATATTCTTCTCGGTTTTTTTAATGCTGTTTTCGTCTTGAACTTCTTCAGAAGCTGCCGTTTACCTTACTTCGTCACTAGTATGTTTCACTTCATTTTACATCAGCCGGGCATTTATTTCCCGTGCTTTTAGATGATTGAAAACTTTATAATAACATCAATAATGATGTTCCAGCATATTTTATTGCTTGGTATGTTCAATAAAGATACCTAGCTCCCTTTTATTTTCATGCAAATCAACTTAGAAATTTTCCCGCCAAAACTTACCTAACCTGCGAAAGCATATTACAGTCGAAGCATATAACGAACCTTTCAGTAACCAATCTACGTGTTTTATTTAGCGTGCAGCCTAAAAACGAGCTCATATACATATAATTGATAGACACAAATAATTGCTGTTGATAGACATCTATTCATCTAAAATTAAATACTCATGTAAATAACATCTGTAAATCGGCCACTTTGGCTATCAGAAATATCGGCAAGATTAGGAAATATTTGAGTAAAAGGACTGCGAGAAGTTGGTGCATGCATTCATAACATCAAAACTTGACAGCTGTAATATCCTATATGGCTTACCAGAACCTGAATTGAGCAAGTTACAGCAAATTCAAATTACAGCTGCTAGACTTGTTGCAGGGGTTAAAAAATCGGAGCATATCTCCCCTGTGCTTCGTAATCTTCACTGATTGCCAGTGAGATCAAGGATTGTTTTTAAGATACTAATAATTACTTTCAAAGCTTTACATGGCCAGGCACCTATTTGTATTACTGATTTACTGACTAAATATAAACCTACTCGTACTTTAAGATCATCTAACCGAAATCTGCTACTTGAGCCAAAATCCAAAATGGTGACTCATGGAGACAGAACATTCAGATTCATTCGTCTTATACAGTGGTTTACTTCCTATATACGAGGTCGCTGTCAGAGGGTTTCTATTGGCGATGCAGAGTCGGCGCCTCAACCGTTGTCCTCTGGTGTCCCGCAGGGGTCAGTCCTAGGCCCTCTGTTGTTCATCCTGTACCTAGCCCCCCTTGAGGATGTCATCAAGCGCCACGGTCTTGACTGCATGATATACGCTGATGATTCACAACTTTATATTACCGTTAACCTAGATCAGAGACATGTGGCAATAGCCAACCTCGAACAATGTATCTCTGATATCCAGTCTTTTTTCGTATCCAACAAACTCTGCTGCAATCCCTCCAAAACAGATATAGTGCATTTTCACTCTAGGTTCTCAAATTTAACATCAATTACTGATATAACTATCGGGCATCATACTGTTTCCACTAGTAATGAAGCGCGCAATCTTGGTGTTATTTTTGATAAGCATCTTACCATGTCTAGCCATATCAATAGTGTCTGCCGCTCTGGGTCTCTGGCCCTTAGAAACATCGGAAGACTTAGGAAATATCTTGATCGTTTCAGCACAGAGCGCCTAGTGCATGCCTTTATTACGTCTAAGCTAGACTATTGTAATAGCTTACTATATGGACTGCCCAGCAAAGACCTCGATAAACTTCAGAGACTTCAAAACTCTGCAGCTAGACTAGTTACCAGGACCAAGATCAGAGATCATATAACTCCGGTACTGATATCTCTTCACTGGCTTCCTGTTAAGCATAGAATAACGTTTAAGATCTTACTTACCGTCTATAAGATTGTTAGCATTTGCGCGCCTGCATACCTTTCTGACCTGCTGGAACTTTATGTTCCAAAGCGTTCTCTACGATCAGCGTCTCAGGGCCTATTAGCTGTTCCCCAGTCTGCCACCGTCACCTATGGGGACAGGGCTTTTTCTGTCTTAGCTCCTAAGTTATGGAACTGCCTACCAAGTACCATTAGAAATGCAAGCTCTTTAATGTCATTTAAATCCCAAGTTAAAACATATTTATTTAAGGAAGCATTTTGCTGCTGATTCATTCGTTTAATTATGTCATTAGTAGTAGTTGTAAATTGGATTATAGATATATATGTATTTAGCTTTTTTGAACTTTTGTAAACGCATCGAGACGTATGTAAGATGCGTACTAAGAACTGTAATTATATTATATTATATTATATTCTCGGTTGCAGCACCAAAACTGTGGAATTCATTACCACAGGAAATTTAGAAGCATTGATATTTTAAGTAGTTTTAAGTCAGCACTTTAAAATTAATAGTTTTTTGTTCATAGTGGTAATATATGTAGTAGGCTTTATCTTATAATGAAACTGTAATTAGTTTTATAAGTAACATTAAGAATATATTGTTGTAAGAGCATTGAGACTAACTTCTTATTAACCGAGAGCGCGGTCATTACGGGAAAATATCAGACCGAGGTCTTGACAGTACGGACCGAGCTCGTAGGGCGAGGTTAGTACATAAAAGACCGAGGTCTGATATTTTCCCGTAATGACCAAGCGGTCGAGGTTAATAAGAGGTTTATTATATGGCATGGATTTTTTAAACACACACTTTACATACGTTTTGAGTGACAGAATCGTCATTTTCAATCTTGTTCTTGTTCTTCTATTGCTTTCATGATAGTAAGACTCTCATTTAGATTGTTCATCGTCCGACTCGCACATGATTTAGTGCTTAATTTACTAAATTCGTTCAATTTTTGCTGCTTTTCAAAGTTTCCTATCGTTGTTCGCTCCTTTGTAAACAAAATGGCTGACAAAATCCGTAATCCGGACCGGTCCATTACGGGAAATAACGGACCGGCACGTGACGTGTCTCAGCCAATCAGAGCATGTAATTTCACCGGAAGTAGCTTGTGCCATATAATAATATTGTATAATGCACCTAATACGTCTTTTATTATTATTATTATAATATTAGGTGCTACTGCTCTGCGAGTGATGAACGATATTGGGCAAGTAGAGAGAACTCTACCCCACCTGGCTGGGATTTGAACAAGGTATGATATTTTGAAACTGAAATCTATTTTTTTCAATATCCAGAGACTTCTTCATCTTGTGTTATTAGAATAACAAATGTGGAAATCGTTGGACTTTTTAATCTGATTGCAAAACACAATAACAAATGTTAAAGTGTCTATCTCAAGTTTGTCTTATGTCTTCCTGAGCAAAATCATAATATATCTTCCCAGCAGAAAATTTCATCTTCATGGACTTTTTTGCTGTTAAAGTTATCGCATGTGATGTCACAAGAGGCATTTTTGTGGCAAGTACTGTAACAAAAGAAAACTGGTTTGGAATGCCTCTTGTGACATGAAGATGAAATTTTCGGCTGACAATATATATTATGATTTTACTCAGGAAGACCCAAATATTACGGATATGTAAAATCCCCAAACGTGAGATAGGCAGTTTAATTCAAACTTTGAAATAATTAATATAAAAATATTGTCTGATGGGAAAGGTGCGCGAGGGGTTATTGCTTTCACGTATTTTTAGTTAGTTGATTTACCATTTGTCCTCTTTCCTTTGATACCATTCTCTCCCCTTCCAAATCAGCTTTGTTGCCAACTAATATCTTACATACTTCTCTATTTGCATTCTAAATCAAATAAGATTAATATAATAACAGTCATGTGTGTGAAGTTGATCGTCCAGGTTGTTGTAGTCTTGAGAAAGACTATTGTTGGTGACTGACGTTTCGACGGCCTCAGCGGCGGTCATCTTCAGAGTCAAGTAAAGCATATAATTGTTGGCAAGTCGTTCGCTCTGTTGTCCAAAAGATCGTAATAATGATACTCCTAGGTTCAAACCATTTACTTTATAATAATAGTCCTTATTAAATCAATAGTACACCAGACAGACTATTTACAATACTTTCATAGTAGATGAAACGATCAAGATTATGTTATTACGAAATGGGGTAATATTAAGCGATATTAACAATACAAATCAGACATAGTTTGACGCTACTCTGGCTTCAAAAGTTTTTTGAACATAACTTTAAAAGTTGACCCAACGTTTCGACACTCCAATATAGTGTCTTCATCAGGGGTGATCATTGTAAAGTTAGGATCCCTATTTATACCCTCATAGAACCGATGATGACGTCACGTTATCTATTAACAAGATGTAAATAAGCTTCTGGTAATAAACCACCGTCATCGCGATTCAATGGGGCGTGGGCGCTATTGATATGCCAAGCCTCCAGACAACGTCTCTGATGGTACCGCAGATTAGTGGTGATAATTTTGGAATTTTTCCACGCAATCTCATGGTTGGTTACGCACACGTGCTCCGACAAAGTAGAATTTTCCTTTTTTGAAGAGAAAACAGTACCATCAGAGATGTTGTCTGGAGGCTTGGCAAATTTTTGAATCGCGATGACGGTGGTTTATTACCAGAAGCTTATTTGCATCTTGTTAATAAATAACGTCATCATCTGTTCTATGAGGGTATAAATAGGGATCCTAACTTTACAACGATCACCCCTGATGAAGACACTAGATTGGAGTATCGAAACGTTGGGTCATGGACAGTAATTTTTAAAGTTACGTTAAACTTTTTAAGCCAGTGTAGCGTCAAACTATGTCTGATTTTTTATCAATTTTCTGCTGAGGAAATTTAAAACTGTACCTCTTCAATATTCCGTAACCATGATGCCACATGGTTGAAAGATTCCTCCATTGTTATATCATAGACCAAAAGAACACCCTAGAGAACATATAGATATAGAAATATATCAGGTTTGGGAAATACTATATTTATTAAATGAGAAATTACTTCTTCATTCATTCAAAATTATTGCATTGAGAACATTTTTTGTAACCTTCATCAGTAATTCAAGCAACTATTATTATAGCAATTGCAGTATAAGGCAGTACATACAATGTAACAATGATGTACTGGTCTGATTGATGTATGTATACCTTCCAGCTCTCCATCTCGTAGCTCGATGGTAACTTTCGCTCTCCATCTGAGTCTCGGTAGCTCAATGGTTAGAGCGTCTCACTGGCAATCAGAAGGTTACAGGTTCGATTCCTGTACAGGACTCATTCTTCTGAGGATATGAGCTTGACGATCGTCCACGTATCGGTCACATT
Source organism: Chrysogorgia sp. JL179-B06 (assembly GCA_035772405.1). Classification (NCBI taxonomy): domain Eukaryota; kingdom Metazoa; phylum Cnidaria; class Anthozoa; order Scleralcyonacea; family Chrysogorgiidae; genus Chrysogorgia; species Chrysogorgia sp. JL179-B06. The sequence continues at coordinate 766,310 of JAYKKM010000253.1, forward strand.
GCGCTAAGTTGTGAGACGTCACGCTAAGTTTTGAACGTTACGCTAAGTTTGGAGACGTTTCGCTAACTTTAGAGACATTGCGCTAGGTTTAGAGACATTGCGCTAAGTTTGGAGACGTTGCGCTAAGTTTAGAGACATTGCACTATAAGTTTGGAGACATTACGTTAAATTTGGAGACATCGAGCTAAGTTATGAGACGTTACGCTAAGTTGTATGGTGACAGGTACAATTTGTTGTGTGTCCGGTACAAATGTATTTGTGCTGCTCATTCTGACAGGTACAGCGAAAATAATTATTTCCAGGCTTGCCGCGAGCTACCCTACACAAGCTTAATCCGGCCCTGCTGGCAATCAGAAGGTGTCATGTTCGATCACTGTCCGGGATTGACGATCATATACAGTATCATCTATATAACTACTATTTTGATAAGTATTAAATCTAAAACAACTGCGCACAAATACCTACCATTGCCCCTCTGTAATAGGCACTTGTTAATGTTCGAAATCTCTCCTGCCCTGCTGTATCCCTAAACAAGCATATTACATGTTACCATAATACCACAACGATCCACTGCAATGATCTACAACGACTTAACAACGACCTACAATGACCCACAACGAAATACTACGACCTAACAACGATCTATAACGACCTACAACGACATACAACGACCTACAATGACCCAACAACGACCTACAATGACCTACAATGACCCAACAACGATCTACAACGACCTACAATGACCCAACAACGACCTACAATGCATGACCTACAATGACCCAACAACGACCTACAATGCATGACCTACAATGACCCAACAACGACCTACAATGCATGACCTACAATGACCCAACAACGATCTACAACGACCTACAATGACCCAACAACGACCTACAACGACCCAACAACGACCTACAATGACCCAACAACGACCTACGACCTACAATGACCCAACAACGACCTACAACCTACAATGTCCCAACAACGACCTACGACCTACAATGACCCAACAACGACCTACGACCTACAATGAACCAACAACGACCTACGACCTACAATGACCCAACAACGACCTGCAACCTACAATGACCCAACAACGACCTACGACCTACAATGACCCAACAACGACCTACGACCTACAATGACCCAACAACGACCTACGACCTACAATGACCCAACAACGACCTACGACCTACAATGACCCAACAACGACCTACAACCTACAATGACCCAACAACGACCTACGACCTACAATGACCCAACAACGACCTACGACCTACAATGACCCAACAACGACCTACGACCTACGACCTACAATGACCCAACAACGACCTACAACCTACAATGACCCAACAACGACCTACGACCTACAATGAACCAACAACGACCTACAATGACCCAACAACGACCTACAACGACCCAACAACGATCTACAACGACCTACAATGACCCAACAATGACCTACAATGACCCATGAACAACGATCTACAACGACCCAACAACAATCTACAACGACCTACAACGAATATATTGCAATATTATTGCAAATACTTTAAAAGGGTGCAGTGTACAACCAAAATAGTGTGAAGGCTTTGCAGGGGACGTTTGTCGGAAAATCCTTGTTTAATGCTAATTCTATTCTGACGACCTTTCTTCAAGTGAAATGGTGGTGCTTGAGTACAACAACGTGCATGCTCTTCTCAATGCCTGGGAGTTTGGAGAAGGCGAAGCTGTTCCAAGGGATGCTGAAGATCTTTTATTATTTTTAATGAAGCACAACATGATGGTTCAATTTGAGAACATTGTAACGCTTTTGAAACTCTGCCTCACCTTACCCGTTTCATCAGCACACGATGAAAGGGTGTTCAGCTGCTTGAAGCGTGTTAAGACGTGTACTTGAGAAGCATGATGTCCGAAAAGCAACTCTCAAACCTTGCATGCATCTCAATAAATCGAGAACTTGTTTCATCAATTTCTATTAGAGAACTTCAATGACTTACGTGGACAAATTGTATATATCCAACACTCGAATTTTCCTTCACCATAAATCCTTTCAACATATGTAGTTTGATCGAGTGAAATGCCAAATATTACCTATAATATACCCAGAATCTTATCCAGGCATTACCACCACCATATATACAGAACTCATGACTAGGCTCTCGGCAACGGCCTCCGTAGCTCAGTGGTCAGAGCACTGCACTAGCATTGCAGGGTCAATTCCAGCCGGAAGGCCTTGAAGTTGCATTTTTGCAACTGGTCCCGCTTTGGTCTTAAAATGTATGTATTCCAACACTCGAAATTTTCCTTCACCATAAGGCCATCGTGGAAATGGTGTACCTTGGCACACGTCTGGCTCCTCAAGAAGTTGAATTTATCACACACCTTGAATAAGCTTGTGTGTGGCAATTGAAAACAACACAATCACAAATACTACATCTCCAACATTTTATTGAACATAAATGTTATTACACAACCAAGTTACGTTAGAATTTCCAGCAGCCAGACAATTTCCACAAACAACTGCAATTTTCGCAAAAATTGCCTGTGGTCACGTAATTGCTAGTTTGCGTAGTGTGTATAGTGGCCCTATTTAGGGGGGGGGGGGGCATGGGGATAGGAAAAGCAGGGGTCATGCCATTTTTTGCATGCATCTATCTTTGCATGCATCTATCTTCCAATTTCTGTTGTGCATTTTTAATTCGATCAATCTGGGACTCTGATAAGATTTATCAGCTTTGCCTGATTGTGAACTAGTATGTGCAAAGGAAGTTAATTTACATACCAAATTTGCATTCTTACTTTCAGGTCTTCTACATCTAGCGTGGTTGTCCTACAGTCTATGCCTGAAGTAATTAGAAGTAAAGATATCAAACAACATAAAAAATGGTTAGCATCTGCTGTAGTATTCAATTTGCCAGTCAACTCTTTTTGGTTACCATGAAAATGCACAAGTTTGGCTCTAGGCAGTGAGTTAGTTTGGACTATTTTAGATTTACAATCCAATAAATATGTGTATTTGTGCGTTAACAACAACACACAGAACGGCTGCCAAAGGATGTTATTGTACAATACTGACATACAATCTTGATTGTGATTGGCTAAAAAACCTACAGACAATTCTTGATGTCTTAATTGCCACCTACAAAATATGAAAAATTGTCTGTAGGCGACGTAATTGTCTTTGCGTGGCTTACAGTACTTCCTAAACTCCCTAAAGGCTTCTACATTTATAATTGTATAATAAAACAATTATTGGATTTGGCTTACACATGATATCAAGAATTATCCAGATGATCTGTCAATGTTATCCGCTTCAGCCTTCGGCAGATAACATTGACCTGATCAGTCCATGGATAATAAACTATTATTGGATTAAGTTTTTGTGATATCTGCAATAATCATGGTCAAGGTAAGTGTTGTTATCAGTCGAAGGCTTGATTATCCAGATATCACAAAAACCGAATCCAATAATTGTTTTATTATACTGTATATTGTGTTTTCAGAGTCTTTGTCTTCAAGTAACATGGCCGTAGCAGGGGTGGGGCCCCCAATAATTTGTTCTGGCAATTTCTTGCCAGTTTAGATCTGTTAAAACTTGCTGGAAATCACTCAGTCAGGAAATGCTATTTCAGAGATCCTAATTTCAAGAATTTCCCATTGGGGCATGCCCCAGGACCCCCAGCGATCCAGTCGCATTACTGGCCTCCCCAATTGACTTTCTCTTGCTACGGCCCTGAGTAATTTTTCGAATTCTTCTACAGTTCAAGACGAAAATCGAGCAGTCATGTTGTTTTTACTTGTGTGGAAAGCTACCACTCGTTAGGAAATCTCGCGTTGTGGGCGCAACCTACAGATTAGTGAATAATCTGTTAGGAGATTATTTCCTAACGAGCGGTAGCTTTGCCAATGTATGCGCTTAGCCAATGAGAAGACAGGAATTAGTGACTACAATGTATAATAATTATTGATATCATGCTCACTGCTCAGCTAATTCTTCCATTAATCAATCATTGGATGAGGCTGAGAATGATATCAAGAATTATCCAGACCGAGGTCAATGTTATCTGTCGAAGGCTGAGGTGGTTAACATTGACAGAGGTCTGGATAATTCTTGATATCATGTGTAAGCCGAATCTAATAATGGTTTTATTATACAATTATAAATGTAGAAGCCTTTAGGGAGTTTAGGAAGTAAGTCACGTAAAGACAATTACGTCACCTACAGATAATTTTTGATATTTTGTAGGTGGCAAGACATCAAATAATATATTTTACTAATTGACAACAGGAAGTAATAAATAAAAAAATTGATCTTCGTTTGCTTTGAAAGGTTAGGAGAAAGAAGGACGCTTTACATTTGAAGATTATTTCAGGGCTTCAAATACCAACCAAAACAAAATTTAATAAACCGCGCATTGGCTTAGGTCGCCCTCAATTTGATTTATCATGTATCGATTTGCAAATTATTTATCATCATGTGTGGTTTGCATTTACTTCCGCAAACGTTTTACCTTAAACTAACCCTAAACTATAACGCTAAAACTGACTAGGTGCGCGATATAAACATTTCACTCTTAGTACGTTCTGTAAATATCGAGAAAGAAACCAACTGTGATGATAGAGCAGTTGACTGGAATCCCGAAGTATAACACACCACTCCAATCATGAATGACTTTCTGTCAAACTTCGCTTATTTCAGCGCGGTTTTCTCTATGGTGAACTTACCGATCGTTGAGACGTAAGTTTCAGAGAATAGTCCTTCTGTATAACGATAGATGAGGCATGTTTTTCCTACTCCGCTGTCTCCCAGAACAAGGATTTTAAAGGTACAATCATGGTCATTTGATGTCATTTTGTGATGAGCTGAGAATGTCAACAAGTTGTTGTGATTCTGAAAACATAGCTCCCCATGCTTGGTGTATGTAAATGAGGAGATAAAACGAAATTTTTGAAAATATCTGTGTAATGTAATATTACTAATATTATAAACAATAAAATGGTGGTAATCGTGCTGACGGTGTTGGTGATAATGATGATAGTGGTGATGATATCGATGGTGGTGATGATAATTATGGTGGTAGTAAATAGTGGTGATGGTGGTGGTGCGGTGGTGATGATGGTTACGATGATGGTGTTGATCGTGATGGTGGTGCTGATTGTGGTTATTTATGATATATCGTTATAATGATGGTAGTGCTGCTGAGGCGATGGTGTTGATGGTGGTGATAATGATTGTGGTTATTATGATATATATGGTTATAATGATGGTGATTATGATGATGATGATGGTGATGGTGGTGATGACGATAATGACGATGCTGATGACGATGATGGTGGTGCTTATGGTGGTGATTTGGTACCATCATCATTACCACCACTACCATCGTCAGCGCCATCACCTCAGTACTGAGGTGATGGCGCTGACGATGGTGGTCATGATGATGGTGGTTATGATGATGGTGGTTATGACGATGGTGATACGTGGTGCTGATTGTGATGATGGTGGTGGTGATGATGGTGATGATGGTCGTGGTGATGATGGTAGTGATCATATCGATGGTGATGATTATGATGATTATGGTACGTGGTGCTGATGGTACGTGGTGATGATGGTGGTAATTGCCTTTGGTTGTGGTAGTGATGATAATTGTGATGATGATAATGATAATAATTAAAGACGTTTTTCAAAATATTAATTCGAAGCTGACTTAAAACTACTTTTAGTAAAATAATGTGAATAACTGAATACCATTTAGATCATTGAATACCGTTTATTTACAAAACTATAACGATATGTTAACCACAGCGTCATAATTTCACTATATCACTTCAAACTGATTAGTGTTGTAGAACTAAACTTCCGTTGTGCTTATCTTTAGGTTTTCTTACACAGTTTTAGCGTTTGGATGATCGAACAGGATCCTGAAAGACGTACACTTTGACAACTGCATGGTGTCCTGTAAACCTGGTAGGTCATGTATGATACTTTCTAATCGGAACTTGCATAGTTATCTCATGGTCTTCGGAGAAATGTGTTACATAGGTTTGTTATTTCTTCGAAATTATTTCGATAAACGTGACATAAAGCATAAAAACACCTGTTGTCTTGGTTAACTTATCTTATCTTATTTACATGACAGATGTTTAATGTGGACATTTACATACGATAACATCAGGCTTGGACTGGGTCAATTTAGGGGCTTTAATCTTTAATGAAATACTCCTAAATCAGTATTACACTATACTAGGAGACTTACAGATATGTATATATATGTATATCTGTAGTATAACTAAATATATATATACTTATGGATATATAATTATATATTAACATGGAAAGCAGTTACATAATATATTTTACACGAAAATGAGAAGGAAATATGGGAAACGCCGCCCCCCCAAAAAAAAACCCAAAAAAACCCCCAAAAACAAAAACAAACAAACAAACAAATATTTGATGACTGAGCAACTTAATTTGATGGACGACTGAGTGACTTAATTGCAGGAATAGCAAAAGTGTTTTGAAACTTGGAATGCTCGGAACAATGGAGAGATTGCTAAATGAATGTGATTCCATGTTACTATTATTCGTGGGTAAAATGAATACTTGAACACATTGAGTAGGCAATTAATCTTGATACTCTATTTAAAGGACACACCTCGTAAGGGAAACTGATACCTCAAGACCAGTGGCTTGATGCAGTAACCTACGTTGTTCGAGTGTGTCCCAGCCCAGGTGGTCTATCATAGGAGAGACATGGCTAGTTCTAGAATAGTCGTTTTGAGTGAACCTAGCAGCTCTGCCTTGAATCATCTCGATCTTATTGATATTTCTTTTGGTGTAAGGGTTCCACACAGAGCAGGCATATTTGGGGACGAACAAGACTAGTATAAGCTCTTGACTTAACTTTCATGCTACGATTCTTCTAAGTAGGCCAAGAAAACTATTTGCCTTATTACATATGTTGTCACAATGCTGATTCCAGCTTAGCTTATGGTTTATAGTGATACCTAAGTATTTCATCGAAGCTACACTACAGATGGTTTGTTTATTCATTACATAGCTATATAAGAAAGAGTGGTCTGTTTATTTGTAATTCTGAAATGATAGCATTTGGAATAATTAAAATTGAGTTGCCATTTGTTGGCCCACTCATTTAGATTTTCAATTTTCCAAGGACATTGACGCAACTTTTTGATATACTGCCTCGTTATAAACAGCCTTCAATAAATCAACTTCTACTGAACAAATCATTACTGCTTCCAAATGGTGTTGACTAAGCAGATATCTCTATCGATTCTTGATGAAGCGCAACTTAATGTTCTCTCGCAGGACTCAACTGTGCATGGGAGGTGCATGAATGCAGTAGTTTAGACATTGGGTGTGATGGTGTTTGACGTAATGGGTGTGTCTGGCCAGGCCCCGTTTTGATGTCCACGAAAGGGGCCAGCCATGTGCGATGGTACAATGACACATAGGCCAGTCTAAGCCTGATTAACTTCTTATTGGGTTCATCATGGGCCTTGATGGCTTTTATAACCCCCGCCTAATGGGTTTTATAATATTTAACAAATAGATTCCATTTTACCGTTGTCTGTTCAGTTATAAATACACAGATGACGTCAGAACGTGGTAAGAACCAAAAAGTGGCCCACGAGACGATAGTCGAGATAGATATAGATAAAAAGTAGAGTGCTGCGTAGACAGTGTTTTGAATATATAGCAAAGTGAAAAGGTGGTAAACTGCCAAGAATTTAGTGACGAGATACTCACGTTTCGAGCGGAGCCTTTCATTAGAGTAAGATCAGAGTAAGCCCTTCATCAGAGTAAGTCTTACTCTGATGAAGGGCTCTGCTCGAAACGTCAGTATTTCGTCACTAAATTCTTGGCAGTTTACCACCTTTTCACTTTGCTATATATATAGATATATCTATAACTGAACAGACAACAAAAACATGGAATCTATTTGTTTTATACAATCAAAAACAACCCCAAAGGTTTATCAAAGCTGTTGGGGCATGAAAAAAGAAAAACACAGCTGCTGACGTGATTTGACGCCATCCATGTATCTGTTCTTTATTAGTAGAAAATGACCAGGGTCCATTACAAACGCTGCATTCTGATTGGCTACTCAACCGTTGTCTATTCGTGATAGACCATGATGGCAGAAATGAGAAAACTCTCGTTTTGGGGAGGTTTCAAAATCACATGAGTTTTTCGATAATTGTTTTGAGAATGCGTGATTTGTAATTGTCCACTAATTTGTTTCTACTAAAACAATTAGACAACTCATCCTCGTTGTCTATGAGCCGGCGAATATATTCGCTCATAGACAACTCGTTGTCTAATTGTTAAATATATCCATATCTGTGCATATCCATCGTATTATTTAGTTGTATTTTTCTTTTCTTGTAATTAATAATAATTCTTTATTTCCAATAACCCTGCAGCTAGAACTGAATTTACGTCTTATGGTTACACAGTATAATCTACGTGTTGCACTGAACTTCAACTTATGGAAATATATCGATGATACAATCGGAGTCTATTCTACAGAACGGGTCTCAAAGCTCAATTGAAACTGCTGTTGAACAGAGCCTGTAACACTGGGTAAATAAATACCAATCGCTTCGAGTTGCATCCTATACAAAGACGGAAGACCAAAGAACTCCATTTTAACTTCAGGAAACTGAAGCAAGCTATCCCCCAATGAATCAAGGGAAGAGACTTAGAAGATATTGATCAAGCTAAGCAACCAGGTTTAGTTTATATTAGCTCTAACCTAAAATGGAATAAATATACGTTGTGATTATATATTAGCTAATGTAAGAATAAATATGAATGCTGCTAAGTTCTCAAAAGGACTGGATATAATATGAAAAGGAGAAATAAGAGAACTTTAATGAGTAGAAAAATATACTTAAGTAAGAGTACTTACGTATATTAATGGACAACGTTTAGGACGATGTGTCCTTCTTCAAGTCAGATGAAGAATGAGAGCAACATGGTATCATTTCTAGTAGTTCACACAAGTTAAAATATTTACTACCTCAGGAAAGAAAAATCAAGTATGGTTTAAAGTGGCTATCTCACGTTTGGGGATTTTATATGTCCGTAATATTTTGGGTCTTCCTGAGCAAAATCATAATATATATTGTCAGCTGAAAATTTCATCTTCATGGAGTTTTTCACTGTCAAAGTTACTGGATGTGATGTCACAAGAGGCATTCCAAACCAGTTTTCTTTTGTTACTTGCCACAAAAATGCCTCTTGTGACATCACATCTGATAACTTTAAAAGACATTGGCAACATATATTAGGTTTGTCTAATATGAAAGAACTAGTAAAATGATAGAGTAACATCTTTTACAACTTTTCCGTATTTTACTTCGTTTTTCAAATATTTCGTTTTTGAAATATTTTAATGGTTTCTGACGTCAGGTGCAGGGCAGAGAATTTCACTCATTAAAATATTAGTTCAGCAATCACTGAGAAAACAAACTGAAATATTTCAAAATCGAAGTAAAATACGGAAAAGTTGTAAAAGGTGTTACTCTAGTTCTTTCATATTACACAAACTTAATTTTTGTTGCCCATGTCCTTTAACACCAAAAAAGTACATGAAGATGAAATTTTCGGCTGACAAGATATATTATGATTTTACTCAGGAAGACCCAAATATTACGAATATGTAAAATCGATCCCCAAACGTGAGAGATATAAAAAGTTCTCTCAGTAGCTTAGGATAACTGACAGAGCAAAGCACATAAAGTAACTCAAATTTACATAAAATACATCTTTAAATTTTAGCGTATTTGTAATTTAGTTAATATTTTTTTTATTTTTAATGTATTTAGGGTGTTCGGACGTATTTCGATTTTCAGAGCTTATTATCCGTTGCTAAAGAAATTTAGAATGAACAAATTTGCCATAAAATTTCACAGATTTCAGAATCCATCAAGACAGTCTGTATGTGGTATATGTGGGTAAAACTCTTTCGTTTGGTAATGTCATACGATGACGTCATCATGGCGTCATATGATGACGTCATCATGACGTCACCGAAAAATGAAAATTCCTATAATCTTCGAAGGTTTTTAAGTAAAATTAATTTTTCACATGCGATTAGAATCTGGACGTAATCTTGAAAAAAGTACGTGTGGATTTTAAGAATTTTTCAAAAGTAGCCGGGATATCGAATTTTTAAGGTGAGTAAACACAATAAAATATTGATAACTTCATTTTTATTTAATTTATCAACAAATCCATACTTACTTTTTTTGTAGAAAGTAATTTAGGTTTACACAACACTCAGAAATGTACTATAATGTAAAAAATGACGAAAATTATAGAGCTTTTGTGTTTGTCGATGGCGTCATTGTGACGTCATTAAATGACGTCACCATACGAAAGGAGTTTGCCAACATATTCCACACATAAAATATCTTGGTATATCCTTGAATTTATTGTCCACTCACGAAGTATATTGGGTACTGTCCTTAGTAACCGGTTGTCTAGCAACGGAATACGTCCGAACCCCCTTAAGTAAATATTAAATATATGTGATGGTTATTTCAATATCTATCAATCATTGAATGATGTTGAGCATGATATGAAGAATTATCAAGCCCGAAGTTTGTGTTATCTGCCGAAGCCGAAGGCTGATGCGGATAACACAAACTGAGGCCTTGATAATTGGCTTCATATCATGCGAAAACCGAATTCAATAATTGTTTTATTATTTATTTAAAAGATTAACTTTATCAACTATTTAACAACTCCATCGTTGGAAAAACGTCATAGCGTGCAGTATTAATTTTTCATATTGCACCAGGTGACGTCAATCGTGCAATAATCGTTTGTCATATTGCACCATTGATGTCACAACTCCATATTTGGTAGGGCAATGATCAGTTGATATGACGATTTCACCGTTGGCTGTTAGCCAATCAGCGATCACGAATTCTTTTAAATAAATAATAATATTATTGGATTCCTCTGAGCCCAATATTACAAAATATTTAAGTCGAGAATTCAATATTGGGCGAGCCTGAAGGTCGAGCCTAATATTGCAAATCGAGACTTACATATTTTGTATTATTATGCATTCTCATGCATTCTCTACTCTCGTGCATTCTCGATTTCGATTGGTTGTAATTGGCATACAGCTAATTCGTGACATCATCCGCTTCATGTGACGTCAATGTTCCAATATTATGGTTCAAAAAGAGTAACTATGACATCATTATTCCAATATTTTGTTGCTAGCTTACTGTTGCCAGCTTGTTTACGGCGAAAGAAAATTGGGTAATGGCGGGTTCTTCGCAAAGATTCGCCAACGACCATTGAACTACCAGAACATAGATGGGGTATCTAGCCATCTTCGTATCTTTATAAGTTTGAAACTCGATTTTTGAGAATGTCTTCCATTTTCAATCGAACCACACCATTTTAAAAAGCATTCCTCGGAAACTCTGCTACCCACAGAGTAGTTTCACCAGGTTTACCCCAGCTTGTGACGTCACCAACTTAACTTCTTAGCTAATTAGGCAAAGTATTACAACAAGATGGCGGATGACAGGATTGTCTTTGGTCAAAATTAGTGCTGTTATTTTGTATACAAGAGTAGTTTTGTTTACTTGGATTACCTTAAGCTAATTTGGAAAATTAGGTAAGTGGGAACAATAGGGGTACAATTGGAAAATTAGGTAAGTTGGGACAATACGGGTACAATTGGAAAATTAGGTAAGTTGGGACAATAGGGGTAAAATTGGAAAATCGGGTAAGTTGGGACAATAGGGGTACAATTGGAAAATTAGGTAATTGGGGATATTAGGGGGGAAATTCGCATATCGACAGATATGATTCAAAAATTCAAAAATTCAGTTGTAAAATAACTCTTTTATTTGAAAGAACTCTTGAAACTATAAAAACTAACCATTTACAACTTTTTCATATCTCACTTCACTCTTGAGATATTAAGATTTGTTTAATATGTAAATGATCATAGTTATGACATCACAATGCATAATAACTTATTGAAAACGCTTATATATCCTTGAGATTACGTAATGAAATCACTTGAAATGCAGGTGCATGTGCGTGGATGTATCCAACGACATCAAATATGCAAATGATCAAACGATTCCATGTGATAATGGTAAAGATATGCAGAATTTTTCAATAAGTCATGCATTGTGATGTCATAAATATGACTTTTACATATTAAACAAATCTTAATATCTCAAGAGTGAAGTGAGATATGAAAAAGTTATAAATGGTTAGTCTTTATAGTTTCAAGAGTTCTTTCAAACAAAAGAGTTATTTCACAACTGAATTTTTCATTGCATCGGCACTTTTTTAAGGTTAACCCCTTTACTTTTTGACCAAATTATCGCTTTTTGGTCAAATGTTTGCCTGTCTTAAAATGACGGAATATACGCTAGCTTCTGCTGATATTAATCTACCGCATTATTTACGCTAAATTGTTATATTTTAAAATATGAGCAAACACTAACGAAAATTTAGTCAATTTTAGACATCCAAAAATTTAGCCAAAAACCGCGAAATTTGTCCAAAAAGTAAAGGGGTTAACCTTAACTTTTTGACGATTTCGACGTTTGAAAATATTAAATAAATATTAAGTAAATGATGATGATGATGGTGATGCTGATTGTCGTGCTGACGGTGTTGGTGATAATGATGATAGTGGTGATGATATCGATGGTGGTGATGATAATAATGGTGGTAGTAAATGGTGGTGATGGTGCTGATGGTGCGGTGGTGATGATGGTTACGATGATGGTGTTGATCGTGATGGTGGTGCTGATTGTGGTTATTTATGATATATCGTTATAATGATGGTAGTGCTGCTGAGGCGATGGTGTTGATGGTGGTGATAATGATTGTGGTTATTATGATATATATGGTTATAATGATGGTGATGGTGGTTATGATGATGGTGGTGGTGATGATGGTGGTGGTGATGACGATAATGACGATGCTGATGACGATGGTGGTGCTTATGGTGGTGATTTGGTACCATCATCATTACCACCATCACCACTACCATCTTCAGCGCCATCACCTCAGTACTGAGGTGATGGCGCTGACTATGGTGGTCATGATGATGGTGGTTATGATGTTGGTGGTTATGACGATGGTGATACGTGGTGCTGATTGTGATGATGGTGGTGGTGATGATGGTGATGATGGTCGTGGTGATGATGGTAGTGATCATATCGATGGTGATGATGGTGGTTATGATGATTATGGTACGTGGTGCTGATGGTACGTGGTGATGATGGTGGTAATTGCCTTTGGTTGTGGTAGTGATGATAATTGTGATGATGATAATGATAATAATTAAAGACGTTTTTCAAAATATTAATTCGAAGCTGACTTAAAACTACTTTTAGTAAAATAATTTGAATAACTGAATGCCATTTAGATCATTGAATACCGTTTATTTACAAAACTATAACCATATGTTAACCACAGCGTCATAATTTCACTATATCACTTCAAACTGATTAGTGTTGTAGAACTAAACTTCCGTTGTGCTTATCTTTAGGTTTTCTTACACAGTTTTAGTGTTTGGATGATCGAACAGGATCCTGAAGACGTACACTTTGACAACTGCATGGTGTCCTGTAAAAATGTAAAATATGTAAAATCTCGAAACGTAAGAATGGCATGTTAAGGAAAGTGTACGTAAAAGTACTCTCAAGAGCTTATGATAACTGACAGAGTAAAGTACATAAAGTAACCCAAATTTACATATTATATACAACTTTATTTTTAATGTATTTAAAATGACGAAAATTATAGAGTTTTTGTGTTTGTCGATGACGTCATTGTGACGTCATTAAATGACGTCACCATACGAAAGGAATTTGCCTATATATTCCACACATAAAATATCTTGGTTATACCTTGAATTTATTGTCCACTCACGAAGTATATTGGGTATTGTCCTTAGTAACCGGTTGTCTAGCAACGGAATACGTCCGAACTCCCTTAAGTAAATATTAAATATATGCGACTTGGTTATTTCAATATTTATCAATTACTGAACGAGGTTGAGCGTGATATGAAGAATTATCAAGGCCGAAGTTTGCGTTATCTGCCGAAGGCTGAGGCGGGTAACACAAACTGAGGTCTTGATAATTCTTCATATCATGCGAAAACCGAATTCAATAATTGTTTTATTATTTATTTAAAAGATTAATTTTATCAACTATTTAACAACTGCATCGTTGGAAAAACGTCATAGCGTGCAGTATTAGTTTTTCATATTGCACCAGGTGACGTCAATCATGCAATAATCTTTTGTCATATTGCACCATTGATGTCACAACTCCATACTTGGTAGGGCAATGAGTTGATATGACGATTTCACCGTTGGCTGTTAGCCAATCAGCAATCACGAATTATTTTAAATAAATAATAATAATTCAATATTAATATAAGACCGAAGGTCGAGCCTAATATTGCAAATCGAGACTTAGAATTTTGTAATATTGGGCGAAGATGAATCCAATAGGTGTTTTATTATATCGAACAAAATATCTTAACATAAAGATGTTTCTTCGCACGTAAACATTCAAAAGGTTGCTGCCGAATATGTAGCTGTCCTACATCGTAAAATATTGGGTTGCCACGTGATGATAATAGAAACAGTTGATTGGTGGATAATATGTGAAGGTATATTTAATAAAGTGAATTGTTTGCTACTCAAGCTTTTAACGCAAACTGAGAAAAATGTTTCTGAGCCCCAGACGGGAATCGAACCTGCAACCTTCATGATCTCTGGTTAGACGCTCTAACCATTGAGCTACCAGAACTTAGGTATCTAACAGTATCTAGCCATCTTCTCAGCTAATTAGGAAAAGTATTACAACAAGATGGCGGATGACAGGATTGTCTTTGGTTAAAATTAGTACTGTTGTTTTGTACAAGAGTAGTTTTGTTTACTTGGATTTCCTTAAGCTAATTTGGAAAATTAGGTAAGTGGGGACAATAGGGGTACAATTGGAAAATTAGGTAAGTTGGGACAATAGGGGTACAATTGGAAAATCGGGTAAGTTGGGACACTAGGGGTACAATTGGAAAATTAGGTAATTGGGGATATTAGGGGGGAAATTCGCATATCGACAGATATGATTCAAAAATTCAAAAATTCAGTTGTAAAATAACTCTTTTATTTGAAAGAACTCTTGAAACTATAAAAACTAACCATTTACAACTTTTTCATATCTCACTTCACTCTTGAGATATTAAGATTTGTTTAATATGTAAATGATCATACTTATGACATCACAGTGCATAATAACTTATTGAAAACGCTTATATATCCTTGAGATTACGTAATGAAATCACTTGAAATGCAGGTGCATGTGCGTGGATGTATCCAATGACATCAAATATGCAAATGATCAAACGATTCCATGTGATAATTGTAAAGAATGCAGAATTTTTCAATAAGTCATTATGCATTGTGATGTCATAAATATGACTTTTACATATTAAACAAATCTTAATATCTCAAGAGTGAAGTGAGATATGAAAAAGTTGTAAATGGTTAGTCTTTATAGTTTCAAGAGTTCTTTCAAACAAAATAGTTATTTCACAACTGAATTTTTCATTGCATCGGCACTTTTTTAAGGTTAACCCCTTTACTTTTTGACCAAATTATCGCTGTTTGGTCAAATGTTTGCCTGTCTTAAAATGACGGAATATACGCTAGCTTCTGTTGATATTAATCTACCGCATTATTTACGCTAAATTGTTATATGACACTAACGAAAATTTAGTCATTTTTAGAATGAATTTAGCCAAAAACCGCGAAATTTGTCCAAAAAGTAAAGGGGTTAACCTTAACTTTTTGACGATTTCGACGTTTGAAACCACGTCGCACTATTGGCAAGTGACTTCGTTCCTGATCTTTGCAGATATGGCAGAAATTAATGTAATTATTGCTGATATTTTTGTTTCTTAAAATTCAGAAATGGTAAGTTTAAATAGTATTTAACGATCTTAATTAGCTAGTGACTTCGATCCTAATATTGTGGATATTTCGCACCTGTTTCGCACCTATTTCGCATGCACCTATTTCGCACCTATTTCGCACGCACCTATTTCGCACCTATTTCGCACGCACCTATTACGCACCTATTACGCACCTATTTCGCACCCATTACGCACGCACCTATTACGCACCTATTTCGCACCTATTACGCACGCACCTATTACGCTCCTATTTCGCACCCACCTATTACGCACCTATTTCGCACCTATTTCGCACCTATTACGCACCTATTTCGCACGCACCTATTTCGCATTACGCACCTATTTCGCACCTATTACGCACCTATTTCGCACCTATTACGCACCTATTTCGCACGCACTTATTTCGCACCCACCTATTTCGCACCCACCTATTTCGCACGCACCTATTTCGCACGCACCTATTTCGCACCTATTACGCACGCACCTATTTCGCACCTATTACGCACCTATTTCGCACCTATTACGCACCTATTACGCACCTATTTCGCACCTATTACGCACGCACCTATTACGCTCCTATTTCGCACCTATTACGCACCTATTTCGCACGCACCTATTTCGCAACCGTGATGTGCTGCAGTATAATATATTATTACTCGGCTAGTGGCCGTGATGTGCTGTAGTATAATATATTATGACTTTTTCACTGCGCCTTTAATGCGAGTGATGGGTACTTATGTAATCAATGGGCACTTACGCATGTGATGGGCGCTTAGATGAGCAATGGACATTTACGCAAGCAATGGGTATTTACAGGAGCAACGGATACTTACACAAGCTATGGGTGCTTATGTGGGTGCTTAGTGCTTACACAAGCACAGCATTCTTTTTGCCAAAAAATTAAACTGAGTCTTTTACATTATTGTAAACAGAATTCCACTTGTGTATTTGTTTACAATCGATGCCTACAGTAACTGTTGCATGGTTTTCAAAACATTGTGTCCATTTCTCTGCTGCCAATCTACATCATTCACCTTCTCTTCAACTGTATAATAGCCTAAACTTGTGGCATAACTGCATTTTCAAACTTTTTTGGTAAAATAGTTTATCCATTTAATTTTATGCAAGGCATTATACCACTATTGTTTGTCCACATCAAAACTTGTTAATTTTGATAAGTTAAAAGCAAGGAGGACCTATGCAAAGACACTACACAAATATTTAGCAAATATGTAAAAATAAGCACTTGAAATTACTTTTTTATAGAAACAGGTTATGGCACTTGCCCGCATCAGCACTTAACCAGTCAAATATGGTACTTGTAATTTGCTCAGTATTAAAGTATGCAAGTATTTAGTAAATTAAGTTGACTTTTTTTGTTGTGTTTAGTCATTTTCATGAAATTTTTTCAAGAGGGATTGAACGTCATATTTTTGGGAAAAATGCATATTGTTTTTTCTCAACTAATTTGAACCCTGCAAATTGGACAATGTAATTTTGTCATGCATGATAATGAATAAGTAATTATATGATTTTGCTTGTGCAATTAAAGGAACACTCCACCCCAAAAATAATTGTTGGTCAAATGAAAGACTAATATTACCTTAGTTGGAAATGAATAATAGGTTTCCTTCAATTCGTTTAGTTTTCGAGAAATTTCGTTTTGTTTCTCGCTTTTTTCGTAACTAAACGCCGGTTACTCCCATTAGCTTTTTGACGTCATTGCGTGAAAGCGTGAAGCACTAAAGTCTAAAGGTTTATAGCTGAGTTACTTTATACAATGCCTCATTGCATGGTGCCTGGATGCACTAATCATTCACGGAAGACCAAAGGAATAAGCTACCATCGAGTTCCTATTGATAAGCAATTACAAAAAGCGTGGATAGAGAGAATTCAGCGCAATAATCCATGTAAACCTTTAAATTCGTACGTATGTTCAGAACATTTCACTCCCGACTGCTTCGAAGAAAATCTGCGAGAAGCTGTTTTAGGATACAACAGTCGCAGGAGACTTAAGCCTAATTCTGTACCTTCAATTTTTACACGAAAACCCGCTGTAAAACCAAGAGACACTGGCGAAAGAAGAAATCGAACACGAGCTAGACAAGAGGTATTAGGCAGCTGTATTTGTTTATTATTGAGCAAATTAAACCCTGTGCAAATCATGCATTTATACATTTAAATTAATAAATCTATTATTGTTGAATACAAATGACAGTTGTTGCGTTTTTATTATCAAAGTTTAATCAAAGTAAATATATTTGAACGTTTATTCCGACAATACGCAATGTTTTCTTAAGATATTGAATGACCATTTCAACTGACAAAAGGCAAAGACCACGTGTCTTGTTGAAAACACCGCAACTGCGGTTGAAATACAAGATTCATTTGACGATTCTGGAACCAAAACTTCTGAAGTTGGCATCCAGTGCAATCTATCTGTGACAGGGGCAAGGAGCATTGAAGTTCAAACGGATATTTCATATAACTCTGAAGTCTCTGTAGTATCTGTTGACACTCAAACCGATTTTGACTTGAAAGCACAACAAGAAACTCCACGTTATGATTCTTTTGGCCACTACTATAATAAACCCCTACCTCCTTCACCAATTCAACCTTCTGCCAACCAATCTGATGAAGTATCTCCTTCAAAAAGTACTTCTGCTACAATTGATACAGATTGTGACGAGGATATCACTGATGACATCTACTTACCTGATATTAGTGATCAATCAGATACAGAAGCAGAAGAAGAGGAACTTGAAAGCAAACTTGTATCAGAAAAAAAGGTATTGGTTTTTGAACAGCAGCTTGACAAGCTTTTTGTAATATGTTCATGTGGAAAACCCATAATTGAAATTTCAAAGACATTTGTTGGCACTATGGCTGTGGTACAATCGGTATGCCTTGATGGCCATCACAACAAATGGCAGTCACAACCCACCCTTCAAGGTAAAATACCAGGAAACATAATGATTGCAGCATCTATACTGTTCAGTGGCAATTCGTTTGCTAGTGTAAATTCTTTGGCAAAGCGTCTTAACCTGGCATTTATAAGCAGTTCTCATTTCTACGAAATACAGAAGAATATATTATTTCCTGTTATTGAAAGGGCTTGGAAAGGACACCAGGATGACCTATTGAAAGAAATAAAAC
The DNA here is from genome assembly GCA_035772405.1 of Chrysogorgia sp. JL179-B06. Classification (NCBI taxonomy): domain Eukaryota; kingdom Metazoa; phylum Cnidaria; class Anthozoa; order Scleralcyonacea; family Chrysogorgiidae; genus Chrysogorgia; species Chrysogorgia sp. JL179-B06. The sequence goes on from JAYKKM010000253.1 coordinate 785,481, forward strand.
AATCAAAAAAATTAGAAGTGTGTGGAGATGGAAGGTGTGACAGTCCCGGACATTGTGCTAAATATGGCACATACACAATTCTAGATGAAAGTTCTAGTAAAATTATTGATTTCAGTGTGGTTCAGGTAACAGAAGTTACTTCTTCCAATGCCATGGAAGCTGAAGGTTGCAACAGAGTACTCCAAAACATGAAAGATAGATCAGTGAATATCAAATGTCTAACCACAGATCGACATGTTACAGTAACATCAGAAATGAGAAAGAAGCACCCCAAAATTAAACATCAATATGATGTATGGCACCTAGCTAAATGGGTAGTCAAGAAATTGACAAAAAAGCCAAGAAAAACGATTGTGCAGATCTAATGCACTGGATACAGTCCATATCATGTCACTTCTGGTGGAGTGTGTCGACATGCGATGGAGATTATGAGATGCTCATAGAAAAATGGACATCCATAGGCAACCACATTGCTAACAAGCATTCGTGGAGAAAGGGAAAGCTTTTCAAAAAATGTGTCCATCACAAACTTACCAGAAGAGAGGTGAAAGAGAAAATATGGTTAAAACCTGGTACTGCAGCCGCTGTTGCTTTAGAAGAGGTTGTACACAACAATAAATTGTTGAAGGACATGCAATTAGTAACTGAGTTTCACCATCCTGGTGACCTGGAGGTTTACCATTCAATGATGCTGAAATACTGTCCTAAAAGGCAGCACTTTAGTTATCAAGGAATGGTTGCCAGGACCCAACTTACTGCTCTAGACAATAACCACAATTCTCAAAGGGAGCATGCGACAATCCAACAAGGAGAAAACAAAGGCAATCTTCGCTACAACCTGGTCTTTCCTAAAGGACGGAAAACATGGGTAGTGAAGCCCATAAAGGAGTCAAAGACATATATGGTTATCTGGACTGCATGATGAAATCTGTACTCGTAGATGTTGATGGGCTAACAGTCAACAATTCTGGGCCAGTTGCTGCTAACATTGCCACAACATCAAAACCAGATAAAAGGTCTGCAATTCTAAACCACATGAGTAGATTTCAGAAAAAATAAACATACAGGTACCATAGGTTGGGAGATCATTTTAATATAACTAAACCTCAGGAGACAAGAGAACATGAACTGATAGATAACACTTACAACCAAATCTATAATATCAGCAAGATACTGTTTTATGAAAGACTGCAAATGACTAAACAGAACAAATCTTTATGCAATTGTATTTCCAACCAAGTGAAAGAAGAAACAACATTTTTAACACTACAATCCATAGTGAAATGAGGTATGTCAATTTTGTTGCTGTTCATATGAGCCCGGTTATCCTGGAAACCCAGTAACCCACCTGAATATGGTATGGCACATTCGTATTGAAATTTTTATCCCATAGTACCCAGGCTGCCCCCTTTCATATATGAATATGCAAAGAGTTTTTATATAAAATAATGATGTGCAGATCTTACCCAGATGAGTGCCCCAGCTAGCCAGGCTCATATAAACAAGTCCTAAGTACATGTAATTTATTATTTTATTGTCTTCCACCTGGGTCTTTAGTTGGCTATAATAGTTTTACTACAGCATATTCAAAACAAAAAATACTAATACACTATCGAGATTAAACACATAACAGAACACATATAAATTTACTTACAAATAATATTACTGTTCATCATCAGATGCTTGCCGATGGCCAGTAAACACATGTTCTTCTTCAGGTCCTGGGGGTGGAAAGTGTGCCCTTATACAACTTTTCGCACAAGATGGGAGTACAACTCTCACATGCCTCCCCAGTACTCCCCACCCTAATCGAGCAAGTTGTCTGTAAGCAATATGCCTGTTTCTTTGATGTTCTGGTCCTTCGTAGGGATTTTCATATTGTTGTTTGTATTGATACCACGCAGTACGAAGGACCCAAGTATTTATACAAACACTTAAAAATCCAGGGTTGTCTGTTATGCAAATGGCAGGCTCAGATAATTTATCAACTACAACTGCTTCTTCATTGAGTGAGACCATCTCACGGATTTCCTGGCAACAAACACACTCTTCCACAGTGTCCATCATCTGACAATGACCACCACACTGGCACCTAAATATGTACAAGTATTAAGCAAGAAATAATGAAATAAATAAAACGCGCTCGAAATTGAGGCGATGACATTACATGTAAAATTACAACTTACCATTCTAGATTACCCAGACGACTTTCGTCTACCGAAGAGTTAGACTGCTCGTCTTCATCCAGATCTTCAGAAGATGACGACGAAGTTGAAGGTGTTTTTGTTGGCTCGAACTGATATGGCCGAATTGAACACTCTGCTTTTATATCCCCTGAGCTGTTGGCGTCGTTGGGCATAGCATTGTCTTCTCCACAATCAGAAGAACCGCTTTCGTTTGATTCTGACGACGACATTTCTTCTCAGTATTTATGAAAACGAGCCTACTTTATAATTTCACTATTGTAAACACAGAATTCACGCTTTCGCTTTCACGCAATGACGTCAAAAAGCTAATGGGAGTAACCGCTGTCGCCCACGAGCAAAGCAGCAATGGCGGCGTTTAGTTACGAAAAAAGCGAGAAACAAAACTAAACGAATTGAAGGAAACCTATCATTCATTTCCAACTAAGGTAATATTAGTCTTTCATTTGACCAACAATTATTTTTGGGGTGGAGTGTTCCTTTAAGGATTTACACCAGTACTCATCATATTAGAAAATTTCACTTGGATAACGGCTCGTACAATTTTGGCAAACAACACTTGTGATGTAAATTCTATGGCACCAAAAACTGCTGACTGTCCTGACCGTGTGTCTAAAGTAGCACAGTGGTCACGGCACTGGTATGTTTACAGTGGACTATGGGTTTATTCCCAGTTGGGGCAATTGGATAAATTTTCAAAATATTATTTTAAATTATGTTAAACAAATCCTTAATTGCACTTGCTATCATATGATTACCTATAGAAATTCTATTTTCTAATGACTGACAAAACTGATATAGTCAAAAAGACTGGTAATCAAAAAGAGTACTTCAAATTAACCAAATCTAATGTAATAAATAAATTAGTACACCAACAGAAAAGATCTTTGATCTTTCATTAAATTACTTTGTCAAAATAATATGGTTTCACAATCTGCTTTACTGTATCTGTATTTTTGAAATTCTCAAATTATTTTTGTTCTATTCTTTTTAACATGCAACATCAGTTTTCTCAATCACAAAGAAAATACCTTTAGGTAACATTAAATGTATATTTACCATAGTAACGTCTGTGTTCAATAACTTTGATTACTGGTAATAAGAAGCTTCACCAAGTTACGGGCAACGGATGTTGAGCATTGTGGTCACTACCCAAAATGCAGAAGAAAATATGTTACGATTTTAGGCCTATACTACAGGTATCTACAGTATAATTGAAAAATACATTGAATGAACTTACTCAATGTGTCCAAAAAATAAATTATCTATTTGTTGTATCCAGCCATGAACTTTTTATGATAGATTACGACATGTTGGCATGCAATTTTTTCCCCAATTGACAATCTAAAATAAGGAAGTAATATATAAGTTACAGAAATACTGTAAAACAGACATTCTAAAGTAGGTCAGGTCAAATACTTGGGTGACATTTGATCTTTTAGTGACCATGAGCCAGGTTAAAGCCTGGTCACACTATAGAGGGGGACATTGGGATTTGCGGTATCGGCCTATTTTTTTGGGCACTATTGTGGTGAAAAACGTGTAGTTTGCGGTGTTGTGGTGAACTCAAATCCTGCGAAATTGTTTTTTCGGCTGCAGTATTGTGGGAAAAATATCTAAAATGGCGGTATTACGGTGTTGTCAAGTTTTGCGGTGTGCGTGATTTCCGATTTATGGCTTACGGTGTACGGCCATATTTCGATTGCACAGTTATTTCTTATATACTGTAGACTAGGCAGATTCTAATGCAAAGCTGTTGTAGCTTGCCATAGATGCCTGTTTTTTCATGTGTCCCGGCAATGAGTCATTTCCCCCATCAAATTTCTACTAGCTACCCTTGATATCTGTTGTGCATTTTACAAATATTCCAGTCTGCCGTCTGGCAAGTGTGCAATAATATTTGACCAAAAATGTCTAGGATGAGCACTTCCAATACTAGACTTGGTTATGGCAGGAGAAAGAATGGTGTTTTTGTTGCATACTATGTTTTGTAGTTATTAAGACTGACCAAGTTAAATATGCATGTCTCAGAGTCTCAGACTCACTCAGACTCACCAATTTTGAGAAATCCAAAATTAAACCTTTCAAGAATATATTCCTGTTAGAAACATCTTAGAACGTTTCTAATAGTATGAATTCAAGTTTTTAACACTTCGATGGTTTCAAAGTAGTCAGATATTTCCCAAGTCTGACCTCACTTTCAAAATTTAAATCTTCATTTTTAATAATTTTTCATGCTTCAACCGCATAAAAACAACATTCATTTGAACAAACATGCAGTTATACCTAAACTTCATCTAGTTTAATAAGCACAGTAAGTTAATAATACCTTTAAAATAGAGCACGAAGACAGCAAGAATTTTCAAAATCATCCGCCATTTCACTTTCACGTGTCACGTGCGATCAGCGTTGCACCAATCCACGCATGCGCTGTACGAAAGGTGCCGGAGATGCAACGACATTTCCCGAAGTAAAAAGCCGAATAATACAAATATAATAATTTTGAGAAAATATTTATGCCAAAGAGTACATAAATTTTTGTTCGAAAAATGAGAATACAGGTACTGATTTTTCACAACAGTTCAGTGAAAAATTACAACTGCCCCTGCTGGCACAGGGAGTTCTAACTCGGTCTAATTTTTCCAAATTTTCTTATTTTATTTTATTAAAATTTATTTTATTAAAAAGTAATTATAAATAAAAAAAAAAATAATAATAATAATAATATTTTGACTGGGAGCCCATGTCACCGGAGTGTTTTTCGATGAGGCCCTGTGTAACATGAAATAAATAAGTAAATATATGACAATAAGCTATAGATATGATTACAGATTAGTAGTTAAGAGGATGATTTGCCTAATTTAAGTTTGAACAATAATGACAGTGACTTAGTGCTTCAGAGTTCAGTAGTTAAATTGTTATAATCGTTCAAAGCTTGATAAGTTATTTTATGTTTTCCCCAGTTAGTCTTCACTCTTGGCAGGTGGAATTTGGCTTTGTTTCTGGTGTGGTATTTGTGGAAATGGCTATTTGGCAGTAGTTCAAAGTTTGAGTCGAAAAAGTTGTTCAAACATTTGAAAGTAAAAATACAGCGATGGTCGTGACGAGATGGTCATGAGCGCATTATATATGTATTTCAATTTTAAGAAACAAATGGTCTTGCTGCAGCCATATGCCCAATTAATTATTAGTGGCTACACGAACTTTGTTGGAGGATTTGTTTGCTGCAGGCTTGCAGTAAATCTGCTAACAGTTTGTAGTAAAACTGTTTATTTTCGGTCAAGGCTTAACAAGCTTGCAGTCAACAGTGGCGTATAGCCAGGAAGCAGATGTCATGTGGACACAACATGCACACAGGTCTAGACATTCTCTGGTGGGTTTTTGTTATTTAATACAGTCACAGGGCCGTAGACACGAATTTTGAAGTATGTCCAGTAGTATGTCCAGTTGGTAGTGGCAGTTCAGAGCGCTAAACATGCGAGAAACCTCTGGGGTGTGAACATTAATTTTGATTTTTTAAGCCACGGAAAATGCTATTTCCTGCATTTTGGGGGCAGTTTTAACAACGAAAAAGATAAAATAAAAACCAGTGAAACTTGAAAACCGCTTGACTCGGGCTCGGTGTTACCACTTTCTGTCCTTCTCTTTTTATTCGAATTAATTTTAGCGGTAACAGTCAAAAACATTGGTGGAAAGTGGAAACCACTGATGGCACTCGATGAATTTCAATTTTCACGCGAAAACCGTCATTTTAGGGAAATATTTAACGTTTATGTGGGAATTAAACTAATACTTTAACTCTTTACTGACCGCAAAGTCGTCAATCGAAAAACACGGCACACGGTAACGCAAGATTACAAATTGAAATTCGACAAGCGCCAGGAACATGAGATCCACTCACACGCCAAGTTTGATTTGATTTCATAAACAACTCTGCCATTGGTGGCATTTTGAGTTTTCAAGATGCTACGCGGCTTTTCTAGAAAAATGTAAATAATGTAAATTTTTCAACCTGATTTATGATAATTAATGCTAATTGATATTAACATAATGTGTTTTGTTCGGGAAATTTAAAAGCACAAGTAAAAGCCGGTTTATTGAGCTTTCAGAAAATGTATAGCTTTCGCAACAGTTATGGTTATTTCAAGAGATATCAATAGAACTAGGGGTGGTTCAATTTTGGATGTTTTTCAGCCTGTCGGGAAAGAGTTAATTGTCTTTTTGTAGACAGTAAACTTATACATATTAATCTTCCTAGTGCTATGCTCTATACTTTAATTACTTTACCTAAAGCGATTGAGAGCAAGATCTGTCTTGCAATATTTCACCCCGGGTGTAGCTACGCCACTGGCAGTCAGTAAGTTTGTTGCAAGTTGCAACTGCATCCTAACGCAATGCAGTTGAGAGACAAGTTGAACGAAAAAATACGTCGTGTAACAGCACCTTAATCCAATTTCATGAATAAATGAATAAACATTGTTTGAATTTCAAAATGTTTAACATGAGAAATTCCAAGAAGAGCCTTTCTTCCCTATTGGAAGAAAATCCTAGAATGATGACGTCAAAGATCACGTGAAAAATAAGATCATTATTTGTTTGAGAGTGACCAAGCCCCAAGTCTTTTAGACTTGCTCCAAGTCTCTCTCTTTGTCGTCCCACGATATGCATGGTCTGCGGTATCCCCGGAAAGCGGAAGTGTGACAAGAGGGGAGCGGGGATACCGCAGACCGTGCATATCGTGGGACGACAAAGAGAGAGAGACTTGGAGCAAGTCTAGGATACCGCAGACCGTGCATATCGTGGGACGACAAAGAGAGAGAGACTTGGAGCAAGTCTAGGATACCGCAGACCGTGCATATCGTGGGACGACAAAGAGAGAGACTTGGAGCAAGTCTAGGATACCGCAGACCGTGCATATCGTGGGACGACAAAGAGAGAGACTTGGAGCAAGTCTAGGATACCGCAGACCGTGCATATCGTGGGACGACAAAGAGAGAGAGACTTGGAGCAAGTGTATCAGGGCCGTTGCGAGCAAAGAAGACCAGGGGGGGGGGGGGGGGGGGGGGCGGTGGGTCAAGAAATTTATCATGATTTTCGAAATTATTTCTTATTTTACCTGAAAATATTTTTCGTTCAGTCAGAGTTATCTACATCGCAATTTACACATATTTAAGTCCATTTCGCATCGGCTAAAATTTTTTTCGCATTTACTTTCGACTAAAATTCAAAAACATTGAACGCCATATTACCGTAGGCTCGTCGTCGCACAATCGGAAACGGTCGTCTGTCTGTCGGTGCAATACACTGACCTATAGAGGTCAGTGGTGCAATACCACAATGATTGATATTTACATGAAGCATAAGTTATGATTTCGAATTGTGATAATTATCGGAGACTGTTAAGTTCTGTTGAGGTATATTTTTTACACCTGAGTTTACCTGATTTTCGGTTTAAATCAAGCTGATAATTTACCTGAAATTCAAAAATTCAAATGCTAGGGGGGTGTAACACCCCCCCCCCCCCCCCCCCCACACACACACACCCCACTAGCTACGGCCCTGGCTGCGGTTGTAAAGGAGCAGTGCGAAATCCTAATGGTGACGTCAAGTGAGAAATTTCGCTTTCTTTTCTGTTTTTCGTGTGATAGACTGCCGTTGAGGATTCGAGTAAAAAAGTTGATAAAATCTCCAGTGTAACGTTCAAGTATATCATCAATGTTTGAATTACGTGAAATTTTTCTATAGCAGCAGAATATTGTCTCCTTTCTAGAACATCGACACAAAGCTCAAATCATAAAGCATGCATTCAACACTATACAACAATAACCTGTTTATTATGCATTCTCATTGGTTGTTAGCCATGATCTCATCTTGAGAAAGACTGTTGTCAGTCACCAACAATAGTCTTTCTGAAGACTACAACAACCTGGACGATGAACTTCACACATATAATGATACTCCTATAGGGTCAAACCATTTACTTTATCATGATCTCACGTAAGATGACAACTTTTATCTTTTTTCATCCTCCCGAAATCGTCAAACAGCTAATAAGCCTTTCGAATGGTTTGTCTTCAATTTTTATTGTATAAAACAAATAGATTCCATTTTCCCGTTGTCTGTGTGTTCAGTTATAGATGCACAGAGGACGTCAGAACGGGTAAGAACATCAGTGACCCACTCGACTATCGTCTCGTGAGCCACTTTTTTGTTCTTACCACGTTCTGACGTCATATATGCATCTATAACTGAACAGACAATGGCAAAATGGAATCTATTTGTTAAATATCATAGGGTATATACAATGAAACATTCAGTTGTAAAATAACTATTTTATTTGAAAGAACTCTTAAAACTATAAAGACTAACTATTTACAACTTTTTCATATCTCACTTCACTCTTGAGATATTAAGATTTGTTTAATATGTAAATGATCCTACTTATGACATCACACTGCATAACTTATTGAAAACACTTATATATCCTTGAGATTATGTAATGAAATCACTTGAAATGCAGGTGCACGTGCGTGGATGTATCCAATGACATCAAATTATATGCAAATCATCAAACGATTCCATGTGATAATGGTAAAGATAAGCAGAATTTTTCAATAAATTATTATGCAGTGTGATGTCATAAGTATGATCATTTATAAACTAAAAATGCGTATCCACAATAACCCCTTCCCCCCTAAGACCCAAACCGCGCACGCCCTGTATTTGTTGGGGCGAGCCCCTTAGTTAGGAGTTCAAGTGCGGCTCTGATCTGATTTGGTACGTCCAGGCAGTTCGTACTCCCCTTTCTTCCCGTCGTATTTTAATACTCACTCATCGGCTGTTGACCTGGCATCGCGCAATTTTAGACTTTTTACTACTTCTGTATGTATACTATCCATGAAATAGACGAATTTGTGCAAATAAAAAGGCAGTTAACACAGCAGAACAAAGGGAAGTAAGGTTTTTATCGAGGCGAATATCAACGTTCCGACCCTTTTTCTCCGGTCGGATTGTAATACTCTACGAAGGTATTGCTGGCGGCCAGCTGGCGTCGTCGGAGATTTTGCTGGCGGACAAAATGCAGGAAGCAAGGAGGCAAAGAAGAAATGAGCGAGAGAGAGACAGCGAAGGGCAGACGAGACAGCAGAAGAAAGGGAAGTAAGACTATCGAGACGAAGGCAAAGGTACCGAGCGCAACGTGCAGCAAGACATACTCGGTCAATCAACGCGATCAGAGCATCCTAAAAGCATTCAATTACCAAGATCGAAAGTGAAATGTCAGTTTGCCTGATAGAAACAAATTTGTTTGATATTTTGATGATCTCGTTTAACACACCATATTTTTTCAACACTGAAACATTTTCTCTATTTTTGCAGCCAAAAATTGCTCTCTTTGATTGCCCACACAAACAAAATTTTAATATATTGTTGCTCACAAGCACTTGATATAATTTTGTATATTATGTTTTATATAAAAGTTGATTACTTTTCAAAGCTTCCACTAATCGTACTCATATTGGTCATATATCTTTAAATTTATATTGCCATTCTTATATACAATTACAAACAAATACCATTCAACTTTGGCTCGCCCCATGATGCTTTGCATCTCCCTAGTATAGTCTGTACTTTTGTCGATAACAAATCCCAATAGGCCGGTTCGTCGTACGTAGATTTTGAACGTTATCTCGGCCAATATTTACTCGATTTCAATTCTGAAAACAGTTTTGGAATTACCGAGTCTAAATACACAACATACTTGTCTATTATATTACGAGAACGTGCATACCCTTCGTAAAAACGGTTTATATACTTAGAAATTAGTCGGCAATCAGGCGGCCACTTCGTCGTATATTATTTTGAACGTTATCTCGATCAATATTTAACCGTTTTCAATTCTAAAAACAGATTTTGAATCTAAATACATAACACTGCATGTACCTATTAAATACGCAAACTTGTATACTTGCAAACTTAAATGGTGAAGGAAAATTTCGAGTGTTGGAATATATACATTTTAAGACCAAACCGGGACCAGTTGCGAAAAATGCAACTTTACCGTTATTGTATTATTGTGTACTATATCTATATGACTTGTTTATAGTTTTGTTCGCCAGCAAAACCTGGGCAAATTCAAACGCGTGATTTAAAGTCGTCTAGTCGCAAGTATATGTATTAATTTTCCCTCTTACATGGATATATTACGGTAGATGCAGTTAGTCTGAATAGTAACTTAGATTTTCATGTATATTTTACAGTAAAAATAGTAATATAACAATGTTTTTCTGACGGTTTAAGCGAGATGAACACCGCAGGGAGCAGGTGTGTATTTGATGAAGATTTTGAAACACTGCTAAGTAAGCTTTAGGGTGTATATAAGTTTAATCGAGTGAAATGCCAAATATTACTTGTAATATACCCAGAATCTTATACCGGCATTACCACCACTATATATACAGAACTCGTGACTAGGCTCTCGGCAACGGCTTCCGTAGCTCAGTGGTCAGAGCACTGCACTAGCATCGCAGGGTCGCGAGTTCAATTCCGGCCGGAAGGCCTTGAAGTTGCATTTTTCGCAACTGGTCCCGGTTTGGTCTTAAAATGTATATATTCCAACACTCGAAATTTTCCTTCACCATAAATCATTACAACATGTAGTTTAATCGAGTGAAATGCCAAATATAGAATCTTATCCCGGTATAAGGCTCTCGGCAACGGCCTCCGTAGCTCAGTCGCTGGTTCAATTCCAGCCGGAAGGCCTTTTTGAAGTTGCATTTTTCGCAACTGGTCCCGGTTTGGTCTTAAAATGTATATATTCCAACACTCGAAATTTTCCTTCACCATAAATCATTACAACATGTCGTTTAATCGAGTGAAATGCCAAATATTACTTGTAATATACCCAGAATCTTACCCACCACTATATACAGAATTCGTGACTAGGCTCTCGGCAACGGCTTCCGGTTCGCAGGGTCGTGGGTTCAATTCCAGCTAATTCCAGCCGGAAGGCCTTGAAGTTGCATTTTTCGCAACTGGTCCCAGTTTGGTCTTAAAATGTATTTATTCCAACACTCGAAATTTTCCTTAGCCATAAATCCTTAGAACATGTAGTTTAATAAAGTGGAATGCCAAATATTACTTGTAATATACCCAGAATCTTATCCCGGCATTACCACCACTATATATACAGAACTCGTGACTAGGCTCTCGGCAACGGCCTCCGTAGCTCAGTGGTCAGAGCACTGCACTAGTATCACAGTGTCGCCGGTTCAACTGGGCTATAGTACCTATAGTATGATATCAATTAAACCATGCGGTCTTGAACCTGTCCGGGACTGTAGTTTGTATTCAATCAGCGTCCACCGAGTAAGCGCCGGGGTGTTATCTCCGCGCCGGGGACGTATTCGCTGCGACACTCATTCGGGATAAGGGAACTAATTCGTATCAGTTGAGATCTGGTTTGTGTGTAGCCAGTATTGATGTTAATCTCACCGGAAAGGTAATTCAATAGCAACCGGAAAAGAAATGAACCTCTCGACCAATCACATTGCTCCGTCTCCCTCGGTTTGTGACGTTTGTTTGGTCTACAGGAAAACGCGAACGCGGCGAGCCAATGGGAAGGCACGTAGGGAAGCACGTGATCTCTATTATAACTCTAATAACAATGCCCAGTTGTCAATCATGGAGGCGAAGTGTAGTTCGAACGGAGAGACACAGTGAGAGATGAGTAACTGTGAGATTTGAAGGCTATATTCGAGGTTTTTTACTGGAATACCTAACGCAGAAAAAGCGAGTGGAAATAGCGTTGCTTGTGTTGAACACGCGAGGCGAAATATGACGTCGTTGTTACCATTTACGCCGCCGATTGTAAAGCGTCTGCTAAGTTGGAAAAAAGGCGATGAGAATGATGATGATAAGTGGGCAGAGAAAGCGGTGAAAAGTTTAGTGAAGAAATTGAAGAAGACCGGAGGGTTAGAGGAACTAGAAAGGGCAATCACGAACCCGGGTCTTCCGTCGAAATGTGTTACAATTCCGCGGAGTTTGGACGGCCGCTTGCAAGTATCGCATCGGAAAGGACTGCCTCATGTGATATACTGTAGATTGTGGCGCTGGCCTGACCTACAAAGCCATCACGAGCTTCGCGCTGTGGAGTGTTGTGAGTACGCTTTCAACTTGAAGAAAGACGAAGTCTGTATCAATCCGTTTTCACTATCAACGCGTCGAGACACCAGGTAAGTAATTTAGTGAGAATGAAACAGTGTGGCAAATTAAGGATTGCAAAGCTCAACTCTCCCATATTATTCTTCGTCATTGTTTCAACGGAAGTGGCTTCGGTGTTTTCTCATTATGAACCAGCGAAATATACAAACTAAAATAATACCTTTACTAAACCTTTACTAACTCAACCCTAATACTAAGCTCAATACGAATTCTAAAATACGAACTCTAAAACCGACTCGATGATACAATTCAATTTTGATTATTCATCTATATATCGAGTCCATATAAAGTTCCAGTTTCTCGGTATATAATATATTATTACATTCTACAGTACGGCTTTCCTTAACTCGGTTACATTGTATCGACGTTCGTATAGTAAGCAGCGTTTTGCGACTCGACTATGGTTGTTTCGAATGAGACAAAAGCGAACGAGTCTTTGGGTATAATTTGTAAGCATTATGTATGCATAGTGAGCATACATATGTATTCGAGAAGTATTAGACCGAGTGGCAAATATTCTTTGCGAGCTCGCGTCACTCGAAAGAGATTAGGGTAAATGTTTGAAGTTCGCCGTCGCTTCGTATGTGAATGTTTATACAATGCTTCTACACACTGGAGGTTAAAGTTGTTGTACAACTATTTTGTGTAACTCTTATGTTGTTGTTCTTTCATGCATGTGGTCTTCGCTCGCGCGGTGGAGGGCCAGGAAACATATTAAAATCTCTCAAGAATATGGCGTGACAAGAAAGCCATTAACTTCGAAGCAGTTTGTATGTTTCAAGGCATATAGTATAGCGGAAGTTACTTCTTTGTAATCGTGAACGGTGGAAGGTGTTCGAGGCGAAGTAATAGCGAGTAATGTCCGACGAAGTTCGCGTAGTTGGTGGTCACGAGCGAATGAAATATTGTACACAAACCAACTGACTTATGTTTTGCTAGTGATAATATTTAATACAACACTATCAAAATAATGAACACCCATGCGCTGTGTGACAAAAACCGAGCGCTCCCAAAGGTTTGTGATATATATGCAAGGTATTATACCTCGATGCTATCACTCTCAGACTCAAACCTTGCTACGTACACATACAAACACATCTTCAAGTATTTCGCCGGCAATTACTTATGTTTATCGTATTATTCATATCATCGCTCGCCGCTTTGAACTTCGTTGCGATTCCGGGCTGAAAAATGTATCCGTTCCGAGTTGTTTTTCCTTCGCTTTCTTTGCCACCGGATTACGTGGGTTTGATGAATGTCGAGGATCACAAACTACTTGATGACCCACAAGATTATAACAGCGGCCATTGCGGTATCTCATTTCAAGGATAAACTAAGCTACTCCAAAAACAACGTGAACATATGCTGCCTTGGTTTTCAAGGTTTTAAAAACATGCTTATGTAAGCATTATGCTTTGCTTTTCTCGCGTATGTGTCTCGAGAACCGCAAAACCAAACCTTGTTGACAACTGACATTGATTTTCCACTGCACTAGTCTATATCTCGACATTGTCTTTGTCATTTCTATTACGGTGTTACCCGAAAGCCATGTACACACGAGGCAATATATCAACTCAAAAGCACTCCCCAAACGTTGAAATCTTCAGAACTTATTACTTGTCAACAGTCAAGTTTTTTAATACTACATATAGATATACAACATAGCGCCGCTTTTACTTAAATTGAAATAAAACCAGCCGTTTCATTCGGCTGCACAAAGCGTGGTTTAATATAAACTCGCGCCATATATATTTATTACATATTCCGGAACTTATATTTGTAGCAGTATAAACAAGAATCGGAAAGAAAGGGGTTGGTTTATCCTTTCAGGAACTTCGCCTAGTGTTTCAATATATAAGCAATGAAGAAAGTTATATTGTAGAGCGTTCAAAACCTTGGTATATAACTAGTGTGTCATGTCAGTTTCATTCTCTGACTGAGGGTCTCTGGCTTCGCTTCTTTAAACACCTCCATAAATGCACAGGACTAAAGACTCTTCGTCTTCGAGTTTCATTTGTATTTCTTTTGCGTTGTTATTTGGTGTTGACAAATGACAATAGCGACCTGTAGCAAGACCAGCGCCGTATATAAACAATCGAAATTTTAGTATTTATAAAATAAACTTCGGGGAATATTATAACGCAGTAAATTGAGTCTCGACTCAAGTATATATATATATACATACATATATATACATACATATATATACATACACATATAGCATAGTGCATATAGTATATGCTTCAAGTGTATTTATATCAAGAATATGGTCCATATTTTAACTTGTAGAAATGAGAAATGTATAAAGTTTAAAATAAAACAATTACATATGGCTGTTTTTAAGCATTGGGATCACTATATTTGCGACAAAGTCATATCTCTTTGTTTCTTTGTTTCTACGATTTCTTTGGCGTAATACGAGATATAAATCGCCAAATCGAGGTGTCGCCGGAGCAAACGCGAAGCATTGGATGTTTTTGATATGGGATCAAAAAGTTGCACAAGGCAAAATCTGCAATGGAGCACTGGAAGTTGATAACTATACAGATTGTCAATCTGTTTCTCCTTAATCCCTGGAGCTACAAGCAATTTTATGGAAATGAGGTGGTAATTGATTTGAAAATATCGCTTGCTTCCCGACGTTTTCATTGCAAGGAAGTATTCCGAATTGTTTAATGGGAAATATTTTCGCTTTTTCCGTTTCTATTTTGTCTCTAGTTATAGAGTTCATGTCAAAATAAGATTATAGATTCATTCCTTGAGCTACAGCTTAGAAAGACTTGATTGCATGGACACACAAGGACATTCTTTCTAGTGGGATAAACCCAATCTTTAAGTTCCGATATATCGTTGTCATATACAAGTACACATTGCTAGCTAGCTAGCTATTTTATGTTACTGATAAACGTTGGATAGTATTGAGCTGTCTCCATTTTAAAACAATTTTTCTGTTGGCTAAAACCGAGAGGGAAGCCGATTCTTGAAACTTGAAACATAATGGCGTCTCATTAGTTGCATAATTCACAGTACACATTGCTAGCTAGCTAAGCTATTTTATGTTACTGATAAACATTGGATAGTATTGAGCTGTCTCCATTTTAAAAACGATTTTTCTGTTGGCTAAAACCGAGAGGGAAGCATTCTTGAAACTTGAAACATAATGGCGTCTCATTAGTTGCATAATTCACAGTACACATTGCTAGCTAGCTAAGCTATTTTATGCTACTGATAAACATTGGATAGTATTGAGCTGTGTCCATTTTAAAACAACAGTCTTTTCTGTTGGTTAAAAACCTATTATTATTACTGTCATTGAGGGAATCATTCTTGAAACTTGAAACACAATGGAGTCTCAAGTTACATCAAAGTCACACGAACAATCGTAATCTTCTTGTAAAACACTCCCAGTACAACAACTTAGGTTAATCTGAATCCCTACAGTGAACATCAACATTTTTTCCAAGCTATTAAATTGTCTTGGAAGTTCCCAATAATCCTTGAAATATTAGAATTGAAAAATGCCTTATTCTAACAATTTAAAATTCAGACACATCGTTAAAAATTGTGTACTGCCTCTACTTCCTATCATAAAATTCATAAAATCTAAAACGACATAAAGTAACATAAAATTCAGGAACGTAATGAATGGTCATATGCTGATGTACTCATTTACAGACAATGCATGGACGATCGTCAAGCTCATATCCTCAGAAAAATGCATGTTTTTGAGTCCCGGACAGGAATCGAACCTGTAACCTTCTGATTGCATTTTGCTGAGGATATGAGCTTGACAATCGTCCGTATATCATCTGTCTAGTCCAAGCTCTCCACATTCACTACTAGTAAGTAGTGTATATATATAATTAACACATACTCATTTGCATTGTCAATTTGTAAATCTTTGATTTCATAAACGAGCAACAATGTTTTATCGGGTTTAAACATGATGATGTAGCCCGTTTGTTTAAGATCTGATCAAACACGTGCTGTGAGTTTATTAAACGGCTTCAAAAAACGACCCATTTGATAAGTTCATTGGCATAGTAATGTTGAAAATCAATGTTGTTTAAGCCGAGAAAATCAAAAATAACGTTTATGTAAATGACGACGAATCTTTATCACATATAAAACCTGCGATATGGTAATGTTTCCTTTGTGTTTAAACCTTATGAATTATTAATTAGTTTTTGAATATGACTTTAAATGTTTTTTAACAATGTCCATGGATATTACCAATAACACTAGGCATAAAAATAACATAAGAAAGCCACATGATAATCACAGATAGGGCCATTGCACAGTCATGGTCTCAATAGTAGTACAGCTCAGTGTGGCTGAGGTTGAGGTTCAGTTAAACAATGATAGAACTGGTGCTAAACTTTAGCAAAGTACAATATAATTATATAGTAATGCAGAAAATAGTCCATATTTATATTCAGTGCGTTTTAGAGACAAGTTTAACTAACACTGAACAGAGTAATATCATTATTAAGGTGAGGTTCAACCTAGGTTTGACCTCGGTTTTTGTTAGGTTATTTCTAAGCAGTACTGTATAACCATTGATCCATCTATTAGATCAATAACCGACATTAGTAAATTTAAGAGCGCTTTCTAAATTTAAGAGCATGGTTGGCATATGCTGTTATAGGGTGCTGCCACTCACCGCTAAGTCAAGCCTGGACGGATGGGGTTAGTGCTTGGATGGTTGACCATCTGGGAATAACCTCATGTTGATTCGTGAGCTTGGAACTCATGTGAGTAGAGTTATTAGTTGATATCTCCCGTGCTTCGAGGGTTTTCCTCAGTGGTCTCTGGGTTTACCTCCCTTAGTAAAATCAACACTTAGATCTTGCTGTGCATCATGGTCAGACATAGCTGTTGTATGGTGGCAGCCTGCGGCACCCTAGATGATCACAGTTTCTATGTAAACAAGTGTTGTTTACTAATAATTATATTCAGCACTGACCAGCAGGCAACACTACAGTTACTATACTGTAGATCTTTTTACCACAATATAATTAGTCTGACATAATCAGAATATCGGGCCAGCATTTATGCAGTGAAAAATTCAGTTCGAAAGTATATAAATTATAAAGATTGGCATTAATACAACTCTTCCATATCTCACTTTGTTCTTGAGATATTAAGATTTGTTTGATATGTAAATGATCCTCACTTTGACGTCACACTGAAAAAAACGACTTACTGAAAAAGCCTGTATATCTTTGGGATTATCAAATCACTTGAAATGCAAATTCACACATTTTAGCATCATTGGTTTTTTTTAGTATTATGGTTTTTTTTATAAATCGTTGATAAAAAATCCATTGTCGTGCCATCCTTATATAGCATTATACAACGTATATATTTATTTTAATCTGACTTTAATTCTAGATTTATACACAGTTTGTTTTCAAGCTCCTAGCAACGACATTCATAGCAACAACATTGGTAGTGCACTAGACTAGCTTACCAGGGTGTGTAGGTTTGATTACTACACAGTACTCATAGATAGTGAACTCATACCTGTAGCTGTAATAACATTCATAGCTCAGACAATACTGTACATGGGCGATCGTCGAGCTCGTATCCTCAGAAAAATGATTCTGAGTCCCGGACAGGAATCGAACCTGTAACCTTCTGATTGCCGGTGAGACGCTCTAGCCATTGAGCCACCGAAACTCAGATGGAGAATGAAGGTTACAATGATGTACTGGTTCGATTGATATATGTACTGGCTATGCGGCAGTCACTATATATCGGTAATGTTTGGATGTGTTAATTATATACACTGCTGTTGTGAATGTGGGAGAGCTTGGAGTAGACAGACGATACATGGACGATCGTCAAGCTTGTATCTTCAGGAAAATGATTCTGAGTCCTAGACTACTCCATGCTCTCCACATTCACTACAGCAGTGTATATATTAACACGTTCATAGCTCGGTTTGGCACTAGATTATAATTTCCCAAGGGTCATGGAAGGACTGACGCTCAGTTCTAAAGTACACATAGGTTGCCTGTCCCAATGAAGTAGTACCTGTCAGTGTCAGACATGGGCACCGAAAGGACATTCTGATTCATGGAGGGCTAGGGGTGCTGTCTATACTAATACTATAATTCATAGGTTGTAAATTCAACTATATTATCAACCACCTGTCCCCTGGCATTCACTGCATGAATTACACTGATGATGGAATTTTAGCAATTTTCATAAAAAAACAAACCTACAGAGTAGATATAGCTTGGACATTGGGAAAATAGAGCTGGCAATTTGCCCAATGTACTGAACTCACAGCCAAGATCCTAGCAATGGCCTTTGTAGTTCAGTTGGTAAAACCTGCACTAGATTCCTAGGGTCGTAGTGATTACAACACTCACAAAGAACTATGTTATACAACTGTTTTATCTTTATGTTCAAGTACTGCATTTTATCGGTAATCCAAACATTACCGATATATAGTGACTGCTGCATCCCTTACAGAAAAAAGTCTATAGGCACCTATAGGGCACCTAAAGGCAATGTGCCAATTGCCTATAGAAGCCTATACGCATCTATAGTCTAATAGGTTTCTCTATAGGTCGCATATAGAAAATGGGCCAATTGCCTATAGAAGCCTATACGCCTATAGACATGCATATAGGCAGGCCTATAGAGCTTTTTTGTTAGGGATACATACCTGTATATCAATCGAACCAGTACATCATTGTAACCTTTGCTCTCCATCTGAGTCTTGGTAGCTCAATGGTTAGAGCGTCTTACCAGCAATCAGAAGGTTACAGGTTCGATTCGGACTCAGAATCATTTTTCTGAGGATACGAGCTTGACGATCGTCCATGTATCGTCTGTCTACTCCAAGCTCTCCCACATTCACTACAGCAGTGTGTATATTATTACATTTGTTTAATATTACACATGTTCATGAACTAATATACTGTATTGTAAATAGATGTTGAGAATGGTTACAACACAAGGGGGGTCAACAAGGGAGCGGCCAGACATGAGGCATCCGCAAATGTGTCAGGGGCCCCTGCACATGCTTCATCCTGCCCTAGCTGACAGCGTAATGAATGCATCTATGAATGAATGTCTTACCCCAGATAGATGTCTAATTGCCCCAGAGTACCTATGGTCCAGCAAGCTCATTGTGAGCTCCATATATATATATAGAGCTCATTGCTCTGGTATTACCTAAACCATAACCGCATGGGTACGAGGCTGTACTACCTCCACTGCAACTTTGACTTCAATAAGCCCACCACTTATTTTTGCAATTTTACACAATATCACGACTGCCTTGGATTTCGAGGCAGCACTTCCCTTGCGACTAGTAACTTCTAATATTTATATATATATACTAAACTCACAGCCAAGCTCTAGCAATGACCTTTGTCCTACCAAACAACCTTCAATAGGTTTTTAATCTTGCATATGTCAAGATAAATCTATAGTTTATAAATCTGTAGTTCTTCACGTAAGAGAGTTTACTGATATTTCTAACTGAATTTTTCACTGCATAAGACTTTGTACGGACTCTCTTATCTAAATGTTTATAACTTTGTCTCGTTTATTAGTCACAGTCGTACCCGCATCTGTAAAAATCCTACCCTTATGCTTAAAGCACCATCCTATAAAACTAGTACTTTCCAAGCCTGCTACTTCAACAGAATTGTTCCTCTCTGGAATTCTGTTTGTAAAATAGCACCACCCAATAGTCTCTGCAGTCTTGCAACATTCAAAAGATTTTTACTCAATACTTATTTATCATTACTAACATCTACTTTTGACGTTGATATGACTTGTACATGGTCATTATACCATAACTGCTCCTGTCACTGATAGTTTTCCAATGTACCAACTGCTTGGATTCCACGGAGCATCGTTGTATGTGCGCAGCTTCAACCTCGTTCTTTTGAATTCCACTCAGAGTTTATTCATTTTGTTCTTTCAGTGGAGTTCGGAAGAATGGGGTTGGGGCTGTGTGTGTGTGTTGGTACATCGTGAATTCCGAGCAGTTGGTCTATGACTATTTTATACATCTATTTTTAATTTCAACGGGAAGGCGCCTCGAGTCCCGTTCGCGCTCTTTCCGTTTGGCTATTTTTTGTAATCACATAATATCTAATAAAATCGATCAGAAATACAGAAAATCTAAATTAAGATGATTAATTGAAATTGTATTAATTATAAATACTGTATTAGGATTTCCTGTTGAACTTATTATGTTTTGTGTCTGATTCGCGTTGTTATGTTTTGGGTTTTTTATAAATACTTGATCATTAAAAAAATCCATTATCAAGACATCCTTATATGTCATAAGTACTAGATATTAAATTTAATCTATTAAACTTAATTTTAGATTTTACAGATTTTGTTTTGAAGCGCCTAGCAACAATTTCATAACATTGGCAGAGTATGATACTAGATTCCTAAGGGTCCTAGATTTGATTAGCTCTTAGGAATGACCGTCATAGTTCAGTTCTGGACTACAGTAGGGTTAATAATGAAAACTTTATTAAATGTTTTTCTTTTCTACATATACAATTATAAATCTCGCTTATTAAGGTAATTTACAATTGGCTACTTGAATCACAACTAATAATATATAATAACAACTAATGACTATATTATAATAAAACACGCAAATTTATATACAAATATATCAAAAAGCTAATAATTCGGGATTTCCCCATTCCTTATTTCGGCAGCAGAAAATGTAATATGTAGTTCTGATAGCTATATAGTCATCACAGTTACGCAGTTCTCTAGCATATCTAAAAAAGTAGAACACTCATTCGCAAAAACACCTAGGGAGCTCATGGAGAGATTTGTAAATTTAACATCATTAAAATGTTCACTTTGCTGTTTTACTAGTTCACTATATTTTTCTTCTTTCCGTTTGACGTTGTTTTGAAGGTTTGATTCAAAACCAACAGTAAGTTCGAGAACATATAAAGACGGCCGTTTGAACATTGCAATAGCAAATCTGGACGATACGTGTCACCAGCATAATAATAATAATAATAATGATAATAATATTTATTTATATATAGCGCCTATCCAGGTCTGCTCTAGGTGCTTTACAAAAACTCAAAAACTAATTAAAGACTTAAATAGATGTGTTTTGATTTTGGATTTAAAAATAAAAAGACTTGGCCCTTGGGCAAGATCTGATGCTTCTAGGTAAAGTGTTCCAGAGTTCTGGAGCGGCAACGGAGAAGGATCGATGGCCATAAGAGAGTAGATTAAAATTGACACGGTTGAGAAGAATTTCGGATGAAGAGCGGAGAGTTTTTCGTGGAATGTAGCGACTAGCGTGTAATCAGGTCGGAGATGTAGACAGGAGCTTGGCCATTACGATATTTGAATGTAAGAATGAGGATTTTAAACTTGATACGTTCTGCAACTGGTAGCCAATGAAGATCCATAAGGATAGGAGTGATGTGATCACGTTTTGCAGGAAAAAGTGATACGACGGGCAGCAGCGTTTTGTACAGATTGGAGCTTTTTTATAAGATTTTTTGGAAGTTCCGTATAGGAGAGAATTGCTGTGATCGATTTTGGATGTGACGAATGCATGGATTAAGGGTTTGGTTGTAGGGTTTGATTACTACACTCATAAACTGAACTCACAGCCAAGCTGTGACAAAAATAACCCAATCATATAAGAAAAACAAGAACTATTAATAAGATGTAGCATGTCATTTGCTATTTTTAATATCAAAGGCCTTCATAGCTCAGTTGGATGCCACTGGACTATAAATTACATTTATTTTCTGAGGACTGAAGCTGACTACGAGATGCTCAAATCTGTCCTGTCTGTCCCAGTTAAAATGGGTCGTACGAGACTGATGAAAACACGGCACACGGTAACGCAAGATTAAAAATTGAAACTCGACAAGCGCCAGGAACATGAGATCCACTCACACGCCAAGTTTGATTTGATTTCATAAACAACTCTGCGATTGGTGGCATTTTGAATTTTCATGATGCTACGCGTGCAAGATGGGCTTTTCTAGAAAAATAAAAGTTTTTCATCCATATTTATGATAACTAATGCTACTTTATATCAACATAATGTCTTGTACGGGAAATTTAAAAGCACTAGTAAACGCTGGTTTATTGGGCTTTCAGAAAATGTCTAGCTTTCGCAACAGTTATGGTTATTACCAGAGATATCAATAGAACAAAGAGGTGGTTTAATTTTGGATGTTTTTCAGCCGGACAGGAAAGAGTTAAGCGTGGAAATCATAGATCATTCTCTAGTTAGGTGGTATTTTGCTTTTGTCTTATTTAAATGTCTGGAAACTGATGTGTGGTTCGATTCCTGTCCGGGACTCAGAATAATTTTTTCTGAGGATACGAGCTTGACGATCGTCCATGTATCGTCTGTCTACTCCAAGCTCTCCCACATTCACTACAACATTGTATATATTACACATCCAAACCTTACCGATATATAGTAACTGCCGTATAGGCAGTACATATATCAATCGAACCAGTACATCATTGTAACCTTCGCTCTCCATCTGAGTCTCGGTGGCTCAATGGTTAGAGCGTCTCACTGGCAATCAGAAGGTTACAGGTTCGATTCCTGTCTGGGACTCAGAATCATTTTTCTGAGGATACGAGCTTAACTAACGATCGTCCACATATCGTCTGCAGTCTACTCCAAGCTCTCCCACATTCACTACAGCAGTATGTATATGGGAACTGTGTATAGGTAATGATTCCATTAATATGCCAAGTTTCACAGAGTTTGGTAAGATAATTTTGAAGATAAACTCGATTACATATAGTAAATCAAAATGTTGTATCAAGGTTTTTACGTCATTGGTTATCTCATTTGCATATCTTTCAAATCTGAATATCTCCAGAACGGAGTAAGATATTGAAGTGTGTTAAACGACATTGTTCCTTTCTTTAATGAGTTCATTCCAATATGACAAACTTAATTTTCATTTCGAATGAGAGCTGACACATTCGTGTTCTTATGAGGCACTACCACCGCGACTTTGCAAAAAAAAAAACCAGTTATTTTTTATATATCGCGCGCGTTGCTCTAATTCTCCATCTGACTTGAAGAAGGAGACATCGTCCGAAGCGTTGTCTATTGAAATATAGCTAAGTACTCTTGCATAAAGTACACCTAACCACAAAAATGATAATGCTATGTTTGAAAGGGCACTTGAAATGATGAAGAATGGCGCTAACAGTTCTTCGAGAGCAACCAAATACATCCTTAACCTGTCATTTTCCTGTGCCATATACTACAACACCAGGATACAGTACCTGTCGTTCATCCCAATCTGTTACTGGCATGAATATTTGGACATGGTTTTATTTTTCAAAATAACACATGGATTAATTAATCTAAAATCTTCCGTCCTTCCCGTTATCCGTACTTCCAGACCGACTAGATCTTCTAATGGCAACACAGCTAAATTTATCATTCGTCAATGTAAAACAACTACCTATCAAAAATCCTTACTCATCAGAACCTGCCGAATTTGGAACCATCTTGCCGATAAACTGAACCTCACAAATAATCTTAAATCCTTTAAATTAGTCATGCTTACATGTAAGTATTATTTTTCATCTTTGATAACTTGTTACAATTGTGAAGATCCTCGTACGTTCAAATCTATTTGTCTCAAATGTAACTCTCTTCGTAATCTCCCTGGTCCAATTTCTTGTTGTATGTAATATTCATATTGTAGTGTGACATTTTTTTTTATATATAGTAAACATTCTTCCTTTTGTATAAGTCTAAGGGCCCACAGTAATTGGCTAACGCTGTTGTGGATCCTCTGCCATTGTTAAACTTATTGTTTATTGTGTGTATTATTTGTATGTAGGTTACATATGGCGAAGTAAATAAAATATATATCTATTTTCATTCTCGAGCTATTCAGTTATTGATAATAATAATAATACAAGCTTATATAGCGCACTTTTCTTAAAGTGCCCCCAACCTCAACATTTTTTATTGTCTTATTTGGAAGAACTTTTAAAATGATAAAGTAACTTCTTTTGAAGATTTTCACTTCTTCGCTTTCTTTTTGAGATATATCAGTTTGTTTGATATGCAAATATCTGGAATTTCGTCACACATGCATAATGAGTTATCAGAGAATGCTATATATCTTTGCGTTCATGAAATAAAAAACACTAAAGTGTGAATAACACGTGTGTGTGTTTCTCCCACAACACCAAACTTCTTGATTTTAAAGGATTTCGTTCGAGAATGAAAGAGATATACACATTTCTCCAATAAGTCATTATGCATGTGTGACGGAATTCCAGACATTTGCATATCAAACAAACTGATATATCTCAAAAAGGAAGCAAAGAAACGAAAATCTTCAAAAGAAGTTACTTTATCATTTTAAAAGTTCTTCCAAACAAGACAATAAAACATTTTGAGGTTAGGGGCACTTTAAATTCAAAGGCGCTTCACAAATTAATACAACATAATTACGTTAAGAATGATTAAAAACTAACTACAATTAAAATTATCTCAGGCACTAAATGTCATAGGCCAAAAAATTCTTGAAATAGAAATGTCTTAAGACGAGATTTTAAAATGTTCAATGACGGCGAGAGTTTGATGTCATCTGATAGAGTATTCCACAATTTGGGTGCAGCCACACGGAGTAAGCTCGATCGCCATATGTTTTTGTTGTTCTAGTTATAGGAATTCTCAAAAGAGATTTAGTGCTTGAACGAAGGTGTCTGGTGGGCACATTTTTTTCTAATAAATTGCTAAGATATACACCGGTGCAAGTCCATTGAGTGACTTAAAAGTAAGTAATAACATCTTGAATATAATGCGTTGAGCTACTGGAAGCCAATGAAGTTCTATCAATAGAGGAGTTACTTGATCAAATTTCCGCTTATTCATGATCAATCTGGCACCACAGTTCTGGACCATTTGGAGTTTCTGGATAAGATTTTGGGGAAGGCCATCAAGAAGATATGTTAATGAGGCACATGATGACGTCAAAGCAGGCAAACAACATTGTGGCAATTCTAAAATTTGTGTTTATCTTCAAAGTTATCCAACGAAATTACTTGAAACTTTGCACGTGGATACATAAACATGATTCAAGTTATGTTGTCACCATAGTAACAGATTAGCTTCCAAACCTTTCCGTTCCCATACAGAAGTCACCATTTTCTGCCATCGTAAGCAACGTTTTCGATTTCAAACTTGGGTATTGCATTGGAAAAGTTATTGAGAACTGCCAATTTCAAGATGTTCTGCATTTGAGAGAAAACAAATTATTTTGTTTTAGAAACTAGGAGATCTGGAAGCTAATCTGTTACTATGGCGACAACATAACTTGAACCATATTCTTTAGTTTCGTGGTATGTATCCACGTGCAAAGTTTCAAGTAATTTCATTAGATAACTTTGAAGATATACACGAATTTTAGAATTGCCACAATGTTGTTTACCTGCTTTGACGTCATCCTGTGCCTCTTTAACATATCATATATAACTGAATACCTCAAGAACGAAAATAGATATCAAAGAACAGTT
This sequence comes from Chrysogorgia sp. JL179-B06, assembly GCA_035772405.1. Lineage (NCBI taxonomy): Eukaryota > Metazoa > Cnidaria > Anthozoa > Scleralcyonacea > Chrysogorgiidae > Chrysogorgia > Chrysogorgia sp. JL179-B06. The sequence goes on from JAYKKM010000253.1 coordinate 811,451, forward strand.
AGCGCCATTCTTCATCATTTTAAGTGCCCTTTCAAACATAGCATTATCATTTTTGGAGTGTAACCAAAAGTCGAGTGTCGAGATTTTTGCAAAACAGAGGTTGTTGCATGCAACACATTAGGGACTTTAATATCTACAACGTGGCAACCTCTACGACGCTGTCTTGAAAACAAATAACTCTTCGTGCGAAACAAAGAGAATGAATAATTTTTTGTCCAAAGAGTATTCTCAACACCATCCTAGTTCTGTTTACAACCCAAATCTGAGCATTTTCACGTCTTCAGGACGACGTGAACTCGCTGAGAGGTGAGAGCTGTTCCTTAATGTTGACTTCAGCTCAAACACTACAATCGTTTTACTGCAGAACTGGAGCGTTTTGGAGGTCATAAAACAAAGCTTCAAACATCAAATACGATAGTCAATTTACGATGGCTTCTTTCAAATGCTCTAATATGACTAATTCAAAAACCTCTTACAATTTTGTACTATCTGTTAAAGTGTATATGACACGAAAATTAGGTTTATCTTATTTGAAAGAACTCTTCAAATAACAAGAATATCAATTTACAGCTTATCCATATTTCATTTAGTTCTTGAGATATTTAGACTTATGTGATATTCAAATGAGATGACCTATGACGTCACATGGTTTGCACAGCATTTTAACATTTTGGAAAATCGTGTATATCTTTGAGAGTATTGAATGAAATCACTTGAAACTTTGCATGTAATAAAGTTCCCAGACCTCTACGTCTCTTTGAAGAAAATCTTCGTTTTAGGCTTTGCACCAACGTCAAACTTCCGTTTCAAATTAGTTAAGTTAGTGCAAATCTACTCAACCACTACCAATTCTAAAATGTTACCCAGCGAAGAGAAAACAAACAATTTTGTTTTGGAAATCAAGAGGACTGGAATCTAATCATTTACCATGGCGACCATAAAATTAGAACGATTTTCTCCAGTTTAGTGGTCTGTATGCACATTCAAAGTTTCAAGTGATTTCGTTCAATAATCTTAAAAATATATACGATTTTCCAAAATGTGAAAATGTTGTGCAAACCATGTGACATCATAGGTCATCTGATTTGAATATCACATAAGTCTAAATATCTCAAGAACTAAGTTAAATATGGAAAAGCTGTAAATTGATATTCTTCGTTATTTGAAGAGTTCTTTCAAATAAGATAAACTTAATTTTCGTGTCATATACATTTTAAGTTCCTTTAAAGTGTAACTTCCCATATGATACATCTTTAATCCTATAATAATTCAGATATAGATGTTTCAAATTTTTATAATATTTACAATCGTTGGCACTTCTTCTGATCAGCTTCTCAGGAATTTCCCGAAAAATTTATTTTCAATAATGAGCGATATAATTTTTGAACAGAATTAGGTTGGTAATCCAGCTAAAACCATGCCATATAATCCAGGATACCCTGAAAGACTAGCTATTTTTTATCAATTTTAAATTATATATATCATAGCAGAAAATGATATAAAAGTTTATCAAAGATTACGAATTGACGATGTAACTGAGTACAGACGATACATGGACGATCGTCAAGCTCATATCCTCAGAAAAATGATTCTGAGTCCCTGACAGGAATCGAACCTGTAACCTTCTGATTGCCAGTGAGACGCTCTAACCATTGAGCCACCGAGACTCAGATGGAGAGCGAAGGTTACAATGATGTAATGGTTCGATTGATATATGTACTACCTATGCGACAGTCACTGTATATCAGTAATATTTAGATGTGTTAATATAACACACTGCTGTAGTGAATGTGGGAGAGCTCAGAGTAGACAGACGATACATGGACGATCGTCAAGCTCGTATCCTTGACAGGTGAAAAGATAGCTTGCGTTTATAAGAAATGATCGGGCTAGGGTAACCAGCTGTTGTGGTCTAGTGGTTACCACACATGTCTATGAGCTGGGAGACAGGTTCAAATCCTGGTCGGACCTCCACTCAGGGTCTTAAAAATAATCGAGGAGAAAGTGCTGCCTTTGCAACAATACCAGCAAATTTTAAGAATTTCGGGTCTTCTCAGATAACGTCCTTAAATCGTAGGCCCTCGGAACCCCTATCAATTGGGCTTCTAGCCTGTTGGGGTATTCCGTTCACCTAAAAGAGTGATAATCTAATAAAACTAAAAACTAAACTAATACAGGTGTATGGCAATTTGCGCAGACTGACGTTTTGCGTTTTGCCTTTGGTGAATTTTCATCTGTATTCTTCCCTAGCTTGAGATCGAGGGCGAGGTGTATATTATTATCTTCAGACAGGGGTAGAGGTGTACACAATGTGTAACGATGTGTCTGTGCATTTTTAAAATTATTGTAAGCGTTTTTCAAACACTACTGCTGTATCTACAATATTGTGTGTCGGAAATAATAATACTACTAATAATAATATTTAATATTTCTATTGCGCAAATTAACATATGTATATGATCAAATCCGCATTACAAGAAGGGCATATGCATGGACTTATAGTACGTATTCCATATAAGGTCACATCGGACGGGACTGGGAAGAGCAAATACGTTGCCCTCGTACCAGCCCACTGGATGTGGGATTGTTAACACGTTACGATATGTTCGATTATCCGCTCTTATTAAGAAAAATACGTTCGCTAGCGGGATAAGCTGTATGCATATTGTAAACAGATAATTTATCTTTGTTTTAATATATATTGTAGCTTTGGGAGTTGATTATTTCTCAAGAAAACGTTCGTCAAAGACAGCCGAAAGTTCGTGTTTTTGTTCACAAGATGGTATCCATAATATGAAAATTATATTTTTGGGCATGTTCGATTATCCGCGCTTTTAAAGAGAACTAAGTTAGCTACCTATAAATATTCTAAATTACAATTAACAGCAAAAATGCAATTCTAAAACCTACAATGTTCTAGTTTATAATATATAATTAATTACAGTAATAGTCTTGCTAAAAATGAATATATAATTACTTACAGTGAAATAATTAAACAGTAAGGAATTGCTAAAAATCAACTGAATAAAAAGCAGTCTTAAAAAGATATGTCTTAACAAGAGCTTTGAAGGTATTAGAATGGACTTCATGGCGAATATTTAATTGTAAAGCATTCCAAAGTAGGGTTACCCTAAGGAAATGATCGGGCTAGGGTAACCCTAGGACTAGGGTGAAGTATACTCGCGTCGTCGAGCGTGTACGCGGGAAATTCGAGTGTAAACATGGCGGAAAGAAAGAAAATTCTTGCTGTATTATCGATTTTAATCTCTCTACCACCTGCGCTTACTTCTCTTCAGTTAGATGGTATTCTTCTTTGTTATTCAATCATGTCTATAACTGTTAAACAACTAACACTCCTTCATGCGGCTCTACATTCTAACTCTGCCCTATCTCGACGACTTCGTCGAATAATTTTGGCATCAAGAGGCCGATACCTAAAAACTTGACCCAGGTGTCCGAGTTGTCCCTATCGATTGTGTTTATAAGGCAAAAACATATCCCTAGTGCTAGGGTTTCCCTAGCTAAGTGATAGGGTGACCCTATACTAGTAAGAAAAATAACTACACTAGGGTCACCTGGGCGCTAGGGTAACCCTATTCCTAGGATAACCTTATTCCTAGGATAACCTTATTCCTAGGGTAAGCTTATTCCTAGGGTAAGTAACCTTATTCCTAGGTAGCGCAGAAAATCCCACTCGCAAATATCCTTCCCGCAGTATTTGAGTTCTAGCTAATTGAGATTTAGATCATTTGTATTTATAAATGGATTACATAAAATCTGGGATTTACACAAATTGGATTTCACATTCACCTAGGTCACGGCCAAATACAGTAAAAATGGAAAGCTAAAAACAACATCTTACAGGGGCTAATGTATTAAAGGCATATTATGTCTAATACCTTTTCCCTCCAAGTTGAATTGAATTGTAAATACTAATTTTAATTTTAGAACAAACTAGGCGGAAACGAATTATGGTGAGGAAAATTATTTGTCAGAGCAAGGCAATTGATTTTTCAAAAACAGAATATTATAAGGCTGATCTCTGATCAGAATCAGCTATTTCACATGATTGAGGGGATGTTCCGATAAAAATCTATTCCTTTATTGCCATCACATGATTCTTCGTATGACCTGGCTGATGCTTTTAGTTGTTATTTTTCAACTAAGATTCAGTTACTTCGAGATAAACTTACTAGTACACGTGGGTCAGTTAAGAAGCTATCTATAGCAGTTGACTCTCCTTGTTGTAAAAGCTCACTCAGTGAATTTACTACTGTATCTGAAAGCTTTGTCTGTAACACTATCAAACAGTACTCGTCTAAGTCCTGTGCCTTAGATCCTGTACCTACACCATCTGCTAAAGGAATCTCTTGACGTGTTAGCTGCCCCAATTACTGACATTATCAATTCATCTTTATCCTCAGGAGTATTTCTTCTGTCTCTTAAGAAAGGTCTCATCTGCCCATCTATTAAAAACCTACTAGTGATAAAGGGCAATTCCCTAACTATAGACCTATTACTAACGTGGCTTTCTTGTCAAAAGTATTAGAGCGGATTGCTGCCAGACAGACAACAGACTATCTTATTGAGAATAACCTCCTTGCAAAATTGCAATCTGCTTATAGACTCTTTCATAGCACAGAGACAGCAGTTCTGGATGAAAATCTGGAAGTAGTGTTGGTACTGTTGGACTTATCATCTCCGTTCGACACCATTGACCACACCGTTCTATTGGAGAGACTTAAATATCGTTATGGGTTTAGTGGAACTGTACTACCCTGGTATCACTCATACCTTTCTGATTGGGTACAGTCTGCAGTTATGGTGAAGAATACGCATTCCTCAAATAAACCATTACAATATGGTGTACCTCAGGGTTCTGTACTGGGTCCACTTCTGTTTTCACTCTTCTTTGCGCCATTGGAAGACGTGATCAATGCCCATGTATGGCCTTGATTGCATAATGTTAAAATCTCCATGTGATCGACCTGCTGCTCTAGCTAAACTTGAGTTATGTATTAAGGACATCTGCAATCCAAGTAAAATCGAGATTGTCCATCTATCATAGACAGACATTAAAAGTATCAAATCAAAGATAAAGGAAAATATTTAATGTTGTTGTTTAAATCTTTCCTGCCTGGCACAGTCAAAATGGGTCGTATAATACTGATGAAGTTATGAATCGAAAAACACGGCACACGGTAACGCAAGATTAAAAATTGAAACTCGACAAGCGCCAGGCACACCGAGATCCACTCACACGCCAAGTTTAATCGAATTTCATAAACAACTCTGCGATTGGTGACATATTGAATTTTCACGATGTGTGCGAGATGGTTTTTTCTAGAAAAATGAACGTTTTTCAATATGGTATATGATACAATAGTTAATGCTAATTTATTGACAGTAATGTGTCTTGTTCGGGAAATTTAAAAGCTTTGGTAAAAGCAGGTTTATTGGGCTTTCAGAAAATGTATAGCTTTCGCAACAGTTATGGTTATTTCCAGAGATATCAATAGAACAAAGAGGTGGTTCAATTTTGCTTGTTTTTCAACCTGTCAGGAAAGGGTTAAGGACGGATATATTTTCGAAATTAATAAACTTTCTTGGATAAGGAGAAGTACCATAGGCTTAAAATAGAGAAGCCATTAAAAGAAATAGTGTGTCCAGACAAACACAGCCGAAAGGAAAGAGTTTGAAACAACAGAGACCCACTCGTTATTGATTAATTTCAATTATTTGGCAGAGCTGAACGCCAAGGATTTTAGTTTTCCGTATAGCACCACACTGCGTAACAATGTCAAGAATATAGAATCTCAAGAATATAATAGCTTGTCACAGTGAGTCTAATCGAGTGAAATGCCAAATATTACTTGTAATATACCCAAAATCTTATCCCAGAATTTATACCACCACTATATATACAGAACTCGTGACTATAGAGCACTGCACTAGCATCGCAGGGTCGTGGGTTCAATTCCAGCCAGAAGGCCTTGAAGTTGCATTTTTCGCAACTGGTACCGGTTTGGTCTTAAAATGTATATATTCCAAGGATTTATGGTGAATGAAAATTTCGAGTGTTAGATCATAAAACTGATTTTGACTGCGCTGGACAGGAATGATTATAAAACATCAACTCAGAGCTCAAATCATAAAACGTTTTGCCATTTAACTATACACTTCATGTAGAATATATATCAATAATATCATATTTGATGTAAAAGGTAGTTTAAGTCAATATTGACTCTATGTAAGTCAACAACAATGTAAGCCAATTGACTAAGTCAGTAATGATGCATGGAAGTAATGTGTGGTCTATAATCCGTCAAACCTTTATCGAAACTTCAAAAGCGAGCAGCTCGTGTTATCATAGGAGTTTTAACAAGAACTACAAGTGTCGCACTAATCTTTTTGAAGTGTCTCCCCATATGTGATCTTTTTTATATATTTATAATCTTTGACACTTTCTGATAGAAATTCCTTAATATTATCATCAACTAAAGTTTCATCTTGATGTCTTTTTCCTCTGCTAAAGTTGGTTAAAGTGTCTATCTTGTGTGTGGTCTTTTTATATATTTATAATCTTTGACACTTTCTGATAAGAATTCCTTAATATTATCATCAACTAAAGTTTCATCTTGATGTCTTTTTCCTCTGCTAAAGTTGGTTAAAGTGTCTATCTTGTGTGTGGTCTTTTTATATATTTATAATCTTTGACACTTTCTGATAGTATTTATAATCTTTGACACTTTCTGATAGAAATTCCTTATATTATCGTCAACTAAAGTTTCATCTTGATGTCTTTTTCCTCTGCTAAAGTTGGTTAAAGTGTCTATCTTGTGTGTGGTCTTTTTATATATTTATAATCTTTGACACTTTCTGATAGTATTTATAATCTTGTCACTTTCTGATAAAAATTCCTTAATATTATCATCAAATGGTTATGTCTCTGCGACGGAGGCCGTTTCCGAGAGCCTATAGTCACGATTTCTGTATATATAGTGGTGGTAATGCCAGGAGAAGAATTGGGTATATTACAAGTAATATTTACCATTTCACTCGATTAAACTACATATTCTAAGGATTTATGGTGAAGGAAAATTTAGAGTTTTGGACATTGATTTAAGATTGTTGGACTTGTTTTTTGGATTTAAGATTGTTGGATTTAAGATTGTTGGACATTTTCATATACATTTTAAGACCAGCCTTCCGGCTGGAATTGAACCTGCGACCCTGCGATGCTAATGCAGTGTCGTGATTCTAGACTGGTAGAATCACGGTAGAAACATGGCCGATGAATAGTGCATTGTTTAATAGTACTGAGCTTCTTGTTGTCCAAACAATACACGAAATTTAAGCCACTTTCCATCGGATTTCCATCTGATTGGTTAACCCGAAATAACTTGTATTAGCCGTTTCCTATGCCAATGCACCAGGGTTTCCACTTTTGCAGCACAAGATTTCCTGATTTGCTCTTATTTTTTCCTTATTTTGAACAAAATTTCCTTCAACAATTTTCAGGATTTCCTTAAAATTTCCTTTTGGAGATTGGTGTCCAATATTGGCAATATAGCCGTAAATAAGACCACAGATAAGACCTAACGCTCTGTTAAGTTAGCATAACTGTCAACTGGATTGTGAAATGTGAAAGTGGAATGTGGAATATTATTATGACACCAACTTACCAACACTAACTGCTAACCGATACATACGAAGCTCCCCGAATTTGCGAAGGCGGAAGCACGCCGAAAGGACGACTGGACGGGTCATGTGACTGTGTATCATGTGACTGCAGCCAAACTCGTTCACAGGCTCTTTCTCTTCCAGGACGGGGCCGGTGTAACAACGTTGTTCAAAATAAAAATGCCACTTTTCTATTTTTATCCTTTATTATGCAATATAGTCACATTTTACAATTTTCCTTCCTTTTCCTTAAAAATTAAAAATTCCTTCATATTTCCTATCATTTTGTTTTTCCTTCTTTTTTCCTTCAAGTTGTCAAAATTTCCTTAAAAAGGAAAAAATCTTTCCTCCCCTAAAACTGTGCTTCCATTTTCATAAAACTGGATTTCCTGTTTTCATCCTTATTTATTGCAATATTTCCTGCCAGAAATTGCAAAATTTCCTGGCAAATTTCCTGGCATTTCCTATTAAAATATGACTTAAAAATCTAAGCAAACCTTGTCCTTATTCTTGAGATTTTCGTCGTTTTCGAACATTTGTCATTTTTTTTAACAAATTATTATTTTTCAACCGCTGCCCATTTGAGTTGAGCCTGCGAGCGATTCCCGAGCAATATCCGAATCGTACCGAGCGATTTCCGAAGTTGATGCGATTTGCGAAGCCGAAAACGCCGCCAATAATTGAAGGCCCAAATCAAATTGCCAGCGTTTGAAAACTCTATAATAGGTAGCTTTCTTGTATATTCAACATTTTACTAGTTACTACGCCACACATAGAGTACTATTTTAAAGCCCCAATGGTTGGAATCTCAGAATTTCCTGCCATTATCCTGGCAATTCATTATATTTCCTGCCAATTTCCTTCCAAAAAGGATTTCCTGCCATTTTTTGGGATATACTTCATGGTAACAATACATATAGTCTCCCACCGTATTTTACGGTTATTGTTAGGGTTATGGTTAGGATTAGAGTTACGGTTAGGGTTAGGGGTAGGGTTAGGGTTAGGATTAGGGTTAGGATTTGGGTTACGGTTGGGGTTAGGGGTATAAAAAACAGATGGAAACCTGGTCTAGTGTTACCATGAAGTATATACCCATTTTTCCTGCCAGAGCCCAATATTTCCTTTTGCCAGGAAATTTCCTGGCAAGTGCAAGCTATGCCTAAAAGGCACCCTTAGATATATAGACTATCGTGTGAGAAAATGCTTGTGGGTTGCTTGCACATGCGCAATTGGTTCCAAAAGTGATCCCAAATAAATTTCTGCGAGTGTGCTTTTGTGGGGCAGCGCAGGCTAGCAATAATGGCGCTCTAATAGAGCCACCAGCGTCCTCTCAAGCGCCCGCTCTCGTAATTTGTAAGCGAGCGGTCTTGGGACGAGGCAGTGCTTCTGCCGTCGCGTCCTCCTCAAGCACCCTGGTGGCCATCTTGAAACCTCTCATCCATACCCTTTAGCAACGATCCTTCAATTTGGGGGTATCGGCATTTTTCACACTTGCCCCGAGCGGCACTTGGTCTCGTTATGCCACTGTTGTATGACCGATTTAATAGCTTTAAAATGATACACGATATCTGGTGATCGCTAAACCCGAGGAGGCATCATAGTAGTCCCCGCGCAGTGCTCGACCGGGGCCCCGGCCCCGGCCAAAATTGGCACCCCCGGCCCCGGCCCGGCCCCGGCCAAAATTCTGGAAATTTGGCCGGGGATTTCAAGCTCAAATTTGTCAAATTCTTTCTATTATTTTAATATAAATCTTAAATCTTACAAAAATCTTATACTTTAAATCAAGTAAAAGTTAAAACAGTTTCAAAAAAATCGACAAAATTATATCGAAAGCAACAAACAGAAAAGGTACGTACCATTTATTCTCGTAAAATGTTTCCAATATGGTTGACGATAGCAATAAACCGCTGTCCAGTAAATTCCACTGGCCTATCCAAATCCCGCTTAAATAACATCGCTCAACATCACATAATATCAATGCTCGACCAGTCCCCGGCCCCGGCCAAAATCATGCACCCCCGGCCCCGGCCCGGCCCCGGCCAAAATCATGCCCCCGGTCGACCACTGTCCCCGCGTATAATAGATTTGGTAATATGATATACATATATATATATTGGTTATACCAGAAGAAACTCGATTTATTCAGTCTAAACCCGCAATGCGCTTTCGGGTAATAGCCGCAAGTTCAATCGGGAATGATTTTGAGGTTACAATGAATCGTGGGATGCTCACAGTTTCACTGTTAATAGTAAGCAAGTTTCAATAAAAATAAAATAAGCGAGTGTCTTTTTTCGTCGAAAGGTGAGGAGTTTTAAAACAATCTATAAACGTTAAAAAGGTTAAACAGTTGCACGGGATTGAAAGACTCGATTTGTCAGCCACAAATCACCACAGGACTTGAAAGACTTAGTTCACGGTCAAGACGCAGTTTAATCGAAAGTTAATAAACAAAGATCGCATCAAGACGAAGCTAAATCAATAAAGATTTGCAAGACGCAGTCTAATGGGCTATTCCATTTAATAACCGCACCCCCCCTATCGAGGACACATGTTTCAGATTCATGACCCCTGAGGAATTCCGGGCTCTGAAAGGTCTACCCCTGAGGAATTCTTGGCTAGAAAATGTCTACCCTGAGGAATTCCTGGCTAGAAAATGTCTACCCTGAGGAATTCCAGGCTAGAAAATGTCTATCCTGAGGAATTCCTGGCTAGAAAAGGTCTACCCTGAGGAATTCCTGGCTAGAAAATGTCTACCCTGAGGAATTCCTGGCTAGAAAAGGTCTACCCTGAGGAATTCCTGGCTAGAAAAGGTCTACCCTGAGGAATTCCGGGCTAGAAAATGTCCACCCTGAGGAATTCCGGGCTAGAAAAGGTCTACCCCTGAGGAATTCCAGGCTAGAAAATGTCTTCCCCCTGAGGAATTCCAGGCTAGAAAATGTCTACCCTGAGGAATTCCTGGCTAGAAAATGTCTACCCTGAAGAATTCCAGGCTAGAAAATGTCTACCCTGAGGAATTCCGGGCTAGAAAAGGTCTACCCTGAGGAATTCCAGGCTAGAACAGGTCTACCCTGAGGAATTCCAGGCTAGAAAATGTCTACCCTGAGGAATTCCAGGCTAGAAAATACACACACCTGAGGAATTCCAAGGGTTCAAATGACCCTACCCCCGAAGAATTCCAAGGTCCTCGATAGGGGGGGTACGGATATTAAATGGAATAGCCCAATCCAAACTGAATAACACAGATGATATTTATTAAAGTGCATATAACGTCTGTGGGGATTTAACATATTTGTAATCTATGGATTCTCCTGAGATAATAACTGCTTATTGAACGAGCGTGAGGTCTGTACAGTGAAATATCGGACCGAGGTTTTTTGGTACGGACCGAGCGAGCGAGGTCTGTGCAAAAAACCGAGGTCCGATATTTCACTGTACAGACCGAACAAGCGAGGTCAATAAGCTGTTTATTATATGGCCTCAAAAACAATTTTTAACCATCACTGTCTGGCTTTCGCAAGGCTTTCGCTAGCGTGCTATTGTTGGCTTCTCGTTTTCATTGACTAGCTTTGCACAAACAAAGATTTTTATATCGAAAAAAACGACTATTACCATTGAAATTTATTACAAAATATAACGTAACATTTCGTTCACTGAAGCCCAGCGAAGCCATTCAGCTAACATGTAAAAAGAGGAGCATTCTCCAAGTGATTTTCACTATTATGACGAGGAAACAGATGAAAATGCCACTTTTCGTTTATACGAAAAGCCAGCAACAAAACAACACAGGCCTTTTTAACAAGTCAGACGGCAGAAATCACTATAAAAAACAGGTGGAACTTAAACATCCTTCAAAATACCTTGAGTTGCAATCATGGCGGAAATAAAATACATGACCTACCTTTCCCCGACTCTCGATTATCTCCTTGGGCTTTCCAAGTTCTTCAATAACTTCATGAACATCAAGCTAAGAAGTTAGACCGAAGCGAATACGAACCAAGTACTCCTAACCTTTATTTCTGTATCCTGCATTCTTTATATTCACAATCGTTTTACTCTTGTGTTTTATTTTATGTGCTAGCACGTTTTCCGAAGGCATCTAGTGCTTTAAAAGACTGCTAGCCATCGACAAAAACGAGACAAACTGATAAACAACCTTGAAATCTCCGCCGGCAACAACAACATCCGGGACACCGGTCCGGATACGGAAAAAGACGGACCGTGGGCCGGATACGCATTTTTACGGACCGGGCATTAACTAATCAGAATTCAGGATACGTGAAAGCCATATAATAAATTGTAATATATCTTGTCAGCTGAAAATTTCATCTTCACAGACTTTTTTGCTGTTAAAGTTGACGGAAATGATGTCATAGCGGGAATCTGTCTATATGAAAACATCTTTACAGATGCCCGCTATGACGTCATTTCCGTCAACTTTAACAGCAAAAAAGTCTATGAAGATGAAATTTTCAGCTGACGAGACATATTACAATTTTTCTCAGGAGAATCCATAGATTACATATATGTTAAATTCCCACAGACGTTATATGCACTTTAACAACAACAACAACTAAACTGAATCGCTTCTCGTACGCGTGTGTTCTGTTGTGTCAATCTTATTGTAACGTACAACTCTATAACGTGCTGGCTGTTTAACTTTATAGGAGTCCACGGGTATAATATATTTGGTAATATGATATAACAATAAAACACGATGAGGATATTACAAACAATATGTGACAGAAATTAAACACCGTCAACGAGCGAGCCGAAACATGAAGAGTAACGGAATTCGGGAAAGTTTTCAAAGCATATAATTCAGAAGTCTTGCCTAAAAGCTTTCACCGTAGCTTTCAGCCTTACACTCTCAGTCTCCACAGGTCATAAGCAAACGAGACAAGCGGGGGCAGTTTTAGTGTTAACTATTCCTAGTCTTAATTTATGAATGCTAACGAAAGAACAAATCATGGAACTAAACTTACCTTTAAAAATCTTTTAAAATGCATGTGTGCTTTCAACTCATGTGCATTGTTTCCGGTAGTTCTAACGATCTCTGGGTTATGTTCATTTCCTTTACTCTCGATAAAGATAATCTTGTCACCAAAGTCTAATATAAAATTATTGTCGACATTTCAATGTAAATAAATCAAATAATAATGATTTGTCATTGTTTTTGCAGATCGATTATTCATCTCTGCCTTCAGCATCGTCGAATAATTGATCTGCTCACCACTAACAAATCACAACCGATTATTCATCTCTGCCTTCAGCATTATCAAATAATTTATCTGATCGCCACTAACAAATCACAATCGATTATTCATCTCTGCCTTCAGCATTGTCAAATAATTGATCTGCTCGTCACTAACAAATCACAATCGATTATTCATCTCTGCCTTCAGCATTGTCAAATAATTGATCTGCTCGTCACTAACAAATCACAATTGATTATTCATCTCTGTCTTCAACATTGTCAAGTAATTGATCTGATCGCCACTAAGAAATCACAATCGAATATTCATTTCTGCCTTCAGCATTGTCAATTAATTGATCTGCTCACCACTAACAAATCACAATCGATTATTCATCTCTGTCTTCAACATTGTCAAATAATTGATCTGCTCGTCACTAACAAATCACAATCGATTATTTGGCTCTGTCTTCAACATTGTCAAATAATTGATCTGATCGTCACTAACAAATCACAATCGATTATTCATTTCTGCCTTCAGCATTGTCAATTAATTGATCTGCTCGTCACTAACAAATCACAATCGATTATTTGTCTCTGCCTTCAGCAATTAGATGTGTGAAGTTGATCGGCCAGGTTCTTGTAGTCTTGAGAAAGACTATTGTTATCATATATTTACATTAGAAAGTTGGTATACCAACTTGGAACATAAACCACTTAACAGATCACAACAGTTACCAACACCATACAAAAGACTTCTTCACACGCACCAACGAACAATAGACCTACCGACAAACAATATACCCACGCTTAACGCATGACGCATCACCCACTCACACTAATTATGACACAAACAAACTATGACGTAACGAACCAGACGTATATATAGGCAAACCCTGACAAACACGCTTTACTTGACTTTGAAGATGACCGCCACTGAGGCCGTCGAAACGTCAGTCACCAACAATAGTCTTTCTCAAGACTACAACAACCTGGACGATCAACTTCACACATCTAATGATACTCCTAGGTTCAAACCATTTACTTCATTGTCAAATAATTGATCTTCTCTCCACTAACAAATCACAATCGATTATTTGTCTCTGCCTTCAGCATCGTCGCATAATTGATCTGCTCGCCACTGACAAATCACAATATTTTGGTCAACCTTGTTCAATAATTGTTTTATCTTTGACAGTTTTGCTTATTATTTTTACAGCTTTAGCTCCAGTTCTGGTCCCAATACATACCAACATTGACCGCCCTACACCACTGCCAAAACTACCAGAGGAATATATTAATCCTGTTAATGCAGAATTTCCAACGTCAGAACCACCACAGATGTCTCCATACTCAGGTGAGCATTCTTGGGGTTTAGGAGGGGAGATTGGAAGATGGAAGGGGAGGGATGAATGTTGAAGAAAAGAAAGGAAAGGGGACAAAGAGAAAAGGAAAAGCAAATAAAGGAAGAGAAGGGAGGGAAGATGAGCTTTATCTGACATAGAGAAGAGAAATAAGGAGATGGAAAGATGGAAGGGGAGAGATAAAAGATGAAAAAAGGAAGGGAAAAGTAAAGGAAGGGGAGAGAAACGAAAGAGGGGAATGGGAGCATTCTCTGATGTAGAGAAGAGAAATGAGGAAATAGGATGATGGAAAGGGAGAGCAAGAAAAAGAAAGAAATGAAAGTTTAAAAAAGACAGGAAAGGAAAGAAAACAAAGAGGAAAGGAAGAGCAAATAAAGGAATAGGAATATAGAAGGGGAGAGATGAACGTTGAAGAAAAGACAGGAAAGGAAAGGAAGCAAAGAGGAAAGGAAGGGCAAATAAAGGAAGGGAAGACGAGCTTTATCTGATGAAGAGAAGAGAAATAGGGAGATAGGAAGATGGAAGGGGAGAGCAAGAAAAAGAAAGAAATTAAAGTTTAAAAAAAGACAGAAAAGGAAATGAAATAGAAAGGAAGTGGGACAATATGAAATTAAACAAAAGGAAAATAAACGAAGGGAAAGTTAAATTAAAGACAGTAAAGGCAAGGCCAGGCAAGTCATAGCAAGGGAAAGGAAGAAAGGGAATGGAAAGGGAGAAAGGGAAATAAAATAAGGGAAAGTAAGTTAAAGAAAAGACAGGAGAGGAAATAAATTAGAAAGGAAGGGATAGGAAAAGAAAGGAAATAAAATTAAAGAAAATTAAAATTAAGGGAAGGGAAAGGAAGTGACAGAAAAGGAAAGGAAGGGAAAGAAATGAAGGAAGGGAACGTTTAAAAGACTGGAGGGGAAACAAGGGGGAGAGAGAAGGGAAAGCAAAGGAAATGAGCAAAGGAAGGGAAAGAATGGTAAGGGAAAGACAGAAAAGAAATGGAACAAATGAAATGAAACAATTAGTGAGCACAGTATAGTAATATTGTTAGTCAAAAAGTTGCAAGTTGCTAGTTCCCACTGCAAATTAAACTAACCTAACGTAAACCCTAACCTTAACGCTAATCCCAAACATGATCACATGTAACTTGCGCCTTGTAACTACTAGCAACTCACAACTTCTTGTCTTGCAAAATACCGATTTTTATATGACGTCATCATTGTTACAAGTCTTCGTTGAAAATTTTAAGTCAATACAAATTATAATTTTCCTATTTGAGCTTAATTTCTTTGCATTCCATGACTGCTTTATTGGGCACATGACATCACAGGTTATGTGGCAGACGAAGTGACCCGAATTATTTTTAATATGTATCACAGGCAAGCCTCAAAACTACAATACCGTAAACAGCGGAATATAAGCCCCCGGCCCCTGTTTATAAGCCCATCTATCTACAAACAGAAATTACATTCCAGTTAAGCCGCCCTCTAAAAATCAACGTTTATCCACCCCTACCCCATCTCTCTTACTAGTAATGAGAGCGATTACTCAGACAATGACTGTGATGATCTCGATTAATTCGAAGAGGTTTGTCAAGATGAATTCCAAGTAGGACGTCCGTTTTCTCATAGTTAATATAGAAGAGATGGTTTGGAAACTCTGACTAAGTCTTTGTTCTTAGTTATTGTTCACGTTTATGCAAACTTGTGCACGGTTAGTACAAAAGAAATGTAGTATAATGAAGGAATCATCCAATAGAAGCATTTGGGTTGAATCGTTCAACCATGTTATTTAAATATTAATAAGCAAAAGACCATTTCAACCTAAAATCACAGCTCATTATAGACGCTTTGAAGTTCGCCGGCTTTCCTAACCATTCCCCTCTATTAACTATGGTTTTGTTGAGTTCTTCGTTCATTCGGGTTGTTACCTTTGTTTTGTTTAGAAAACTGGTATGTGTTTTTGTAGTTAGGTGCTTGATTAATTAAAGACCAGTGAATAAAAAACGTATATTGATAACAACGTATGTTAGTCTCGATTTATTTCACTAGCAGTTCGATCATTCCCAAACGTTTTTTTATACCGCTTATAAGTCCCCCGAATATAAGCACCCCGTTTAAAAACCCACCCAAAACCCCTTACGAAATAAGCCTAGGGCTTATATCCGCAGTTTACGTCCGGAATTCCAGCTCTATTTCACTGTACTTTGATAATACATAAATGTACTATTTAGGCATCAGGTTTATAAAATGAATAAAAATCTCATCAACAGGTTTACAAAATGACCCAGTGACAAGGAAATTTATATATTTTAAGAATTTTTTTTTATTTAATTGTATGAAGGGTGGGTATGGAATTGGGGTACTGAACGGGTGCAACGATAGAAAAATCTTTTCAGTTTATAAATTACTCTGGTTTGCTCTGTTTGCAACCAATGGTCAGTGACAATATATATTAATTATTCAAGGATATATAAAAGTTGAAAGATATATAAGGATATATAAAAGTTGGATATATAAAAGTTGATTTGGAGATGCCCGCACGGCCTTAAGGAGGGGGCAGAAGGAAAACTGAAAATTCTTGTTAAAGTTTCGTGACACAACCAAATTTCCCTGGATGGTTTCATGACCCAACTATACATTTTGTTTTAGTTTCGTGGCCCAGCACATCTTACATTTTCATTTTTCATTCATACCGACAACACAGGAGTGCTGGGAACTGAGGGTAGTCTGCCATGTAGAGCAAGGAAAACAATCAACTTTGTTTTCAGCCGGGTTTTTGCATTCCTGAACTCTTAGTCTCGAACCACTGACATCCAAACTATATATACATGTACATAATTTCTCAGGGCAAGGGGTTCTCAAAACAACTTTTCTTTGGGTGTGATATGGATATTTCTTGGACTTACATAGCGTATATCAATTCCTATGTTATAAATATTTGTTTTCTTCGATTACTTTTGATACTAATCAAAAAGGTTTCATGGCGCATCAAAGGTTTTCCAAATGCTTTCGTAGCCCCACCAACTGTTGATTTATAGTTTCATGGCCCAGCACTTTTCCTTCTGCCTCCCCCCCCCCCCACGTGGAATTAATGACAGCTCCCTTAAGAGAATATATTTATTTGATGTACTTTGATTATATCAAAAGAAAAATTCTTTTTCGCAGTGGTACTTACATTCGTAAAATATTTGTGACATCAATGAAAATGATCTACTGTATTCTTGCTTGAGAGAGAGATGGTGCCAGAATTGTAGTACAAACCAAGTAACCATGATTTCTGTTGGTTTATTTCTCTAGAGAATTCAATTGGACCATATATGTCAGATGATGGCATGTCCGAGATATCAAGTAGTGCAGGAATGCCAGCAGGTAGGAAATATCTTTTAAAAATTCATCCTAAGGCTGGTGCACGACGGTTAAGCCCAAAATTTTGCCTCAATTGTGCGTTTTGTGATAAAAGCATGAAACTTGGCAAGTAGATAGAGTTACTAGTGCTGATGAATTTCTGATATAGAGGCAACGCAGATTTCTTCCTGGTTGCCACAAAATCGAGTTTTTCTTCCAATTTACAAAAGTACTATCTTATAAAAAAGTGAAAATTCAAAGTTCACTTTTAGCGAATATCACCCATATCATTAGATAGTTCGCAAAAAACTATATGAAGAACATTCAAGAGGGTAGGATGATTTTCTAAGACTATTTTGAGTTATTAACGCTCAAAAATGTGGAAAATGCCGTAAAATGCTACAAAATACTTGTTTTTAGTGGGTTTAGCCTTCTGTAACTCAAAACGAGCTTGGAAAATCGTACAACCCATAACTTCATATATTTTTTTGCGAACTTTCTAATGATATGGGTGATATTCGCTAAAAGTGAACTTTGAATTTTCACTTATAAGATAGTACTTAATTGCTGCCGTAGGCAGCATACTAATCTTGACACTCGTGCCCAGACTTCTTCGCGGAACTATGTATAGTCAACGAAATCTCGATTTGTGTAAATTTACTCTGTTTGTCGGTTCAGTTTTATGACGTTTTGTGACGTAGAGTTTTATTCGCTGTTCGGAAATTGTCAACGCTGCGAAGTTTGAACGATCTGTTCTGCCTTCTGAGTGAGGAAGTATGCTCTTGTCAAGGTAAGACGACTAAGATAGTCATGTATACTTAATTTTCTTGTTATTAAAACGCTCACCAAACGGAAATATGGCTCAGTGACTGCGAGGTATCTGCGATTTCTTGCCATCACAGCATCACTTGTGGCATGATATGAAATTGTTTTGTTTGTGAATACAGTTTTCCTTGTATTTTAGTTGTATATTGGTGCGAGTTCATTGTATCTCATTCATGCAGAAGAATGCACATTCGTGCATGCCTCACACATGCAGCTGTGAGATATAAATTAAGCGACAGATCAACTGTTATGTCAACATATTGCGTTCATATTGAACTGCATTTTATGCAAGAAACAAATTCTGATTTACTTAGTTTATCAACTATTATAATGTCAACTTTTTGTGTTCATATTGAACTGTATTTTTATGCAAGCCAGCTTGTACAGAGAACTATGTTTAATACAACTATTTTTTCTTTATGTTCAACTGCATTTTTATGCAACTGTATCAACTTACATCTGTTTAATTACACATGTTCATGAACTACCATATTTGTGAATAGATGTTGAGAGCTGTTACAACACAAGGGGGTCAACAAGGTCGGGGCAGATGCGAGACATCTGCAAATGTGCCAGGTGTTATGCGATCAAAAGACTCTGTATTATATTCCGGTCTTACATGTATATAGTTCATGACGTCATAACTAATTAACCTCAACACCAGGGCCAGATTGCGAGTACCTATGGTCTAGCAAGCTCATTGTGAGCTGGCCTGAGCTCCATATATACATGTATGTACTGAAGAACTCACTGCTCTGGTATACCTAAACCATAACCGCATGGGTACGAGTCTGTACCACCTCCACTGCGACTTTGACTTCAATAAGCCCACGACTGTCTTGGATTTCGAGGCAGCACTTCCCTTGCGATAGTAACTTCTAGTTAATAGGTAAATTGGAAGAAAAACTCGATTTTGTGGCAACCAGGAAGAAATCTGCATTGGCCCTATATCAGAAAGTCATCAGCACTAGTAACTATCATCAGCACTAGTATCTTTGACATAAATTAAATTAGACAACAGGTACTCAGGACAAAAGCTAGTGCTAATTTTATAAAGCATGAAAAGTTTTTTAGATCGAATTATATCATAATTCACCCCTTAATTATATTATAATTAAATTATACTTATATTATAATTATAATTAATTATATCATAATTCACCCCTGCGAAACGCATAATTCACCCTTAACAGCTTGACTATAAAAGGCGTGGACACCAAACCCATTTCTACAAAATAATTAGAATAACTAATCCTAAGAATATGAAAACATAATGTTCTAATCAATGTTTGGATAAATGTTTAACCTGTACAAGCCACCATAGGATTGACACGATAACATTTCGGACAAACAAGTTTGTAAGTTCTAACATTTTCAGCATCGATGCTAAGTCGAGAATAATAGAAAGTTTTAAGTTCCTTTTTAGAAACTAATAGATATTTATTAGCTTTCATAGCCTCCTCCAAAGGCAACTCTGTGGCTTCTTTTTTCCGAGTCAAATAGCTTCCAAGGCTGCGAGCAATGTTTTGGCTGGGATGGCAGGGAAGTATTTCCCTCTCCATGCTCTTGTTAGTTATCTGGCTCGACCAAAACAGCATTGGAAGTTTAATTTTACTCGGGAAAAAGAAGGAAGGTTATAGCTTTCATAGCATCAGGAATAGCATTCCACAGAAAAGTGTAGTTCTAACCCATTGAGTATTAAGGTATAGAGTCCACTCATCCCACGACGAGTATGTCGTTGACTTATTGAGATGTACTGATTAACAGCCAGATTTATCAAGTCTGAGATACACTTGAAATAAAACACCAATCAATAATTAGATTATAGATGCACAGATGACGTCAGAACGTGGTAAGGACAAAAAATGGTCACTGATGTTCTTACCACGTTCTGACGACCCAAAGGTTTATCAAAACTGTTAGGGCATGAAAAAAGAAAAACACAGCTGCTGACGTGATTTGACGCCATCCATGTATCTGTCCTTTATTAGTAGAAACTGACCATTGGTCCATTCTGATTGGCTACTTAACCGTTGTCTATTCGTAATAGACCACGATGGCGAAACGCGCTCAAAACAATGGCAGAAAACTCTCATTTTGGGGAGGTTTCAGATGAGTTTTTGGATAATTTTTTTCAGAATGTATGATTTATAATAGTCGACAGTCCACTAATTTGTTTCTACTAAAACAATTAGACAACTCGTCCTCGTTGTCTATGAACGAATAGTCAACTCAGGCTTCGCCTTCGTTGACTATTCATTCATAGACAACTCAGACTCGTTGTCTAATTGTTAAATAGACAACTCGACCTCATGGGAACCAATACTATTGCAGAATAGTTGTGAATATGCTAATTAGAACCATCAAAATCAAGATGCATATGTGATTATAAAACAGAACTATTTAGCTGTTGCATAACATGGGCTGCAAATAATATAGTATAGTAATTCTTCCTAAATCTTTCAGACTTAGAGCGGTTAGCCAGAGCAAAAATTAGAGAAGTGGTCATGGGTAAAGGTTAATGTGTAGTCTTACAACGTTGAAAAAATTGAACCTTCTCTTTCGTTTGCAGAATCTGGTCAGCTATCACCCGAACCAGCTATGGCAGTTGGTAAGTAAGAAATGTAGATCGTATCGTTCGAGCAAAAGAAAGGGAGGCGACACAAAGTCTTCAGAAACAATACCAAAACTCTGAACAAACAAACACTATTGACAAAATGTTTTCGACCTGCTACGCCTTGTAAAGGGTCCCGAGTGTCAATGCAGTCTGACGACGGACCTGAAGTGTTAGCCAACCCCTAAACCCTTGCCACGCGAGTGTTAGATTGGTTCCCAGACCCTTCTGTCAGTACTAGGTGCAAAAATGGCGTCACCTGGTAAGAGACAGCAGGCAACTCTTGGATTCATTTGAACTATGCTCGCTGTAGAATTAGATGAAAAAGTTTGCTCAAATTGCTGCAAATTGTCTTTCTGAGCTTCTAGATTTCAAAATTTTTCTTGGGGGAGGACACCTCTAAACATGCGGTCAATGATTACTTCAGTCCCCGTCACACCAAAAAATCGTCGAGGACACACGCAGCCTCGCACCACGCAAAAGACCCTCGCGTTTATCACACGCAGCAATTTCCCTGAACCTACACGTAATCATTCTTGAAATAAGTGAAAAACGCTTACAGAAACATGGTTAAAAAATTGTGTACAACTCTACTCCTGTCAGAAGATAATTATGTTACTGTCCATTAAGTTACTGTCCATGACCTAACGTTTCGACACTCCAATCTAGTGTCTTCATCAGGGGTGATCGTTGTAAAGTTAGGATCCCTATTTATACTCTCATAGAACAGATGATGACGTTATATATTAACAAGATGCACATAAGCTTCTGGTAATAAACCACCGTCGAAAAAGGGAAATTATTTTCGAAAAAGGGAAATTATTTTCAAAAAAGGAAAATTCAGCTTTGTTGGAACACGCGTGCGTGGGAAAATTCCAAAATTATTACCACTTATCCGCGGTATCATCAGAGACGTTGTCTGGATGCTTGGCATATCAATAGCGCCTATTGATATATATATATATATATATATATTATAATTGAATCGCGATGACGGTGGTTTATTACCAGAAGCTTATTTGCATCTTGTTAATAGATAACATCATCATCGGTTCTATGAGGGTATAAATAGGGATCCTAACTTTACAACGATCACCCCCGATGAAGACACTAGATTGGAGTGTTGAAACGTTGGGTCATGGACAGTAACTTTTAAAGTTACGTTCAAAAATCTTTTTAAAGCCAGAGTAGCGTCAAACTATATCTGAGGTGAGATCGGTCATTAGACTAACGAGCTTATCGATTTTTGAGTTGGTGGATGTACAGCCTTCAACTGCGCGGAAAAGTTGAACGAAACTCAGCATTTCTGGCAAAGTTGCTGTCGGATTCATTGTGTTAAATCGACTTTCCTTTGACGCGTGAATTTTCGGGCCAGAACGGCAGCTTTGGCGTCGGTAGCAAGTGTAGGTTCGGCTTTGTCGAGCAGTTGTTCGAGTTCCCATTTGTAAACTGGGGACAAGGCGTTATTAGCAGGAATCCCTCCGGCTTCTGATTGGCTTCTTTCGCATGACGTATGCGCTAGTGGTGAATCTGAAATGTACCTGTATTTCAACTTTTAAGGTTTAGCTGTTTTAATAGACAAAGGATGCAGTATTTAAAACTCGCAAATCATGTATACTGCATGTTATTGGATTGTTGTGAATGAAAATGAAAGAGTTTGCTATCCTGAATCAAAGCATGATCGACTCTTCAGTTCTGCACGCTTAAAGTGTCACTAAGACGAAAAAATCGTCTACCAATTTTGATCTAATTTATCATAATTTTAGGTTTATCGTAATTACGAAATGAGGAAGAAAGGCGTTCTCGGTTTCTCAATATCTTATCCCTTTCTCGAGATATTTAGGTTTTTGACATATGCAAATTAGACAGTGTATGATGTCATTTTCTCACATAGACGTAAATAAAATACACAAAATGAGGATTATCTCTGCAAATAATAGGTAAAATGTTTTCAAACTTTGGACATTTATGGTAAGGTGGAATGTACACTCTACTGTACATATTATATAGATCGTTTGAAAATAAGCGTCTTTCGCCTAATAAAATTAAATCGTAATTTTTGTCACTTTTTAAAAAGAATAAGGTGATTTAAACCTCCGAAGTACAATATTTACGTGTCTACAAATATTCGTGTGTATGCATTACAATAAATGTTGTTTGATAAAGAAGAAATAAACACTTTTTGTTTTATAAATGACAGGTGCCTATTTCCAAACGATCTTCGTGGCAACAATATAATTTGTGCAGTACGGTGCAGATTTCACCTTACCAAAGATGTGTAAAGTTTGAAAACTTTCTACCTATTATTTGCAGAGATATTCCTCATTTTGCGAATTTTATTTTAATCTATGTGAGAAAATGACGTCATACACTATCTAATTTGCATATGTCAAAACCTAAATATCTCGAGAACGGGATAAGATACTGAAGAACCGATAACGCCTTTCTTCTTCATTTTGTTATTATAATTTACTAAGATCATAAAAACTCACGCAACACCCGCTCACACTAACTATAACACAAACAAACTATGACGTAATGAACCAGACGTATATATATAGGCAAACCTGACAAACACGCTTTACTTGACTCTGAAGATGACCGCCGCTGAGGCCATCGAAACGTCAGTCACCAACAATAGTCTTTCTCAAGACTACAACAACCTGGACAAGCCAACTTCATACATCTAGTAACTCGTTACATCATTATTAATATCCTATTTATCCTCTTGAACCGTAGATGCTCATCCTGTCCAATACCAAGAACCGCAACACTGGTGTTGCATATCCTACTACGAAATGAATTACCGAGTGGGAGAGCCATTCAATGCCGCTGCCCCAAGTGTCACTGTCGATGGCTTCACAGATCCGTCGAGTGCCGATCGGTTTTGCCTCGGCATACTCTCGAACATCAATCGTATACCGGCCGTCGAGACCACTCGCCGCCATATTGGAAAAGGCGTAAGACTCTATTACATCGGCGGAGAGGTGTTCGCCGAGTGTCTCAGCGACAGCAGCATCTTCGTTCAAAGTCCAAACTGCAACAGACGCTACGGCTGGCATCCGTCGACCGTGTGTAAAATCCCCCCCGGTTGCAACTTGAAAATCTTCAATAATCAAGAGTTCGCGCAGTTGTTGTCGCAGTCCGTCAACCAAGGTTTCGAGGCTGTCTACCGCCTGACACAGATGTGCATGATAAGGATGAGTTTTGTCAAGGGGTGGGGTGCAGAATACAGACGACAGACAATAACAAGTACCCCATGTTGGGTCGAAGTTCATCTCAACGGCCCGTTACAGTGGCTAGATAAAGTACTGACGCAGATGGGTAGCCCAGGCGGGATTTGCTCTTCCATGTCGTAACCTTAGCAACTGTTGCTTAGCAACCGAGGATCTTCCAGCTTGGGAAGATGAACACGCCAGGCGCGCGCGCGCTCAGGCCTAGGTTGGTGTGGAAAATGACAATTTTGACGATATGAAAAAAGATCAAAAAACGACTGCGGACACACTGGTATCTATGGGAACCTAGTGATCGCTGGGATATCTGTGACGTCTAGGGTAACGCAGTGGTATCTAGGGTAACGCAGTGATATTTAGGGTTGCACAGTGGTATCTAGGGTAACGCACTAATATCTTGGCAAACACAGTCAGGGGTATTAAGGCATGGCTCTTGCTTCGACACTGAAATTTCCAACTTTCCAAAGATTTTGTCCAAACTAAGTCAAACTTACCAAACATTTATCATACAGTACGAACTAATTTACGGGTTTGTTTCCATGCCAACAAGGTTACGTGACCCATTGGCGGCCATATTGGATGAAAACCAAAAACGTTCTTGAGGCACGCGAATATATATAATTTAAATAATTAAACACGTAATTTGATGCAAACTTTAATTACGTTTATCATGTTAAGTTGAATGGTAGCAATCAATTTGCATAAACAAAAATATTAGAGAAATTGTAATTAGAGGAAAATCATTCGCTAAAACTTTCCATGTGCGGTAAAGCTATACAATCTTGCAACTTAGCTTGATAAGCTAGATCAGTATTTTCATCAAATTACGCTGTTTAATTGTTTAAATTATATATATTCGCGAGCCTCAAGAAGCTTTTCTTTTTTCCATTCAAAATGGCCGCCAGTGAGTCACGTGACGTGTTGTCATGGTAACAAGACTGAAAATTATTCCCTACTTTATGATAAATATCACCTGAATGTTTAAGTGACTTGGAAGATATCTCTGGAAGATATAGGAAAATTTGTTAGAAAACTCTTTTGTTTGAAAGAACTCTTGAAACTATAAAGACTAACCATTTACAACTTGTTCATATCTCACTTCACTCTTGAGATATTAAGATTTGTTTAATATGTAAATGATCATACTTATGACATCACAATGCATAATGACGTATTGAAAAATTCTTATCTTTACCATTATCACATGGAATCGTTTGATGATTTGTATATTTGATGTCATTGGATACATCCACGCACATGCACCTGCATTTCAAGTGATTTCATTACATAATCTCAAGGATATATAAGCGTTTTCAATAAGTTATTGTGCAGTGTGATGTCATAAGTATGATCATTTACATATCAAACAAATCTTAATATCTCAAGAGTGAAGAGAGATATGAAAAAGTTGTAAATGGTTAGTCTATAGTTTCAAGAGTTCTTTCAAACAAAAGAGTTATTTTACAACTGAATTTTTCGTTGCATAATCACTTTTAGTCTAGACCCATGCCTAAAAAGCCCCTGAGATCTAGGTAACGTAGTGATATCTAGGGTAATACCGTGATATCTACGGTTACACCGTGATATCTAGGGTTATAGTGTGACATCAGGAGAAACAGACACATCTCGGACACTAGTGACACCTGAGGTTACCCAGAGCCTGAGGTTACCCAGAGATCCTTTGGGTTACACAGTGGCACCAAGGACATAACACAGTGATATCTGCAACGACTAAAACTCTGACATGCAATTCAAGAGGACACAACAAAATTGTAGACAGCTAAATCGCATTATTTCTCTTGCATGACCAGGTCACAGTGCATCTTTAATGTAAGTTAATTTTTAAAAGATCTTATTTCATGTCTGTGTAAATAATTTTAGAGATACAAGTTTAGAATTATACTATTGCATATATTGAATATTTTTTTGTGTCAAACATGTTTCTAGTTCAAAGTGCATATAAATATTCCTGCACGCCAAAAAAAATTAGTTCCTCTTTCCTGTCCCAATCAAAATGGTTCATAGAAGAATGATAATAATAATAATAAAAGACGTATTAGGAGCAAAATGCTGTTACAACTACATATTCTTAAAGTTACTTATAAAACTAATTACAGTTTTGTTGTTAACTAATTATAGTATTGTAACATAAAGCATACTACATATATTACCACTATGGACAAAAAACTATTAATTAAAAAAAAGAAAAGTCTTATGTGCTATGCTGACTTAAAACTACTTAAAATATCAATGCTTCTAATTTCCTGTGGTAATGATTCCACAGTTTTGGTGCTGCAACCGAGAATGTTCTGTCTCCATGAGTCACCGTTTTGGATTTTGGCTCAAGTAGCAGATTACGGTCTGATGATCTCAAAGCACGAGTAGGTTTATATTTAGTTAGCAAATCAGTAATATAAACAGGCGCTTGGCCATGCAAAGCATTGAAAGTAATTATTAGTATCTTAAAAACAATCCTTGATCTCACTGGCAACCAGTGAAGATTACGAAGCACAGGGGAGATATGCTCCGATTTTTTAACCCCTTCAACAAGTCTAGCAGCTGTATTTTGAATTCGTTGTAACTTGCTCAATTCAGTTTCTGGTAAGCCATATAGGATGCTATTACAGCTGTCAAGTTTTGATGTTATAAATGCATGCACCAACTTCTCACAGTCCTTTTTACTCAAATCTTTCCTGATCTTGCCGATATTTCTGATAGCCAAAGTGGCCGATTTACAAATGTTATTTACATGAGTATTTAATTTTGGATGTCAATCAACAACTGATGAAGTCGTCAATTGAAAAACACGGCACACGGTAACGCAAGATTAAAAATTGATTTAAGAAACAACTCTGCAATTGGTGGCATTTTGAATTTTCATGATGCTACGCGGGCGGGCAAGATGGACTTTTCTAGTATAATGCTAATTTATATTAACATAATGTGTCTTGTTAGGGAAATTTAAAAGCACTAGTAAAAACCGGTTTATTGGGCTTTCCGCAAATGTATAGCTTTCGCAACAGTTATGGTTATTTCCAGAGATATCAATAGAACAAAGAGGTGGTTCAATTTTGGATGTTTTTCAGCCGGACAGGAAAGAGTTAAAGAGGCAGTAAGACGCAAAAATCATGTATCCCAATTTGGTCTTTATCTAGAAGTGCATTCGAAATAAGCAAGAATAGCGATTTTTAAAAGTTGTAAATGAGATGCCTGATGACGTCATCTACTCCACTCAAATTCTAAAAATGAGGAATATCTTTGGAGATAGTGGCTAGACTGTGCTGAAACGTTCCAGATGTATGCTACTAAGAATGGTACACTGCACTGTGTATAGTTAATGATTTATACATTTTTCATTTTAGGGATTTCCTTTAGTTTAAATTAAGGAGTAGATGACATCATAAGTTCATTTGCATCTTTCAAAAACTTGAATATCTCTGGAACAACATAAGATATTGACTAAGCAAGAACGCTATTCTTCCTCATTTTTTTAGTACTAATAGATAAAATAAAAATTGGATAGACGATTTTCGGTCTTACTACCCCTTTAAACAGCCCAAAAGATCTATTTCGAATGCCCCGTTAAGAATTTCCGCAAATTACAAAGGATCTGGTACTTATACACGGATCTCTCAATAAAGACTGGATCGAGCGACTATTGTTCAGAAAATGAAGCCGGAAGTAGCTCGTGGTGGCCATCTTGTTTGGACCACGTTATATAGTTTTACTATAGGCGACAGAGACTATCTGTCTCTAATATTTTAAGATGCTAAAATGAATCAGTTGTCCAAGGTTTTCCCATAATATAGAACACAAACTACGGCTCCATATTAATAACTATGAAGCCCGGAATTAGCGCGATATTGGAGTGACAGGGTGGTCACTCCAATATGCATGGCTGCCACGCGTTAATTCCGGCTTCATTATTATTGTAATGACTATCTGAGACAACTTCGTACCCAGGGCATTTTGCCTTCACGGTGGAAGGTCGGCGAAAATGGCCCTGGGATCGGCTGGTCGATTCCATAATCTTATTGGCCAGTTCTAAAACTCGATTAATTCAGCTAGAGTATAATTTATTCATCTAAATCCACATGTTAAGTAATTTCCTCGCCTTTAAATTTTACCGCAAATATAAGAAATATAAGGGCTTGGGTTAATTATCAAGAACTGCATTCGATATATACTTGTTCCCCCCTGATATTTATACGAGATAATCATGGATGTATTATGAATTAATTGCTGTTAGGATGAATGGTTTACATGAACAAGTCTGCAGAGCGTTGCATATTTCTCATTCATTATCACATCAACAGAGTAAACAAAGACAAATTACCTAAATTATCATATCAAAACACCCAGATATTCTGGGTGTCATGCAACCAGTCAATCCGGTAAAAAGCCCTGGGAACGAAACTCGCGTTTGGGAATTTTACGTATTCGTAATATTTGGGTCTTCCTGAGCAAAATCATAATTTATATTGTCAGCCGGCAATTTCATCTTCGTGGAGTTTTTCGCTGTCAAAGTTAGCGGATGTGATGTCACAAGAGGCATTCCAAACCACATTTCTTTTGTTACTTGCCTAAAAATGCCTCTTGTTACATCACATGCGATAACAATTGTTTTCAAAAGGGAATGAGGAGCGGACAGGAATCGAACGCTCTAACCATTGAGCTACCAAGACTCAGATGGAGAGCGAAGGTTACAATGATGCACTGGTTCAATTGATATATGTACTGCCTATGCAGCAGTCACTATATATCGGTAATGCTTGGTGTGTTAATATATACACTGCTGTAGTGAATGTGGGAGAGCTTGGAGTAGACAGACAATACATCACAATCGTTCATCTATCTTCAATCTTTACTTTATTATACATTTCTACTTACTTTCTTATTTTTGTGTGTATTCGTTGCTCCACACTGACATTTCAACATATTGTCTGGCGTCTTTTAAATGGCCAATCATTTCTGCTTCTTTAAAGCAAAACAGTGTTTTTCTCAACATATAAGATATCCTTATAATAAGGACATTAGTCCTTCTTGGACATAGCAAACCACCAAACTTATTTGAGGAAGATGGTTGTCGTATAGCTTCGTACGACAACCTTGTTATTGTGCCAATTGAAGTCAAGAAAGACATGCTTTCTGCCACGTTTCTGGTGTGTATAAGTGGGGAAACGAAACTTCAAATTTACCCCCTTGAATTCCAACCACACACTTTGCATAACCATTATTCTCCACGTCAGTTCTATGCATTCCCAATATAATCAATTTAAAAAGCATCTGTTTTGCGTCCAATCAACCCTCACATGGGAATACAAGGTAACGAAGGAATGTTATATGTGATTTATTCACCTTATGCGGTGCCACGAATAAGTTTATTTTGAATTATCAAAAGAACACCACGACTACTGTATATGTGAACAGAATGTCGTTTTCAAGCGTTTTTAAATAGCTAGGTCGTTTTCAATTTTGTCTAGTCATACGGTGCATAGCAAAACGTTGCAGCCATTATGTACAAATTTGTTGCCACTCTTGTCTCCACAGATCATTTCTTTTCCAGACAAATGGGGTTTTAGCTTGTCACACAATTCCATAAAATATCTTCTGCTCATTCTAGTTAAGTAAACCATATTTTAAATCTTTATTGAATCATTAAACTGATAGGTTATATATTTTGTTTTATTGATTGTTAACGATGTCGTGTAATTAACAATTAAGGATATACCAGTTAAACAACCAAGCTCTCAGAGAAACAAGATGTCAAGAATATTATATCATTTGAACTTTTAGTCGCCATCTTGAATTTTTAGCGTTTCAATGTTTTGACCTGTTCACTCGAGTTCAAAAGACAAAACGACACAGTTGAAAACAAAAACGGTTATCACATATCGTTTTCAGTATTGAGAACGCTTTCGTCAATAGAGGTGGCTTTCGTCATGAGTATTTGTATGATAAACGAGCCGTGAAAATGATACTAATTTTGAAACTCGTTGAAATAAACGGAACGACATCTCATACGCATAAAGTCTAATGACGGTGTTTTGCAAATAAAAATTTATTCTTTTGAAAACAAATGCCACAGAAGAGTATTACCACGCCCAGTCCTAACAAGCGATTTACGTCATTACCGAGGGTTTCCAGACAGAAGGACAAAGAAGTAATACGCACTTGATGAAGAATGCTAACCGCAGACATTAATTACTAAGAGCTTTGAAAACTGGAAAGTGGCAGTTTGAACTTTCAAGTTCGTCGTGAGGCGACACACGTGGTTTATACGCGGTAAAAACACTATATGATGAAGACGGCTGTCGAAGGAGGCAAACTAACAAGTCTTGTTGAAGTAACCGATGATCTTCAATGCGATATTGCTCATGATATATAGATTCAATACATGAAGTGAATATTTGAATGGCAAAATAATTTCTGATTTGAACTTTGCATTGATGGGGGTGTTTAATATATGGAAGCGAGCCAGCTGTCTTGGTAGGGAATGGCTTTTACCTTTGTTGGCATTTACATATAGCATTTTCTAGCCCTGTGGAGGGCTATAGTGATTGGCAGCCACACCAACATTGAATATGGCGAAACACCCCATTAGTTTTATTTGTTTCAACGAAAAACGACGCTACGCGGAGTTTTTACCTACCTCTTGGTAGGGCTAGCCCACTGGTAAAATCCACCACTTTCGCTATTTGTATCTGTTGACAGTTAGTATTAAAAGGGTCAAATTACGGAAAGTTCATCATATACAATTGCCTCGTTCTATTTTAAAACCCCATTTAATTTGATAACAATCAACAACTACACACGCAATATAATCCTTCGACATTATATTTAAAGACATTTTAGAGCATCCTGCTTTGTATTTCTGCCTTTCAATGCGGTTTCAAAAGTGGGCGGGTATTCTATAATTCTAAACACACCCTAGGAGGGCCAGCCATCTTGAGTGCGGTTACGCGCGTAATGACAAATTTCCAGCCCACATAGCGGGCGAGAGCTCGGGTGGTCAATAGCGAAATATTTCGCCAAGGAGGGCTGACCCACATAGTAACGCGAAAACATTTTACAAAGGATTTGGCTGAGAGGCAGGATCTAGGCGAGGACTAGACATACCAACAGGCCAGGAGCTACGTGTGTGTGTGTGTGTGTGTGTGTGTGTGTGTGTGTGTGTGTGTGTGAATCTTTATACGAGTTTCAGTCGGCATAAGCTATATTTTAGTCGGCAGAAATTATATTTTAATAATAATAATGTAAACTTTATTTATTCATAATTGATATATACTACAATGATAAACCTCTCTTTTACAGGTAGTTCACCAATGTCTACTTGAATTAACGATATATATGATATATAATATTAGTTTTGCATTAGTGTTGGGTTGTCCCAGGTTTTGTTACGTTTACAGAAAATATAGTATGAGGTTCTTATACAAATGTTAATTATTCTTTTCATGAAGTATTTTCGGCAACGTTCGTCAAATTTGAGATCTTTCAGCATTTCAATAAATTCTAATGATGGTTGACTGAAGACTCCGAGTGAGCTGATGGACAGATTCACAAATTTAACTTGTTCATAATTGTTGTTCTGTTCCGTAATTAGTTCCTGATACTTCTGTCTCTTACGGGTGGCATTATTGAGTAGATTGGATTCAAATCCGACTGTGAGTTCGAGAATATAATAATATAATAATAATAATAATAATAATAATAATCATAATAATAATAAAGACGTATTATGAGCATTATACAATAGTATCAATGCTCTTACAACAATATATTCGTATGAAACTGTAATTAGTTTTATAAGTAACATTTATAAGATAAAGCCTACTACATATATTAATAATAATAATAATAATAATAATAATAATAAAGACGTATTAGGAGCATTATACAATAGTCTCAATGCTCTTACAACAATATATTCTTAATGTTACTTATAAAACTAATTACAGTTTCATTATAAGATAAAGCCTACTACATTTTTTAACGACGTGTTTGAGAAAAATAAGGTGGTCAAAGTTCGGACGAGGTTCGAAAAAACAGCCATACAAAAAGAATAACGTGGATTGTGTGATATTACCACTGTTAACAAAAAACTATTAATCAATTATTATTAATTATTACGTAACAAGGCCACTATAGGTTCACCTCCGTATGACGAATCCCGCGAAGAACCAACCAAACAAAAAGGATAACGTGGATTGTTCGGAGAAAATCATGGCGCGTGTGTCTACAGCGAGTACAGTATTTTATTCCAAGTTAATTACTGCACGCACGCGCACAGATCAAATTGAAGCACGCGCACTGTCGTCAGCATACGTACTGCGTGCTTCGTTTGCTTGCGTGTGAAGACCAACATTTTTGCGCGAGCTTGAAAAACAAACCTTAAAAATCTCGGTATAGACAATATTTACATTGATCAATTTAATATTTTCACGATTGAAAAATGTGAGTAGCAATTTTCTTTTGGAAACATGAAAGGGATTTGCTCTCCCCAAACTCGTTTGGAATATAATTCCATAGATCGAGCACCGTCATACATGAAATTATTTTTCATATTGAGTAGTACGTGGTTGTGGTAGACAAAGACTACTTGAAATGTCCCGAAGTTTATAGTTTGTCATCATACTTTTTTAAGTAAAAAGGTCAGTGAGTGACTCAGCACCCATTCTATTTAAAATTTTAAACATCATTTTTGCCATTTTTCTCATCATCTTTAGTGGCTCCCAGTCCAAAGCAAAATAGAATGATCTAATATCGTTGCTCATGTTTGTGATAATTCGAGCAGCTCTATTTTGTAGTTTTTGGAGTCGTTTTGATTGTTTCTCGCCAAACACGTCCCATACTTCACAACAATAATCGAAGTATATGGGCGAACAATAGCATTATATATGGAAATAAGTGTATCTTTATCAACAAAAGATTACTCTTCCAAGATAAATGCTGGTCAATTGTTATTCCAAGCGTTTTGTATTCATAACTTGTTTAATTGGTTTATTTTCAATGACAATATTTGGGGGAGCATTTACCATTGGTTTTGAGCCAATCAACATAAATTCAGTTTTAGCTACATGTAAGCTAAGTTTATTAAAGTGCCCATAACCTCATAATGTTTTATTGTCTTATTTGGAAGAACTTTTAAAATGGTAAAGTAACTTTTTTTGAAGATTTTCGTTTCTTTGCTTTCTTTTTGAGATATATCAGTTTGTTTGATATGCAAATGTGTGGAATTTCGTCACACATGCATAATGACTTATTGGAGAAATGTGTATATCTCTTTCATTCTCGAACATCCTTTAAAATCAAGAAGTTTGGTGTTGTCGGAGAAACGCACACACGTGTTATTCACACTTTAGTGTTTTTATTTCATGAACGCAAATATATATAACATTCTCTGATAACTCATTATATGCATGATGTGTGACGAAATTCCAGATATTTCCATATCAAACAAACTGATATATCTCAAAAAGAAAGCGAAGAAGCGAAAATCTTCAAAAGAAGTTACTTTATCATTTTAAAGGTTCTTCCAAATACGACAATAAAAAATTTTGAGGTTAGGGGCACTGAGTACTTACGTATATTAATGGCGACGTTTCGGACAATGTGTCCTTCTTCAGGTCAAAAAGCATGGCTGCAGAATTATCACAGTGAATTTTACAGTGGGTTAGGTTATGAAATGAATACGGTATCAGAAGGCTACAGGTTCGATTCCTGTCCGGGACTCAGAATAATTTTTCTGAGGATATAAGACAGGGCTTTCGCTTAATCTCCTCGCAAAATATTAATCTTATGAACAAAATTTTTAGCATATTGAGAAATAATTATTCAACTATATTATCAACAACCTATCTCCTGGCATTCCTTTTTGAATTACACTGATGATGGAATTTTCGCAGCTTTTCATAAAAACAAACCTACAAACGATTTTGCTTGAACATGGGGAAAACATAGCTGGTGATTTGCTATACAGTACTTGCCAGGACAGGAGCCGGGTCTTAACGAAAGCCCTGATTTAGGTCTGACGTAAACAAACATACATAGGCATGCTGTAGCGCACATGCGGATACTAGCAATTGTCAATTGGATTATTAAAAGCCTGCGCCGTAGACGACTAAACCGCGGGTTATATGGGTTTGAGTCGTCTGCGGCACAGACTAGACAAGAACCAGCTTGCTGCAGCTTCTGTTCTAGATTTCTCTCAGTATAACTTGCAAAAGATTGCAAAGTTTTGTTATCAAAGGCATTTCTTCTGGGGTATCTTAAATTTGTGTTAAACTACGCTTTATTTAAAAAATACAAGATAGTTAATAAACTCGTATGTTTCTAGTATTTTTATACCAAGTACTTAAAGCATAAAGTAAGATGTCCAGATATGGCCTGATCCTCTTATCTACTACGTCACAAAACGTCAGGTTTAGGAAACCAGTATATCCGTGAGGCTACATTAGGAAATTTGACGCTTTGTTGTTGAAAGATATACGACCTATATATATCAATAACATCTGTCGCTCAGCCCATGCTCAGCCTCACTTGCTTTTAGAAACATTGGTAGAGTAAGAAAGTATCTTAGACTTAGTCATCGCAATACAGAACGCCTTGTACATGGCATTTTCCCGGTTCAGTAAAGACAAGTAGCTTTTGTTACATCAAAGCTAGACTACTGTATTAGCTTACTCTACAGCCATAGTCAATCGAGATATGGTCTGGAAACTCGGCAAACTTCAACAATTTATAGGTTCAGTGACCGTGCACCGTGCACAAAATTGCATAAAGACGAACAAAAAGATAGAACAAAGACTTTAGCTGAGTTTCCAGACCATATCTCGATTGACTATGTCTACAGGTTAGGCCAAGTAAAAAAAATATAGTTGGTTATAGTATACCTGTGGCAGTTTATCGCTCCACCGTGTTCACAACTATTAGACCAAGCCACTGGCATTGCTATTTCTGATCTTTAATTTGATTTCATAATAAATAAACTGCAACAATTCTAAGAGAACCAAGTCTTAATATCAATACTGAATATCCATTGTAGACAAATGTTAAAGGTTCAGAACGGCTCGTCAAGCTTATAAAACGCGCACTTCCGCTCAAAATTCAGCAAAATATTTTACATTTGGCACATTTGGATCATTTCAAGAGAAGAGGTACGAAAATAAAAAATAAAAAAATATCATGGTCGGGACGATTCCTATGGTCGGGCGGGGATGCTAACCAACTAATTTTTTTTACTTGGTCTTACCCCAGTACTGAGATTCAAAAGCTACAACGCATACAAAATTCAGCAGTGCAAAATTAGTAGTTAGAGTCAAAGGCAGGGAGTACATATCTCCTATTTTATATGATTTACACCGGTTATCAGTAATTAGAGAAAGGATATTTTTTAAAGTATCATTGGTTATATTTAAGGCGTTACATGGTGTTGCGCCATCTTACATAGGTAATTTTTACAACAAGTCGAAGTTTGCGTTCTTTTCCATCAAGAGTTTACGAGCTGTGCCCACATCAAACTTACTAGCTTATGGGATTGTGCGTTCTCCATCACTGCGCCAAAGCTATGGAACTCAATCTCAATCCAAGTCAGAACTGCAAGTCTCTTTCTCAATTTAAGACTTTTTTGAAAACTTATCTGTTTAATGCTAGGTTTCCTTAAACTTTGTAAACAGGTAGAATCATTTTAATATAATCTTTTAGTTGGTAGTGTTGAGGTACCAAAATGCGTCGTAAAAACTCATGTAATTATTATTATTATTATTAAATGTCACCGCTACAAATAATTTATTTGTAGCGGTGACATCAGAATACACGTAAAGTAAGATTTGGACCCCCACCCCACCCCTAGAGTTTATTTTCCCCATTCATGGTCCCCAGTGCCCAGACCGCGTCTGTCGATAACAAATCCCAAAAGGCCGGTTCGTTGTACGTAGATTTTGAACGTTATCTCGGCCAATATTTACTCGATTTCAATTCTGAAAACAGTTTTAGAATTACCGAGTCTACATACATAACATACATGTCTATTATATTACGAGAATGTGCATACCCTTCGTAAAAACGGTTTATGTACTTATAAGAAATTAGCCAGCAATCAGCCAGCCGCGGTTCGCTTCGTCGTATATTATTTTGAACGTTGTCTCGATCAATATTTAACCGTTTTCAATTGTGAAAACAGATTTCTATCAGAAAGTGTCAAAGATTATTAATATATAAAAAGACCACACATAAGATAAGACACTTTAACCAACTTTAGCAGAGGAAAAAGACATCAAGATGAAACTTTAGTTGATGATAATATTAAGGAATTTTTATCAGAAAGTGTCAAAGATTATAAATATATAAAAAGACCACATAAGATAGACACTTTAACCAACTTTAGCAGAGGAAAAAGACATCAAAATAAAACTTTAGTTGATGATAATATTAAGTATTTTTATCAGAAAGGGCTCAGACTAGATGTCCAGCGGGAGTTTATTTTTAATTTTAACGACATTGGGTCCAAGAAACAAAAGACAAGCACTAATGACGTCAAAATTGAAAACAAAACCACCGCTGTACATCAATATTGAGCCGTCGAGCAGACTCTGA
Organism: Chrysogorgia sp. JL179-B06; assembly: GCA_035772405.1. Lineage (NCBI taxonomy): Eukaryota > Metazoa > Cnidaria > Anthozoa > Scleralcyonacea > Chrysogorgiidae > Chrysogorgia > Chrysogorgia sp. JL179-B06. The sequence goes on from JAYKKM010000253.1 coordinate 848,293, forward strand.
AATGGCGGCGTCCAGAGGCATAAAATACGAAAATGAAAACGTTATTTCTCGAGTACAAGAGCAGATACCATAAAACTATTAACAATTCTAAACATTATACTTAAAAGCCTTTTATTTAAACGTAATTTATTTTTTGGGTACAGTTTCCCTTTAATGTTATTTATTTTATATGAATTGATTAGTACAATATATCTTTGGTAAATCGGAGTTATAAATCAACAGGCGATGAGTCACGTCTGATGGGTCGAAATTTGTTTTCAATTTTTCGTTGTTACGCATGTCTAGAACACATCTTCATGTTTGTTATTTTCTAAAACAAATGTCACTGAGACTGGGTTCGAATTTAGCTGGAATATTACTGATGAAGTCAATGTGTTTGATAGGTGTTTCAATGGTGTTTATAATTATAAGTGATTAGGTATTTTAAGGTTTTTAACACTCGAAATTATGGTGAATTCCTTCACCATAACAACCTCGTACACTCCTTAGAACACGTAGTTTAATCGAGTGAAATGCCAAATATTACTTGTAATATACCCAGAATCGTATCCTGGCAATACCACCACTATATATACAGAACTCGTGACTAGACTCTCGGCAACGGCTTCCGTAGCTCAGTGCCGCCGTGGTCAGAGCAGTGCACTAGCATCGCAGGGTCGCGGGTTCAATTCCAGCCGGAAGGCCTTGAAGTTGCATTTTTCGCAACTGGTCCCAGTTTGGTCTTAAAATGTTTCTAACACTCGAAATTTTCCTTCACCATAAATCACTCAGACATAGTTTGATGCTACTCTGGCTTTAAAAAGTTTTTTTACACAAAACTCTCGGTTTGGTATTTTCCTGATCTAAATGATGCAAGTTAAAATTTTTAAACACGTAAATTTTTTGCAGCATTATTATTCAATGGGGCGTGGGCGCTATTGATATGCCAAGCCTCCAGACAACGTCTCTGATGGTACCGCGGATTAGTGGTAATAATTTTGGAATTTTCCCACACAATCTCATGGTGGGTTACGCACGCGTGATCCGACAAAGTAGAATTTTCCTTTTTTGAAAAGAAAACAGCCTTTTGGTGTTCTTTTAAATGCGTACGAAACTGACGTTTAGTCTGACCGATGTACTCCTGATCACAGTCATTGTACGGAATGGAATAAATAGATTTCAGAGATCGTATTTAAAAAAAATGTACTTCAAACGATTCGTCAACTACTGTTGTTAGGAGCGCGAGCAACCGGTAATATCTTCCACCGTGTTTTGTAGTTTTCTCACTGATAAGCCCACAATATGTGTACGAAATTTGGAAACTTTATTTCGGATATTTTGTTTTTGTTTCTCAATTATAGTTCGGATGTATTTAGATTTGCAGACTTTATATCCGTTGCTAAGGAAGCTCATAATTAACGATCGATTTGCCATAGAATGTCACAGATTTAAGAATCCATCAAGACTGTCTGTATGTGGTTTATGTGGGCAAAGCTCTTTCGTTTAGTAATGTAGTGATGGGAAGTAAAATTAATTTTTAAGATGCGATTAGAATCTGGACTGTTATCTTCGAAAAAGTACGTACGGATTTTCAGAATTTTTAAAAAGTAGCTGGGATATCGAATTTTAAGGTCGGATTGGAGGTAATATTTTTGGTTCTGCTCTTATCTGCAAGACCATCGCCAACAAACTACCGTTCTTTAATTGGCGCAACATCAACACCTCTTCCAGTAACTTCAGGAGTACCACAAGGTTCCATTCTTGGACCGCTGCTGTTTCTACTGTATGAAGACTTCCTCTACTAACAATTCTACCTTGAGTGGTCTACGTCCTTCCATGTTCCCAAGTGCAACGTTATGCACGTTTCAAGAAAAAAGAACTGCAATACCATCGACAGGCACTAGAATCTCGGTGGTCAGTGTGTTTCTTCTATATCTGCAGACGTCCAATAACTTATCCTGGTCAAGACGTCACATTGAACAAATGTCAGCCAAAGCCAATAAAACCTTGGGCCTAATAAAAAGAATATGCAAGGATCTTACCGATTTATCCACCAGAAAAACTCTTTACTGTTCCTTGGTTAGACCTCGACTAGAATACGGCAGCAATCTATGGTCACCATATACCAAAAAGCACATCCTTCTAATTGAAAACGTTCAGTGTATAGAGCAACCAAGTTCCTGCTTAATTATCCATCTCGTCGCATGTCGTACACTATTTAGAGATTAACAAAATTGGGCCTTCTACCACTAGAATACCGACGTGAAATTAACGATCTATTATTTCTTTTTAAATCTAGAAATAGTCTTACATCTGTTGATATTACCTCTTGTCTTAATAATATTCATTTTAATTATTGATGCAAATAATTATTGTCTAAATTACAAACATAAACAGGATTATTTTCGAAATTCTTACTTTCCCAGATCGGCTAAGTTATGGAATATTCTTCCGCGACATATTAAAGTATCCAATACTCTTAATTTTAATTTTAATTTTTTAATTTTAATTTTAATAACTTTACCATATACATTACAAACCGATAAATACAGACATTAAGACAATAGGCTGGGTAACCGCAACAGCTAGAGCCTAGTGCCAATTACTGCGCCCCCAAAGCAAGTACGATATAACAGTCACTTTAAAGATACATAGCGATATACAACACACATTAAATACAACACATTTACTACGATATATACTAAAAACAACACGAGGGTGGGTTCGTAAGGCTTCGAGCTGTGTTGCATTTTAAACATATGCTTTTCCATGTTCGTGAGTCGTCTATGTCATATGTGTTGTTAACATCGTTTAAGTCGGAACTATATATATGCTTTACCAAGCTAAATTGCCCAGTTATAAACCACCTGAATAGATGTTAATACAACTTTATATTATATAGTTTTATATTATTATTACTAATCATTAGGGGCTTGATTTCAATTGGGACGAAAGTCCTGTTTCTCGGCTCCCCTGTCACATCTTGTAATATTTTGTTCTGGGTTTTTCCTCTTATTTGTACTAATTTTTTTGTGACAAATTCATTAAATACCATTGCAAACACTAAAATCTTTAAGGTAATCAACATTCCAACGGACGCAGCAGCCTTACAGGAGGACCTGACAAATTTCGAAACTTGTTCATCTAACGCCGGTCTTCTAGCTACTCAATATATCTAAATGTAAAACTCTACAAATTACTAGGAAACACAATAAGATCCAATACCCTTCACACTACAAAACACCATCTTAGAAAGTTCGTACTGTGAACGTGATCTTGGCGTATGGACTTCGCATAATTTGACCTGGTCTAATTGCAAGTTCTTGAACAGCTGTGTTCCCGAGCCAACAAATTGCTAGGATATGTTCGTAGATCAACTAGAAATATCAAAAACTCATCAGCACGTCGAACTCTATATCTAAGTCTCGTCCGTTCTCAACTGGGGTACGCAACACAAGAGTTTGGTCTCCGCAGTCTGTCGACCTCATCTCACGCATGGAACGTGTACAAAGACGCGCATACAAGATCAGTGGATCCCAACTGCCTTCAATTCAAAATTAAGAAATCCAACACTCTGACATATCAAAAATCTTATACTATTAGGACAACAAGGATCTGGAATGTACTACCAAAACCCATTATCAGTAAATATATCACTCTAACAACCTTTAAAAATTCACTACTCAATTACTATCGTTATGCTCTAGAAAACAATTACAATGTAGATGACCCTCGCTCCTGGAAAACAATTTGCCTTAAATGTAACCAGGCACGTGACTTAACAAAACCACTTTCATGTATCTGTATTTGTATATTGTAATTATCTGTAACTATATATAAGCTGTGTATTGTTTACTTTACATATAGGTACCGCAGTAATTGGCCAAAGCTGTTGCGGACACCTTGCCATCGTCTTGTATATGTTATTGTGTAAATATTTGTTCTCTAGTCTAGATGTGACAAAGCTTATAAAAATTAAAAAAAAAAATTAAAATGAATAAACACAATAAAATATTGACAACTTCATTTTTATTTAATTTATCAACAAATCCATACGTACTTTTTTGTAGGAAGTAATTTACGTTTACATAACACTCACAAATGTAACATAATCACAAAAATGACGAAATTTATAGAGTTTTTGGATTTGTCGATGACGTCAATGTGACGTCATGAAATGAAACTGTATATTCCACACATAAAATATCTTGGTTATACCTTGCAATTTATTGTCCACTCACGGAGTATATTGGGTGCTAAATAAATGACCTGTCCTTAGCAACCGGTTGTCTAGCAACGGAAAACGTCCGTGACGTCACACCAACAAGTCACGTGGTATTTAGCCGCGCGTTGGTTGAAATATTTGTTCTTTTTATACAGCTTATGGGGATGTTCGAAAGGCATGAACAGTTTAAAAACAGTGACACTTGAATATTTTCGTTCCCTAGCGGCTACTCACCGAGTAGCTTCGCCTTTTCGTCGCCACGAAAGCTGCCTCTCTATGATGGATACCTGTAAGTGAAGCAGCAATAGGACGAGTTATATCATTTATTATATGTTATACTCCGTATTAAGGGAACAGTGAAAAGGCAACAAATAAATATTTCATGGTCTTTCCGAGTCAAATAGCTTCCAAGGCTGTTTTTGGCCATTTTTGGCCGAGGCAGAGGAACTCGGTGAGATGCTTTGGGAGCATTAGTGGAAAAGCTAAAAGAACGCGCTTTTACAAGAGACGGCAAAAATCCCAGAACTTCAGAATGACTGGATGGTAGAGTAACAGACTAAATGCACTGGAAAAGACAACAAAGAAGGTAGTGACATTTTTTGTGCAATGTAAAACTCAGAGTTAGATCGCGTATAAAGCAAATTTGTCCGCACGACTAGGGACTTTTTCTATAATTCATGAATACTCTAAATAGGTGTACTACCGAAATTTTTAGCGAAGGGGCTTCCTTTGGTAGCTATATATGAGGTGGTGAGATCATACTGTAGAATGTTTTTATATTTATATAGTATAAGTACAATTCCCTCTATTCTTCGACATGCATGGATATAGCGAACTTATCTCCACTTTTCTCTGTATATATCCAGTTCTTTTGAGAACTTTACACTAGTTTCCTTGTTCAACAGGCTTACACACTATACAGGATATAAGTGGCAGTATTAGAGCTACAAACTATTGGGGCAGAAAAATCCAAACTGATTTAAGATCTTCGATCTTCTGTCAATAGTCACATCCAGATTCAATTTTCTCGCGCGATTCAGAAGCCTACAAGAACAAAAACCCTAACCATAACCCAAATAAAAACTCTAGTTGTAACCATAGAATGAAGAAATACTAACCCTAATTCGAAATACAATAATTCAATGCTATAACATACTGTAATATCTACAGCTATACACCACGGGTATACAGACTATACACGAAGCCAAAATTTGACTCGTGTTGATCATACCGAAGACACTTGGAAAAATAATTGAATGGCACTCTCCCCCCTTGGCTACATTTTCTCACCACGGATATTAGTACCAGATCAGAAAATCATGAATTATCACTTGGTAATTGGCGGGTTATATTATGTCAAAGGACACTAGAGAATATATATATATATATACGACATACGTATATAAGTGTATATTTATCACGTTTTCGTCATGGTTTTAGACTCCGTAAAAACGGTTTAGAAGAATAGGTTTAGTATTTATTTATTTCAGGACTAGGTTTAGAGTTTTTATTTGGGTTATGGTTCGGGTTTTTGTTCTTGTAGAGCTTGTAAATACGGAGAAAACAATGTCGTTTGATATCACGATGACGTAAGCTGTTGGAAGATGGCCGCCGACATGAAATTCAAGTTTCTTTTTCTTTGAAAATATTATATGTCAGTCATTTTAACGACCTCTCAATAAATTCTGACAGACTGCTCTAGAGCTCCCAAAGAAGTGTCCTGACTCCCGAGAAGAAAGCGAAAAAAAATCTCGTTAAATTTTAATAAGCGTAATGTTCTATTTATATAAACGACTCAGGCGTATTAATAATAATGGCGGGTTTAGCAGGTTTTTTTATAAAAAAACTACCTAGAGTTCCCACCACGAAATAGAACACCGTTTTTCTGTTCGGAATTTCTCATAATATCTGTGTTCGTAATCTAGAATGTTTGTTCTAAGAGCATTGATATGTCGTGCGAGGGAAAACGTTTTTGATGTTGTGGGTGTATTGCTTGTGATGTCTGGGCCAGACACATGACGTTTGGCAGTCATGAGACCCAAGCGATGCTTTGTACACCTGTTGTTCGAATTATAGACATAATAATAATAATAGAGACATGTTAAGGGCTAAAATGAATATTGCATAATAAGAAGTAATATGGGTCTACGATGATTTGAGACACTGACTCCATGCCAAGCTACCACCGGAACGTCTAGCAGTCATCAAAGCGACTTGCTGTATCAACAAAGAAGAGACGAAGACCAAAAGATCTACAAAGGCTTTAATAAACTATTAAAAGCGAATTTGCGGTCGATATAGGTAGGTAGAATTGAGCTATTTTTGAATTCTTGTGTCGCAGAGCAGTGAGGCTGTGAGGAGCTTTATATATTCAACGGATGTATCCCGATTTTACGTTCGCCTACAAGGTGTTGATAATAGTGTACGACCGTTGAAAGATCTTCAAGTGTGATGTCTACATATAAGTGAGTTCTTCCGCTCAAGGTTGGCCTTCGTCTCAACCCCGTCTTCCTTGAACGAAAAACGAAAAAAGAGATATTGAAACACACGCACACAATGACATATATGAAATGTCGAAATGAAATTGAAAAGCGTAGCAGGCGGCTGGAAAAATCTTTTGAAACCATACAAAAAAACACATTCCATCCATCGTATATCAGCCAGGGTCGTAAATATATGCAGGAAAAAAGACAGCAATATTTAGCTAATAAAATGAGATTTACGTCGATTAAGTTCAATACCAAACATTTATCCCCGTGCTTTAATTGCAAAACGAAGGCGCCAGGCGTATTTAACTTAATAATAAAGCTATTTTGAAAAGCCAACAAGCGGTTTCTTTATTTCAAATCACCGAATGATTTACAAGCGACGACCCGTTCGTAATCAACTTTATTATTCGCGGATGTAGCACCTTAACTTTTGTTTTGAATCTACGTTAATCCATCGCGACGCGACAGCAGTTCGCTTAAACGCGAAGACGTAATCTGTTCAAAGAAAAAAACTAATCCTTCGCGAATTTGAAAATAATATAAACGCAACTGAGGCGAATTGCAAGCGAAATTTTGAATTGAGAAGCGCGCGCGCTGATCAATCGAAAACCGACGCTTTGAACTTGAAAGGGGAGAGAGTGAGACACGAATTAGATCATGGTATTCGATACGCGGTTATCTGAATACGGACGATTTTTACACCAACCCGCGCGTCCAATATTGTGAGTGTTTTTGTCTGTGTGTTATTGAAATCAACCAGCACCCCACTGACTTGTCTAGACAGTCACGTGAAGGGATGCTCCAATCAGGGGTTAACAATTTTAAATATTCCTCAGAAGGCATGTTCGGGGATAAGAGAGAGAAGGCTTTTCAATTTCAAACGCAGGGTCTAGACATACGGGTGCTTGTTATTTAGTTGGCAAAAACGTGGCGTATTGTTGGTGTTCTGTTCATAAGACGCCGAGCATCGATTGCGGGTGACTGGGGAATCTGCGCGTCACGGCGTATGTTGAATTTACAAAGAAAATATCTTGTTCATAAGATCTGGAAGGCGAGAGCGTTGACTATCGGCGATCAAACCTCTGAGAAAGCGTTCGGGATTTTGAAAGAAGCAGTTCATCATTTTCTCAACGGTTTGGAGCTCAACGCGCTCGTACGATTATCGAAGATAGTTGGGAATCGAGAGACAGGCAGACGACTGTGTTTTTACGCGAATACTTCAAGCAAGACAACGCGTTTCGTACGAGCGGAGGCGAACCAAAGGCAGCGCTATTTAATAAGTAAAGTCTGGCGTTGGCCCGACTTGAAAGAATACCACGAATTACGACATATCGACGCCCAAGACATGGGTGATTGTCTATGCGTAAACCCGTTTCATTTCTCGAGAATCGTAAAGCAAGGTAATATTCTAGAATTAGGGTGTTTTGCTGTGGAACGCAACGTATCGAGGCGTCAACAGTGAAATGTTTATGGCAGCAACGAGTTAAGATATGCAATTGCTAACGAACGCTCTGTTTTGTCTCGGTAGATATTCCGTACGCGAACCTCCAAGGAAGGAAAGAAATGGAATTTGAGGATTCTGGTAGGTAAATGGGCTACGTAAATAGCCGTAACGCCACTTTTTAAACGGAAGTTATAAAGCTGAATTTGCATTCTCTGCCTTGAAGGGTCAAGGTGTATTTTAATATAATAAGAGACCGTCTGCAACGCTTTAAGCACGTTCTCTTCGATATTATGCTCGTCGTTCTGAACACCTTTTCTCCCCGTTTCGTCAAATAGGCTTGTCATTCACGAGCAAGGACGACGAAGTGGATACCGAACAAACGCTTTCAGTCGGTAAGTTTATTAACTGTGATGATATTCCTCCTTGATCTGCTTTGGCGAAGATTATCTAAAGCATTTCCGAAATAGACGTGCGACATTTTTTTAAGTAAGCGAGTATAACAGACCGCGGGTTTGGCTCTGTAGCGTAGCAGCTATACAATCTGAATTTCGCTTGCTTTTTCCTGTATCTTTTCGAGGGCTACTTCGGGGGAAATGTTTACGGGCCAACGTGAAACGTGCCAAGCCGTTTATTTTTGTTATCGGCTCGCTACCCGTGGTTTTCCATCGGGTGTTGTGTATGTGTTTTCGCTGTTGTGCTCCCGTGTATGACTCACCAATATATAACTAGCGAGTGTAATCTAGAACTGTATTTAGTGTCTAGCTTTTGTACAACACAAGTAGTGCTGTAACTACCATCGTTAATTCTAAGTTATTTCATCATAGATACCAATTGTCCTCGGACAACAGCATGGGTGCAACTGGCGTATTGGGAAGGAAATATGCGAGTGGGAACGATGTATCATGGCCACGAAAGGACTGTAAATATCTTCGAAAGCGTTACGGAAAACCACAGAGATGGCTTTTGTCTAAATGAACTAAAACGGACACACGAAATGAACGGTGCAACGAAGGTTGTCTTTAAAAACATCGGAGATGGCTTACAGGTCAGCTTGGAAGATGGCGACGTATG
>JAYKKM010000253.1:862500-950000 GCA_035772405.1 Chrysogorgia sp. JL179-B06
TGGCGACATTGCGCTAAGTTTGGAGACATTGCGCTAAGTTTTGAGACATTGCACTAAGTTTGGAGACATTGCGCTAAGTTTGGAGACATTGTCATTGCGCTAAATTTGGAGACATTGTGCTAAGTTTTGAGACATTGCACTAAGTTTTGAGACATTACGCTAAGTTTTGAGACATTGTCATTGCGCTAAGTTTGGAGACATTGCGCTAAGTTTGGAGACTGAGATATTGCGCTAAGTTTTGAGACATTAAATTAGCTAAGTTTGGAGACATTGCGCTAAGTTATGAGACGTCGCGTTATACGCTAAGTTTGGAGACATTATACGCTTGGTAGTAGAGACGTTACGCCAAGGCAAGTTTTTAGACGTTATGACAAGTTGTACTGTGACAGGTACAATATTTTGTGTGACCGTTACAAATTCATTTGTGCTGCTCGTTCCGACAGGTACAGCAAAAATAATTATTCCCAGGCTTGATAGCAAAGTGAAAAGGTGGTGAACTGCCAAGATTTTAAGAACGAAATACTGACGTTTCGAGCAGAGCCCTTCATCAGAGTTAACGCGGTGTTATATACTATGTAATTTTTCATGCAAATTGTCTCGCAACGCGGCTCAATCTGCTACGTTGCAGTTGCACGAAAGGGGGTGTTACACCAGGCAATGTTTCGCCATATCTTTATGTTTATAACAAGGTACAAGTATTCATGAGCATCCAGTCGCCAAAGAGGACAATTGCGAGACAAGTTGCAGATGGGGGTGTTACATTGTGCAACGCTGAAATGAATAGTTGCTGTAATCATTGGAGAAAGTAGAACTCGATTCTACTTTCTCCAACGATTGCAGCAACTTGTGTCGCAATAATTTTCCTCGTTGCAAGGTATGTTACACTATGCAATGGTTCATGCAACTTGCCTTGCAACGGTTTTGCGAGACAAGTTGCACGAAAAGTATTGTATAGTGTAACAGCGCGTTATGACCAATGATAATTACATGTGTGAGTGGTTGTGAATGATTTTACGTTGCTGTTTGACGGAGCCTTCGCTCGACACGTTAGATATTTTAAACACTATTTCGGAAGGAGCTATATAGCGATGACTCTTTAGTGGTTTCAATAAGCCAGTTCGTAATGTCGACTGCGCGCATCAAAATGACGGCGCGTTTTGCGTCGGAATAAAACTTATTTCAATTCATAAATTTGCAAGTGTAAATAGAAATGCAAACGACTATTGTGGTTTTAGCCTGATGTTTGTTATGTCATGAATTGAAATAAGATTTATCCCGACGCAGAACACGTCATTTTGATGCGCAGTCGACATTACTGGAACTGGCTTATTACAAACAGACAGAACGACATCAACATATTGAATTACATGTCTCATTTTCACTAGAAAACAAACTCACGATCAAACCCAAATAATACAAACCATGACTGGCGTCAATATTTTGGAGGGAACACAAAAGTAAACAACTAGAGTTATAGTAAATAGTTTTTGTTCCCAACTGCCTGGTAATGAATAAGACATATAGCAGTGCATTGTAACGGTGAAGATTGCAAGAGTTAGCTACACTGCACGAAAAAATGAGTTTACTCATGTTTACATTTCAAGCAAATGTGATGTAAACTTGGAGCTCTGAATTTACTATAGATTTGCCGGAGGAGAAATTAGGTAGTAAATCTAAATATTTGACCCACCGTAAATATACGTAAACACGGTCAAATAATTACATTTGCTGAACCATACATAGACGATCGTCAAGCTCGTATCCTCAGAAAAACGATTCTGAACCAGTCCCGGACAGGAATCGAACCTGTAACCTTCTGATTGCTGGTGAGACGCTCTAACCATTGAGCCACCGAGACTCAGATGGAGAACGAAGGTTACAATGATGTGCTGGTTCGATATTGTCACTGCCTGAAGATTCTTTTACAGATGAAACAAGTTGTAGCAGACCAGTTTTGAGGTAAGCGAAAATCTAATATATATATATATATATATATATATATATATATATATATATATATATATATATATATATATATATATATATATATATATATATATATAGTAAACTTAAAAACTTTATTGTCGCTACTCGGAGTTTCACGCTTTACACGATCATCAGGCAACTACAGTAGATCACGATTCGAATATTCCTTTTATACAGTATGAACGTCATGGTAGAGAATGTTGATGACGTGTCCCTTTCTTCTTCCCGCGGTTTTGGCTGTTCGCATAAAATTTATTTTCGTGGCGGCATTTTGACACTATCTCGGCTCTTTTGTTTAAAATAATTTCTTTGTCGGCCTTTACTAAGTGAAGCTTTTCTTCGAGACAAAGGTTGCATTGTATTGCCCCACTTTGGTATGCTGCAGCATGACCCAATATTGACCAGCACAAATAGAAATTACGTTCGTTCTTTTTCAGGCTCCAGACGTATTTTGAAAGTTCAGTTTCGTTTTCGTATTTATCGTCCCGGAAAGATTTTTGATGATTCCTGTAGCGTTGTTTAAATTCATTTGCGGTCATTCCAATGTATTCTTTAGATTGTGCGTTGTCGGTGGTTGTTATTACGGCTTTATAGATTACGTTGGTTGTTAAACATTTTCCTGGAAGTGGACATTCGTTTTTGTTCCTACAGTTACAGTTTACTGTTGTGGTCTAGTGGTTACCACACATGTTTATGAGCTGGGAGACCCGTGTTCAAACCCTGGGTCGGACCAACACTCAGGGTCTTAAAATAATTGAGGAGAAGGTGCTGCCTTTGCAATAACACCAGCAAATGGTAAGACTTTCGGGTCTTCTCGGAAAACGACCTTAAATCGTAGGCCCTCGGAATCCCTATCAGTTGGGTTTTCCGTTCACCTAAGAGTGATAAACTGAATAGTCGAGCGCTTAAAACATGAGCCTCTGGCTCGGATAAATAGGGCGACCTTATCCTGCGTGATCGACTCAAAATAAATCATACTCATACTCATACTCATACCTCTGGTCGGAATTGGCTGTTTCTTCTGTTTGGAGAGGATGCGCGCGTTGTGCTTTGATATTGCAGATTTCATGTTCGGCATGCAGCTGTAGCTGACCTTTACGGTGTTTCGGTTGAATATTCTGCGCAATTTGCTCGAAACAGGAAAATGCTTGTCCAGAAGGTTAAGAAAAGTGCGGCCTAAGTTTGTCTTCACGTTTCTACTGAATGGGGGGTTGAACCAGATTATGTTTCTTTGCCGTTTTCTTTGGTTTGGTGATTGCGTTGGATGACCGTTGGCGAGGTATTGGAGGTTTGGTTGGTATTTGCTTCGTTTAAGTGCTTCTTCGTAGATTGGCGCAGCTGACTGAAAAGATGATTGGTCGGAGGAAAGTTGGGAGATTCGCTTGTTGATCATTGATGGAATTTTCTTTATAATCGTTGGTGGGTGGTTAGAATGGCTGTGAACATAAAGTGGCTCGTTGTTGGGTTTTCGGTAGGGGTGGAATATTCCATCGTTCAGGTTGAGGGTGATGTCGAGGAAGTTAGTGGTCTACATTTTAGTTAGTGGTCAACATTCTCTACCATGACGTTCATACTGTATAAAAGGAATATTCGAATCGTGATCTAATTAGTTGCCTGATGATCGTGTAAAGCGTGAAACTCCGAGTAGCGACAATAAAGTTTTTTAAGTTTACTATATACCTGCTCTACTGTTTACAGTATTGAGCACTCTTTTATCCTTAGCCAACATTCTATCCGAAAATTTGTCTTGGTATATATATATATATATATATATATATATATATGTATATGTAGTGCTTATGTGGCAGTCACTAGTCTGCCTACTCCAAGCTCTCCCACATTCACTACAGCAGTGTATATATTAACACATACTGACGTGTAAAATACTCAGATGCAAAATGGCTGTACACATATCACTCATTTTAGAGGAAGTCTGATCAACTTTATAGTTGGGGGGTCACAAACATTTACCTTTGCATGGATGGTATCACATTAGGGGGTAGAATAAATTTCCTGGGAATATTAGGGGGGACTTCCAAAAAATATAGGGATAACATTTAAAATCTCCATAGCGCCCCCACCACTAAGTAAATTATCAATGCTTCCTAATCCAGACTTGAAAGACGAGTCGGACGACCTATACTCCGAAGAGTAACGGTTTTATCTAACCGTTACTCTGTAATCATTTACTAATTGCAAAACGTTAAAGTGCATATATGACATGATAATCAAGTTTGTCTTATTTGAACGAACTCTTACAATAATGAAGAATATTAATTTACAGCTTTATTATTAATTTTAAACCCCACTGCAACCATATGGAAACAATAAAATCATATTCTATACACCGAGAAATACCCTCACTAATACTGGGTACAATGCCGGGAAATACCCTTGGTGACTATAGAAAAAGATGTTCTCCTGAGGGGATACAATATTTAAGCTTGAATTACCAAACGATACCGCTGATGTATCTCAAATTATTATCTCAGTACATGCCGAACACGATACTGAAAAAAAATGAAGCCAAATTGCATTATACAATTCGCAGCGACCTTATCTTGGAGAGGGACCACCTGGGCTCTGTGTTTCTACTTGGAGCCGTAGATTACGTGTTAAAGTACGCAAAAACCTTCGACAACTGATTCATTTTGGCATCTTATAAAATCAAAGAGATCTATTCTCTATCGCCTATAGTAAAACTATATAACGTGGTCCCCAAAAGACGATGTGTCAGCTCAGTGTTGACCTGAAGAATTACATTCGACATATTGAATTACTTTTATCACATGTGCAGTGAATAGTGCACGATTACGAGATAATCTGAGAACAGATATATAAATAGCTGAAATGCAGGAAATGCAATTCACGTGTCTTTAAAACCAGATGTGGTCTGACAATGTCCACATGTTCCTCCGCGACATTCACTATAAGATATGGGATCTTGACATATGGGATCAACAACTTGCAACGCTGAAATCTGTAACGAATCAGTTGATACGCGTAGCTGATACAGATTATTTGTCAATTTGGAGTTCGCGATCATATTCCATTGAGTACAAGCATTAATTTTATGAAACTGGTGGAAAACGAAGATGATCAGGTAATTTTAGTTGAAAATATTGCTACTTTCCAACGTTTTGGCCTCCGTATATAGTAAACACCATTTTGAAATTGCTGTGGCAATCGCCATATGAATTTCAAAATGGTCACAAAACCATATAAATATGCTACCTATCATGTATTGCCAGGTTTTTGTTTTTGCATTTCCGCCAACACTGACTACATTACAGAGCTTGGGTGAGGTTGTTGATTTTCCAAGTGACTTGCCTATAGTTGATCAATGATGTGGCTGACTACTGTGTATATCGATTATTATATATATATATATATATATAATCATCATCAGCAGGGAGCTATAATAATCAGCCGGGTCAAGTAGAGTTTTCTCTACTTGTCCGGTATGGTTCGTCACTCGGAGTAGCCATTTACATCATTATTATTATATATATATATATATATATATATATATATATATATATATATATATATATATATATATATATATATATATATATATATATATATATATATAATATATATATATATATATATATATATTCTTTATATATATATATATATATATATATATATAATATATATATATATATATATATATATATATATATATATATATATATATATATATATATATATATATATATATATATATATATATATATATATATATATATATATATACGCTCATAATGCTTACAACTGCACACGCCGATCGCGAGGTAGATATACACTAAAAGATGACGAGCGATTTCGGCACGAGCTGGTTCGCGAGCTCAAAGAGAAACTGAAAGTAAACGTGAAGTACATAAACTTGAAAACAATCCTATACGAAAATTGCTTAAATGTGTCAATGAATTGCACTGAAAAGTGTTACTGAAATTCTGTAAACCTGCAAACTATTTACTATTGCAAATATACTGATATATATGGACAACTTTTCTGAATCTCTAAAATGAAAAATGTATAAAGCATTAACTATACACAGTGCAGTGTACCATTTTTAGTACAGTGCAGCATACATCTGGAACGTTTCAGCACAATCTAGCCGCTATCTCCAAAGATATTCCTCATTTTTAGAATTTGAGTGGAGTAGATGACGTCATCAGGTATCTCATTTACAGCTTTTAAAAACTGAAATATCTCTGGAACAAGATAAGACATTGACAAAGTAAGAGCGCTATTCTTGCTTATTTCGAATGCACTTCTAGATAAAGCCCAAATTGGGATAAATGAGATTTGCGTCTTACAGTATATTACTGCCCCTTTAATTGAAATTGCATTTTTCGCAAATTGCATGGCCCCGGTTGGCCGTTTCGAAACTTGAAGTGCCTATCCGGGATTTGGAGATTTTACATATTTGTGATCTTTGGAATCTCTTGAGAAGAATTGTAAAATATCTTGTCGTGCGAAAATGTCATCTTAATACCTTTCCCCCTGCTAAAGTGATTTACTATTCACAGGAAATGACGTCAAAGCAGGGACACGGAAAAACACATTGATTCAGCAGTGAAATACAATGAAAGTTTGGGAATTGAGCGAATTTTTGTCTAAACGGTTGTGTTTAAAGTTCAGAGCCAAACTTTCTTTGTATTTCACTGTTGAATTAGGGTACAATGACTTCGCGGGTCCCTGCTTTGACGTCATTTCCTGTGAATAGTAAATCAACTTTGACAGGGAACAAATACATCAAGATAAAATTTTCGAACGACAAGATATATTACGTTTCTTCTTGGTAGAACACAAAGATTATGAATATGTAAAATCACCAAACCCCAATCTGTAGCTAAATTAAAGGTATATCTAACTACAAACCTATACACATTAACCTATATACCAAGGAAGCGTATGTATAACCTGAGGTATTGATATCGTCTTGTGTATTGAAATATTAATTAATGGCTTAGAAGGTCTGTCATAAAAACAAACTGATCGACGAGACAACTGGGAAATTCATTGTCAACACCTTCGCAAAAATTTCGAGGAATTTAAAGAGTTCAATAACACGCTATAGATTACAGCAGCCAATACACCTGATAACACAACGGCAAGTCACTGAAGAAATTCCATAAATTCTTAAAGATGATGTATACGAGCTGTTGGCTATCATCAATTGCAGGTGATTTATTGGCTTTTTCTCAGATATCTAGATTTTTTTATCTGAGTATCTTCTGGTACGTTCTTCTGCAGCAGTCTCTGACTCTCTCTGTGCCCTACGCCGTGTTCGATCTCTTTCCCTTCGTCTACATAATCTATCTTCTCGTTCTTCTACAGTGCAGTCTCTGACTCTCTCTGTGCCCTACGCCGTGTTCGATCACTTTTCCTTCGTCTACATAATCTATCTTCCCGTTCTTCTATAAGCAGTCTCTGAATCTCTCTCTGTGCCCTACGCCGTGTTCGATCTCTTTCCCTTCGTCTACATAATCTATCTTCCCGTTCTTCCACAGCAGTCTCTGACTCTCTCTGTGCCCTACGCCGTGTTCGATCTCTTTCCTTCGTCTACATAATCTATCGACTATCTTCCTGTTCTTCAGCATTTTCATTTGCTCGTGGTCTCGTTGGTTCCTTCGCTGTCTACATGCTTCCATAAGACCATAACCAAACATTACGACTTGCGCAAATTCCTATTCTCCGAAAGCAGGGAGCCAAGAAAAATCAGTTTTCTGCTGCCAGTTAGGACGCAGAGGAACTCATCCGACCTATTATTTTCTTCGCTACAATTCTAGCTAGAAAATCAAATAAGCTATTACTGCTGATGCCTCAGATTGCACCAGAATTAACCTCGAAACATATAGATTTCAAAACAATTGCGGGGCCGGGTGGCACTTGTTCGTACACAAGTTTCAAACACAGACCAGTTCAACCATGTGCAACTACTTTCCAGAAACTAGTCAGATATTGAGGAAGGAAGTAAAGGTATAGACTAAAATTATGCCGTGTTTATGATCAATATTTTGTTGTAAAACTGACCTAAAAATACAGGAAATCGCGTCTCAGAGAGTGAGAAAATCAAAAGATTTTCAGGGGTAGCATATCCGTATAAACCCCCGAGGGTTCTCGCGCCTTCTGCATGTGAGGGCGAACGGGTCTTGTAATCATGGTAGTCACATGTATTAGATAAAGACTGTTGGCAGTTAAGTTCTATTGTTTGTTTGTTTAATTAATATTTAAATAGGGACATCTGATTTAGCTAAAGTGGCAAATGGAATTTAATCCGTCTATACATGCAAGATATAATGTGCATCACAACTAAAAACTGAATGTTACCAAGAAGCAATATGTGTTCTGTTGTCAAATACTATAGAAGAAGTCGGCAACCATCCATACCTTGGAGTAGTGTTTGATAATAAAATGAAATGGTTATCACATATATTAAACATCAGGGCCAACGGTGTACTTAATGTTATTAAACGGAACTTATGGAATTGTTCAAGAGAAGTTAAGGAAGTTGCCTATAAAAGTCTGGTGAGACCAAAGCTTGCATCTACAGCATGGATCCTTATTATAAAAAAAGATATTGGTAATGTTGAAAGAGTCCAGAGATCGGCAGCGCGTTTCTGCATTTTAGGGAATTATGAACGAACAGCAAGTGTATCAACAATGATGGACTTTGGATTGGAACACCTTGGAATCCAGAAGGAACTAACATATCGACTTACTATGTTGTATAAATTAAGTCGTGGCTTACTGGATTTGAACACTGATAATTTACTGATACCAAGCCAAGAAACAAGGACACGAAATAGCCATAAATTTAAGTATAGAGTACCACGAGCTACGAAAGATATTTTTAAATATTCTTTTTACTCAAGGACATTAAGTGAGTGGAACAGTCTTCCGAAAGAAATAGTTTTAGACGATATTGTAGATAAGTGAACTCAAGAATTATTTGAAGTAATATGAACTTTATATTATTTTAAATTAGTTTTAGCTTTGTTTATAATTTGTAGTTGGTCTGCATGTGATAATCGAATCGATTTTTACCCACTTAATAAAATGTAGATGTAGATACAGGATGTTTTTAAGGGGGTGACTTTGTGACTAAGTAAAGAATAGATGCTCAAACATGGAAATCGTAGATCTTCACCGCATTCTCTAGTTACGGAATGAGGGTTTTTGACGAGCCTTGCATGCTTACAGTGGTATATGGTAAACTATTGTAAGATGAGTAACACTTGTTACTTCTGGTGTACGTTCGTGGGGCGTGGGGCGAACGGCGCAACGATCTAGATCCAGAAAATTTTGATATTTTCAAGATCTAGAATCACATTTTCAACGAGGTTTGTATGGCATAGCTAAAAGTTTAATCATATACTATTAACAAGGCCCAAGGCAAGATATATATTCAAAACAATTCAAAACAATTCAAAACAAGAAATCAAAAAATGGAAGAATGTAGTAACTTAACATTTGCTGATGATATTGAAATTCAACTATAGTTTCCGAATCGAAGCCTATCAATTATAATGTATCGGTTGGGATTGGAAAGTCGTAACCCCCGCTGTATATCCGCCCCTGATTACAGTGGAATGTTGTTGGTGCTGGAATTATATTCCACCTTGGTACAGTTGTTTGCATCTGCGTTTTCGTACTCCCAAGCACGGTCAATATCACAGACGTTTTAGTCGGTAGTCTGGCAGACAGTCCTTATATATTAGCTTTCTCAACGCTATATTTCTATACCCATGGCATGGCCAATTCTCCATAAAATAACTGTTTCATTCGTTTTCGATAAACAACCAGCCCCTAGCAGCTATACACAACCGGCAATATTAGTTGGCCACTTCCAGTTTGCAAACTTTCTGATCCTATTTCTCCTAAGCATCGCCATTGAAAGGCTTCCAGCTGTCGGAAATGGTGACTATACAAGTTGTCCAACACTCAGCTCCTTAAAGCAGTATCAGCATGTTCCTTCCTCGGGATCCTAACTCAGGAGAAAGTGCTAGCGACGCTAAATCCTATGTCCTCGGGTGCCCTAGCATGTTTGTTTACATGAGTGACTATTCGGGGTTTTTTACATATTCGTAATCTTTGGGTTCAACCAAAAAGAAATGTAATATATCTTGTCGTTCGAAAATTTCATCTTCATGCCTTTTTGATTTACTATTCACAGGAAATGACAACAAAGCAGGGACACGCGAGTCATTGCACACTAATTCAACAGTGAAATACAAAGAAAGTTTGGCTCTGAACTTTAAACACACCTGTTTAGATAAAATTCGCTCAATTCCCAAACTTTCATTGTATTTCACTGCTGAATCAATGTGCAATGTTTTTACTAGTAAATCACTTTAGCAGGGGGAAAAGGTATGAAGATGAAATTTTCGCACGACAAGATATTTAACAATTCTTCTCAAGAGATTCCAAAGATCATTAAAATCCGCAAACCTCGGATAGTTTAGTTTATTTAGAAGTACTTTTGGGATGAGGATAATAACTCATCTTATTCTAGAGATATTCAGATCTTTGAAACATGCAACACATGACGCGTCATTTACTCACACAAATTTCAAAAAAGACGAATATCTCTGGAAATAATTGGTAGATTGTATAGAAACTTTCCAGATGTATGCTTATACGAATGGTACACGGTACTGTGTACAGAAATTGCTGGATATTTTCCTCAGACTTTGAGAATTTTATCGAGTTCGTGTGAGTAAATGACGTCATATGGTTACATTTCGGCATATTCGGAAAACATGAATATCTTTGGAACAAGATGATATATTGACTAAGCGAGAACGCTATTCTTCTTCATGCAAAAGTACTTCTAAATAAAATCTAAATAATGTGGACGATTTTCCATCGTAGTGCAACTTTTACTTCAAGTAAATAGTCGCAGCATATCAATCTTGCTTTACCAGTGAGATGATCTAACCATTGAGTTACCGAGACTCAGATGGAGAGCGAAGTTTATAATAATGTACTGGTTCGATTGATATAACGGCAAACAGAAGGTTACAAGTTCGATTCCTGTCCGGACTCCGGGACTCATAAATATGAGCTTGGCGCAGATCGTCATCTCCAAGCTCTCCCACATTCACTACAGCAGTGTATATATATTAACACATCCAAGCATTACTGATATATAGTGACTGCTGTATAGGCAGTAGATATATCAATCGAACTGGTAGTACATCATTGTAACCTTCACTCTCCATCTGAGTCTCGTTAGCTCAATGGTTAGAGCTTCTCACCGACAATCAGAAGGTCACAGGTTCGATTCCTGTCCGGGACTCAGAATAATTTTTCTGAGGAAATGAGCTTGACAATCGTCCATGTATCGTCTGTCTACTCCAAGCTCTCCCACATTATGCACTACAGCAGTGTATACACCAAAGAGATCAACGAGATCATGTAGTATTGATAAAGAAACTGGCACCACCTTTGAGGAGCGACTGTCTGCAGAACATCAACGTGCAGCAGATCATACTTGGTCAGGTCAACAAGGACATGGAACGCGCTACCAAAGGAAGTGCCCCATAATACAACATCCCTGACAAACTTTAAAAATAACCTCAAAAAATACTATGACTCTGCAGTCTACGCTCGACATTCAACGCTGAGGACACACGTACATGGAAGACAGTCTGTGTCAAGTGTAATTCGGCTCGCAGTCTATTGGTCCTCCCTTCTTGTTGTTTTTAAACTACACTCGTGTCCTTGGTCTTCGTGTGATTTTCAGACTGTTTCTTTGTGTAATTGTCTGTTTGATTAGTTGCTTGTTTGTTTGCTTGTTGTCTGATTCTATGTTTGTCTGTCTGTTTGTTTGTTTACTTGTATGTTTGTTTCTGTTTTCTTTTCATTCTACTCATTTCTTTTTCCTGTTCAGTTTTTTGTACCTCATTCAAAATATTGTAATAATGGATCCGCAGTAATTGGCCTTCGGTTGTTGCGGTTTTCCCAGCCTTCTAACTTTAAGTTTAATAAAGTTTAATAAAAAAACAAATATATATATATATATATATTAACACAAGGTTTGAAGTAGAGCTTTTATTTGGATTATGGAATAAGGTTTTTGCATGTTCCTTAAAGCTACACTCGTGAATCTTGAGAAATCAACCATGATGTGACGATAGTCTGTAAGCATTATCTCTCGGATATACACGAAGAAGATCTGAAGATACCGATATTAATTTTTCAAAGCAGTTAGATTAGCTTTAGATAAAAAGTATATCGCTCTTTCTATATTGTCTATTGAGTTATTTCGACAGCTGGGATGGATTCCATTTCATATTATTATCATTAAAATGAGGAAAATTATTTGAACCTTTGAAAATGTCATTGCATAGTGATATTAGAAATATCTTTACTTCTCCCTGATCACTCGACTCGGTACGAGTATAAGGAGATATATACGAGTAAGGCTAGTAAAGAGCTAGTTATAATACAAGATTCTTAAACTGATTCGTACATGGCTTCCTTCTGTCAAAACTGAGTCTACAAAAGTCTACGCTATATGTAAAAGTGCTGTTAATCTTTTCAACTCACTGCCTAATGACATGCAGGATATTGCTATTCACTCTTTAGTTCTTTATTTAAAATAAAACTAAAATTATTTCTTCATAAATTAAACCACCACATTGACCAAGTAAATAACTGTCATTCATGCTACACATACTATAGCATTTTATTTTGTGTTATTGAAGGCCGTTAGGTCGAATATCTTATGGTAATAATGTATAAATAACCCTATTGAAATAAAGATTTTAATATTATTATGTGCAGACCTTCGACTCGGACGATAATATATTATGCCAGCTTTCACAGTCTGAGATGTCAGTCGAGACATTATAGTGATACTGATCCATGATGCAGCAAGACAAGATTGACCCCACGTTATCGGAACAATACTAGACAATCGCTATCCTCAAACACATTATCTTGATAAAGCGGACTATAAACAATGGAAGATATAAGCGAAGAGACCGAAACAGACATGAGAGCTGAGTAGCAATATGTCTGCCAAAGATAGTCATCATAGTATTCAACAATTATATGTCTGGCATTACTAAAGGCGTTATTTATCATAACAAAGTCGTCAAAAACTCGTTTTATTCAAAATATTATAATAGGAAACTTAAATTAAACGGTTACGGTGTTAGACGTCTAGTTTTCATTTCGTCTTTGAAAACAAGCCGAAGCTATCAACCTTGCAAAATGGCGGACACAATATCGCTTCCAAGCGCTTTTATTTCCAACGAGTTTCAAAAAGTATTATTTTCACGGTTCGTTTATCACACAAAAACTCATGACGAAAGCGACCTCAATTGACGAAAGCGTTCCCAATACTGAAAACGATATCTGATAACCGTTTTCGTTATTGAAAACGTTTTCAACTGTGTCGTTTTGTCTTTTGAACTCGAGTGAACAGGTCAAAACATTGAAACGATAAAAATTCAAGATGGCGACCAAAAGTTTAAATGATAATATTATTGTTTTCTGTGAGCTTGGTTCTTTAACTGGTATATCCTTGATTGTTAACACATCATCGTTCAATCAATCAATCAAACAAAATATATAGTCTATCAAGTGTTTAATGATTCAATAATGATTTAAAATATGTTTAACTTCCAAAGAATCGATGGACTTGGTGCCATGGCGAACAAAAATATGAATGACGAATGGAAGAATGTAAAACTGATTTACTATAATAGAATGAGCAGAAGACATTTTATGGAATTATGAGACAAGCTAAGACCCCATTTGTCTGGAAAGAAATGATAATAAGAGACTATGGCCAGCTAGAAGAGATATAATTTCTGTTGAGACAAAAGTGGCAACAAATTTGTATATAACTGGCCAGAAATACGCAACATCCGGTTGCGCAACACTCGTCCTGGGTCAATTTCGGGCATCAAATTTGCGCAATTTCTCCATAAGATTATATTGGAGCGCACGTATTTTATTGAAATAGACAAAGAAGATGTACTGTTTTCACTTGTGAAAAATTGAAAATATATGCAATGATGTTATAAATCGACCTTTGGTGAATTACAAAAGCCATGAAAGAACATTTTGGTTCAAGGTGATAGTTTTAGCCTTGTTTTTGCTGTTAATTAACTCGCCATGTTTTAAAACTAGTGTATTTTACGGGGGGGGGGCTTTTATGTGATCGTTCCATGTTTAGATAAGATAAGATAAATACTTTATTTAAGGAGGGTAACACATTACATCAAGAGATGATAAACTTGTGGCCCTCAATAACAATAAGATAATTAATACATATAAACAATACACAATAAACTTTCGGAATAATATAAAAATATAAAGACATTATAAATGATTAAAAATCTAGTATGCTACAATGGTTAAGAAGTAGTCATGTTGTTTATAGCAGATTTAAAAAGTGATGATTTAAAAAGTTTATGCGATGAAAGTTTGCGCAAAGATAACGGCAGTTTGTTCCAAGTTTCTGCTACTGACACAGAAAATGATCGCCCACCTTCTTTCTTCCTTTTAATTCTTGGTTGACAGATTGTGAGTTCGCTGTAGCGGGTTTGTCTTTCGTGATGTTCTGAGTTTGTTGGTAATAAATCAGTTATATAGGACGGACAACTACCATAAAGGCGATTATGGCAAATCATAGTTTTCCGAATCTCTACTTCGTCGATGAATGGTATCCAACCAAGTTTTATGAAAAGGGGAATACTACGTTCTCGGGTTGAGACACCTAAAATAGTTCTTGCTGCTCTCTTTTGCATTTTTGATATACGGTCAAGATTCTGTTTTGTTGTATTTGACCAAACAATACTCCCATACATCATGACGGATTTCACCGTGGCATTATAATAAGCAATACGTTCTTTTAATGGGAGGTATGGCCTTAATTTTTTGAGTAGCGCGATACGTTGAGCCAATTTGAAACTTAATTTATCTATATGTTTCGTAAATGACACTTCATCGTCGATAATAATACCTAATAGTTTCTGGGAGGAAACTTGCTCTATTTGTTTGTCATTTAAGTATATATTTATGGGCTTATCTTCATTATTTAGTTTCTTTCCGAGTCTTTTTCCAGTTACAAGCATTGTTTTCGTTTTGGTGTGACTAAGGACCATCGAATTCTCATTAGACCAGGTGTTTAAGTTAGAGACATCTTCTTGTAAGTTCCGTCGAAGGATAGAGATATCAGAATAATGGCTTGATTGAGTTAGTGTAGTGTCATCGGCAAAAATATCGATCGAAGAGTTGATGATTGATTTAGGGAGATCATTTATAAAAAGGATAAAAAGTAACGGGCCTAAAACTGTTCCCTGTGGTACCCCGCATTTGATTGATGTCATTGAAGATGTTACGCCATTTACTGCCACGTATTGATGCCTATCGAGTAAATATGATTGAAACCAGTTGATGGTCTTTTTACTCAGTCCGTATGATTGTAATTTATTTAATAGTAGCTGATGGTTGACCAGGTCGAAAGCTTTTCTAAAGTCCCCAAACAGCAATCCACTAACTTTGTCTTTATCAAGGTCTAGGAGCAGCTGATCTACGATTTTAATAAGAGCTGTCTCTGTGGAATAACTTTTCCTAAAACCGGACTGTAGATGATAGATTAAATTTTTAGCCTGAAGCTCTTCAGTCAAAAAATTGTGAATGTGTCTTTCTATAATTTTTGAAAGGATAGGCAGGATGGATATTGGCCTATAGTTGTCAGGGTCTGCTTTGTCTCCATCTTTGTATAAAGGGACGACTTTGGCTGTTTTCCATACACGAGGGAAAGTTTCGGTATTTAAGCAAAGATTGAACAGTTTTGCTAACGATGGAGAGATAACACTGGCTGCCGCTTTAAGGATTTTGACGCTTATTCTATCTGGGCCTGTTGCTTTTGTTAGAGGAATATCCTTTATTAACTGCTCAACCGCCGAAATTGTGATGTCAGGGATGTCGAAAGATGAATCATTATACGACGGCAGATCTGGCTGATTTGGGTTGTCAATATCTATAAGTTTACTTGCCATGTTGGCAAAGTTCTGGTTAAGTGTATGAGCTATTTCTTCATTCTTTGTCAGCAGAGTTTGGTTAATTAATATTTCTTTAACTCGAATTGGGTCATTTGCATTACCCGATAAAGTCTTTAAAATTTGCCAAAGCTTTTTAGGGTTTTTGCGGTTTTCAATGAGAGATGATTTAAAATAGATTTGTTTAGCATTTTTGATAGAATAGTTAATTTTGTTTCTAGTATCTTTGACTTGTCTCCAATCTTCTGCTGATTGGGTAGCTTTAGCTCTCTTTAATAAAAATTTCCTTTTTCTCATTAAGATAGTTATTTCCTCTGTAAGTTTAAGAGGTGATTAAAGGGAAAATAAGTTTGTCTAATATGAAAGAACTCGTAAAATGATAGAGTAACACCTTTTACAACTTTTCCGTATTTTACTTCGTTTTTGAAATATTTCAGTTTGTTTGATATGTAAATGAGATGGTCTCTGACGTCAGGTGCAGGGTAGAGAATTTTCACTCATTAAAATATTAGTTCAATCTTCAAGTTTGTTCCACAAATTTACTTGAAAATGTGCGTATAATAACTCCTCATGATAATGAACGTTGTAAACTTAGCAATCACTGAGATATAAGACCTTTTTTAATGAGTGAAAAAATTCTCTACCCTGCACCTGACGTCAGAGACCATCTCATTTACATATCAAACAAACTGAAATATTTCAAAAACGAAGTAAAATACGGAAAAGTTGTAAAAAGTGTTACTCTATCATTTTACGAGTTCTTTCATATTAGACAAACTTAACTTGTGTTGCCAATGTCCTTTAAGGTGGTGAAAAGACAGAAAGGTAGGGCCTGGGGGAAGCTCGAAGGCATGTCCAGCCAAGATCCTGAGAAATTCTGAGCATTTTTAGGAGATTATATTGAAAGATACATTCCAGTTGGGTCGATCATATGCTACTACAAGTCCCTCTGATTTTCCCCCAAAAAGTAACTGGATATTATGAGTGATATAAATGTGTTTTTTGATGTGTAGGTTGTGTAGAAATACAAAGTCAAATAATTTAAAAGGTTGGTGTACTACCAAAATAATGTGGAGGAGATCAAAGTGTTGTGCTGTGTAGGTAGTGTAGAAATACAAATCAAATACTATAAAAGGTTGGTGTACTACCAAAATAATGTGAAGGAGATCAAAGTGTTGTGCTGTGTAGGTAGTGTAGAAATACAAATCAAATACTATAAACGGTTGGTGTACTACCAAAATAGTGTGAAGGAGATCAAAGTGTTGTGCTGTGTAGGTAGTGTAGAAATACAAATCAAATACTATAAACGGTTGGTGTACTACCAAAATAGTGTGAAGGAGATCAAAGTGTTGTGCTGTGTAGGTAGTGTAGAAATACAAACTCAAAAACTCTAAAAGGTTGGTGTGCTGCCGAAATAATGTGAAGGAGATCAAAGTGTTGTGCTGTGTAGGTAGTGTAGAAATACAAATCAAATACTATAAACGGTTGGTGTACTACCAAAATAATGTGGAGGAGATCAAAGTGTTGTGCTGTGTAGGTAGTGTAGAAATACAAATCAAATACTATAAACGGTTGGTGTACTACCAAAATAATGTGAAGGAGATCAAAGTGTTGTGCTGTGTAGGTAGTGTAGAAATACAAATCAAATACTATAAACGGTTGGTGTACTACCAAAATAATGTGGAGGAGATCAAAGTGTTGTGCTGTGTAGGTAGTGTAGAAATACAAATTAAATACTATAAAAAGTTGGTGTACTATCAAAATAATGTGGAGGAGATCAAAGTGTTGTGCTGTGTAGGTAGTGAAATACAAATCAAATACTATAAAAGGTTGGTGTACGACCAAAATAATGTGAAGGAGATCAAAGTGTTGTGCTGTGTGGTAGAGAAATAGAAATCAAATAATTTAAAAGGTTGGTGTACTACCAAAATAATGTGAAGGAGATCAAAGTGTTGTGCTGTGTAGGTAGTGTAGAAATACAAATCAAATAATTTAAAAGGTTGGTGTACTACCAAAATAATGTGAAGGAGATCAAAGTGTTGTGCTGTGTAGAAATACAAATCAAATAATTTAAAAGGTTGGTGTACTACCAAAATAATGTGAAGGAGATCAAAGTGTTGTGATGTGTAGAAATACAAATCAAATAATTTAAAAGGTTGGTGTACTACCAAAATAATGTGGAGGAGATCAAAGTGTTGTGATGTGTAGAAATACAAATCAAATAATTTGAAAGGTTGGTCAGTGTACTACCAAAATAGTGTGAAGGAGATCTAACGTTTTGAGTGAAGGCCCTTCGAGTTCGTCAGAGGGTGTGGGGCTTGCTTGATGAAGGAAAACGATATTATGGGCATCTACAAGTATATGTGTGTGTATTAATATATATACACTGCTGTAGTGAATGTGGGAGAGCTTGGAGTAGACAGACGATACATGGACGATCGTCAAACCGAGTCCCAGACAGGAATCGAACCTGTAACCTTCTGATTGCCGGTGAGACGCTCTAACCATTTGAGCAAACGAGACTCAGATGGAGAGCGAAGGTTACAATGATGTACTGGTTTGATTGATATATATGTACTGCCTATGCGGCAGTCGCTATATATTAGTAATCGACTAATGCTTGGATAATATAGGTAAACCCTCGGTCGGCTTTACGCTAGATAAATCCTGAGGGCCCAAGGCCGAGGGATCAGTTATCTGGAATAAAGCCGACCGGGGATTTATCTGGCGTAAAACACGATGTAAAGAGGTTTCCTCAAAGAAGCCCCAAAGGAAAAGAATATCGATAATCGATATATACATATAGGTGAGAAGTTGAGTTGTTTGGTTACGGATATGGAAATGATAGTGTGATTGAGTTGTAAATTTGAGAAGTGGTAGATAGAAATCACGTTTTCACTCGGCGAAAACGTGGTTTCTAATCTACCACGTGCTAAAACTAACCGGGGTAAACAAAAACTATCCTATATCAAGGACTAGTCGATTGCAACACTTTGCTAGATGAATTAAAAGTGCTAGCTTCCTCTTTCAAATTTTTCAAAACGAAATTTAAAAAGTTGATGGATATTTGAACGGAAAGATAAAGTGTTTATCAAAACAAAGTGAACCGGTCTAGGGCTTTCAAAACTATTACAATACTGTAAGTTGTTTGAAAGGAATGGTAATTAATTTGATACACACTGTATATATAATCCCAGCTACCTATCATGTAAACATTAATCGGGCCCTATATTCCCCCCGAGGACAATTCAATAGCAGCGCCAGCTTTTGCAAATGCTCTTTGTTCTTGGTAGATTTCTTCGTTAGATAAAACCCTCCAAAGAACAAAGAAAACCGATTTCATTGTGTTTTAAGTGTTAATATAATACACCATATGGCATTGACGTCACAGATATTACGGACCCAACACGCAGAGAAAGCTTTTGGATTGAAAAACTGAAGTGTTATGATCCGTTGGGACTGAACGTCATTAGAGATATTTGACAGTTATGTAAATTTTGGATTATTAGGCTACAAAGAGAGATGACGTGTATGTAAATGATAATTTTATGTAAATTTAAGAGTAGGGCTAAACGAATGCTATCATTGGACTTTTGGTTTGGGCTGACGAAGGGGTTGAATCCCGAAATATTTATCATTTAGATAGACCCGGAGCGAGGGGAATTCGACCAAATATTACCCCGAGGGATGATAAATCCCGACGGCGAAGCCCGAGGGATATATCATCCCGAGGGGTAATATTTCGACGAATTCCCCGAGCGGAGGGTCTATAAATGATATATTATACCGAAACAATCTTGAATGTGGTCTTGAAACGTCTAGAAACGTCTTGTTGTTCCTCCATTGTTTACAGGCTCGTCTTGGTTAGCGCGAGTACTGGGTACGAGCGGGGTATTCGAACACGAGGTTAAATTGACTGGTCACGTGGTACAAATCTAGCTCTTTGATTGGACAATTTTTAGTTGTATAATATTAATATATATTATACTTCAACAATAAATTGTCCAATCAAAGAGCTAGATTTGTACCACGTGACCAGCAATTTAAAATCTATTGACCTCGAATCACCCGCTGATGACGTAATCAGCGGGTGATTCCGATCGAGTTCGAATTACCCGCTGATGACGAATACACCGGGTGATTCGAGCTAGTTCGAGTACCCCGCTCGTACCCAGTACTCGCGCGTAAACCAAGACGAGCCTGTAATGCAATGGAAGAACAACAAGACGTTTCTAGACTATATATATATATATATATATACATATATATTCATCATTATTGATCATTGTTCTTATATATATATATATATATATATATATATAGTACAATATCTACAGACACGTGTTTCGCTGTTCCACAGCTCATCAGTGTAGCTTGGTACATTCTAGATATGGGCATGAGAACTAATTATACACAAGCGATTGCCGGTGACAACCGCTTGTGGTACAAACGGCGGTCATGCGCACATCCAGAGTGCGTGAAGCGGTATAGGGCCAGAGTGCTCAAACTACCACAAGGGTAGTGGGCGTTGCATTATCGCTAAAGGACACCTACAGCTTCTGGTGACTCGATTACTGATATTGAAATTGCAGTAAATTCTGATTTAGAAAACCTTAAAAAATGGTTGATGGCCAATAAACTCAGCTTAAATGTAGCTAAAACTGAATTTATGTTGATTGGCTCAAAACCAAAGATAAAAAGTACTTTAAATGCTCCCCCAAATATTGTCATTGAAAATAAACCAATTAAACAAGTTTATGAATGCAAAACGCTTGGAATAACAATTGACCAGCATTTATCTTGGAAGAGTAATACTGAAAATATTTGCAAAAAAATAACAGCAGGAATCTCTGCCCTCCGTCGTGTCAAACCTTTTGTTGATGAAGATACACTTATCTCCATATATAATGCTATCGTTCGCCCATACTTCGATTATTGTTGTGAAGTGTGGGATGTGTTTGGCGAAACACAATCAAAAAGACTTCAAAAACTAGAAAATAGAGCTGCTCGAATTATCACAAACATGAGCAATGATATAGATCATTCTATTGCTTTACATGCCCTGGGCTGGGAGCCACTTAAAATGATGAGAAAAAGGGTAAAAGCAAAAATGATGTATAAAATTTTAAACAAAATGGGTCCCGAGTCACTCACTGACCTTTTTACTTATAAAAGTGAGGTGACAAACTATCAACTTCGGGACATTTCAAGTAGTCTTTGTTTACCACAACCACGCACCAACAATATGAAAAACAGTTTCATGTATGACGGTGCTCACCTATGGAACTCTATTCCAAACGAAATCAGGGAGAGTAAATCCCTTTCTTGTTTTAAAAAGCAAATTGCTACTCACATTTTTCAATCGTGACAAAAACAAACATTGTATTACTGTAAATAGTTACTTATTCATAAATTTTATTACTTTTTCTATATCTCATATTTTGTAAATATTTTGAATATTGCTATGTTGCTTGTTGGACACCATAACTGTGCCTCATATTTTGTAAATAACATTAACTATTGTATTCCTATTTTTTTACACGCCCCCTGTGGAAATCAGCTTCGGTTGACGGGGTCAGCGTGGTTAAATAAAGTTATTCTATCTATCTATCTATCTACACCAACTTCACAGAGTGCTCAACAACACCGAAGTGAAGGAGCGTAATAGTACAATATATATATATATTTTTTAGTATATATATTTTTTTTAGTATATATATATTTTTTAGTATATATATATATTTTTATTTTAGCCCTATTTATTTAATTTCATCTCGTCTTACTCTGATGAAGGGTTCTGCTCGAAACGTCAGTATTTCGTCACTAAAAATCTTGGCAGTTTACCACCTTTTCACTTTTCTCTCTATATATTAATGCTCAATTCAAGTGTGCATGTTAAGTGTCTTATCTATACGATATTCACCTCCCAGTCTATATGCTGCGACTGCAATGTGCTATCTCCTGTTAGGTAAGTTTTGGCGGGAAAATTTCTGAGTTGATTTGAACGAAAATAAAAGAGAGCTAGGCATCTTCATTGAAAATACCGAGCAATAAAATATGCTGGAACATCATTATTGCTTTTCTTTAAAGTTTTCAATCATCTAAAAGCACGGAAAGTAAATACCTAACTGATGTAAAATGAAGCGAAATATACTAGTGACGAAGTAAGGTAAACGTCAGCTTCAGAAGAAGTTGAAGACGAAAACAGCGTTAAAACAGAGAAGAAAATTAACCAAAAGCCATATAATAAATGCTTTATTAACCTCGTTTACTCGGTGTGTACTGGAAAGTACTTGCCTTTGGTTTTATCGCATAAACCTCGCTCCTTCATCACTCGGTCTGTACGAAAACCTAGCGGTGGGCAAATACATTGCGAGAACGAAGGCTCTTAGCCAAATACATTCCAAGGGCCGCAAGCCGCGAGCGATATATCTAGTTAAAAGAGCCGATGTTCCATTGTAAGACGCTGCAGGCCGGCTAGCATATCCCAGCTGATATATAGACAAGCGTATATAGTAACCACTATATAGGCTAGTTAACGCTTTCCTGTCCGGCCCAATCAAAATGGTTCATAGAAGACGCATGAAGTCGTCAATCGAAAAACACGGCACACGGTAACGCAAGATTAAAAATTGAAATTCGACAAGCGCCAGGCGCACGAGATCCACTCACACGCCAAGTTTGATTTGATTTCATAAACAACTCTGCGATTAGTGGCATTTTGAATTTTCATGATGCTATAGCGTGCGTGCAAGATGGGCTTTTCTAGAAAAATGAAAGTTTTCAACCTGATTTATGATAATTAATGCTAATATTTACATTAGTCATTACGTGTCTTGTTCGGGAAATTTAAAAGCAAGCATTGGTAAAAGCCGGTTTATTGGGCTTTCCGAAAATGTATAGCTTTCGCAACAGTTATGGTTATTTCCAGAGATATCAATAGAACAAAGAGGTGGTTAATTTGACAGTTAGTTCGTTCTTGTTTATTTATATACACTCACATGTTTCCCCTGATGTTGCTGCAAAATATTGACGTCGGTATCTGGGATTATTTGGGTTTCATCATGAGTGGTTTCCTTCTAGTGAAAACAAAACATTGTAACTTAATATGCTACAAGTCGTTCTGATCTCAAAAATAGGACTGGATTGAGCTTTCTATTGTATCTGATGAGCTGATTTTGAAGCTTGCATATTTGCATAATGTAAATTGACGAGAGATCATTAGAAGCTCCGAGTTTGCAAGCAAATCAAATTGTGACGCTCGCGAAATAGGTTTAGTGTCTGGCCAATATAGTTTCTTTGTTAACATTAAATGCATAAAATCTTGAACCTAATTTGACGTCTCATATATTAGGCTTCTCTCAGTGGATAATTAGAGCCAACGGCGGCCATTACTAAGGGACCAAAGTCGCAGTAAATCTGTAGGTAGGCGATGAATCGTTTTACCCAGTAATTTGAAAAATGTCTTCTGGTCCTCTTTATAGTAAAATTATTTGATTTTGTCGATGGTAAGATATAGAGCACATAATCCAACAAAAAACCTCATAGGATCCTCAGTTGGTCCCTTAGTAATGGCGGACTTCCGGCTTCATTTTCTGAACAATAGTTGCTCGATCCAGTCTTCTTTCGAGATCAGTGTATATATAGCCCAAGGTTTATTTCAGAAAATATAACAAGGGGGGGGGGAGGAAGATCGAGCGTCTGGCAATGGAGCATCCGAAGACACCACAAACTGCTAGTGGGGTCTGGGGGCATGGTCCCCCTGAACATTTTGAATTTTAGAGTCTGAAATAGCATTTCCTGCATTTTGAGGGGGATCTAAGAGAGTTTTGAAGGATACATCATGTCAAACAACTCTCAAATATATGATTGAATGCACAATACCACACAACTGATACAAGGCATGTACATCGTGTAGTGGGACATGTTGTGAGGATATGTCACGCAGTGTAACAGTAATTATTTAGGCTTTAATTATGTTCCATCCATTTACAGTAACAGTATGTTATATTAAAATCAATATCAGAATGCTACAAGCTTATACAATATTGAAATACAGCAATAGTATTGAAAGTTTGAAACAATATTACATATTATATATGATATTCAATATTTGTAATTGTATTACGCGATATTACTATACATTCAGAATTCAAATTGTATATTAAATTACTGTTTTAAAATTGGGGTCTCAATTTTACAGGGGGGGCAAATATTTTTTTGCGGGCTAAATGTCCCCCCTTCAACCCCTAAAAGAAACCCTGCACATACACCCGTTTTCGTTTCACAGTTCCCTGTAAATTTCTTCATGAATTGCGAAGCCGAAGCACAACGTGCGTTACAAATTATTTTCCCAGGACAAGATACAATCCAACAACAAAATCTACAATCGTCCACAAAATATTTGAGACAACCCCCCCCCCCCCCCCCTCCCCTCTTTTTCAATGTTCTATTTAGGGATAACTATCTTTTATCTTAATTTCTTTTACGGAATTTTCACTGCCAATGCCTGCTACAATTTCAGTCCTATTCCTAGGTTAACCTTATTCCTAGGGTAACCTTATTCCGAGGGTAACCTTCTTCCTAGGGTAACCTTATTCCTAGGGTAACCTTATTCCTAGGGTAACACTATTCCTAGGGTAACACTATTCCTAGGGTAACCTTATTCCTAGGGTAACCTTATTCCTAGGGTAACCTTATTCCCAGGGTAACCTTATTCCTAGGGTAACCTTATTCCTAGGGTAACACTATTCCTAGGGTAACACTATTCCTAGGGTAACCTTATTCCTAGGGTAACCTTATTCCTAGGGTAACCTTATTCCTAGGGTAACCTTATTCCTAGGGTAACCCAAAAACAGTCCAATTTTACATGCTATTTTGATACTTTTAACTCTAGTTGTAAAATTCATTAATAATTCATAAAGAAAATTCATAAAGAAATTAATATTTAATCAGCATCTTTGACCTAGGATAAAACAGATTAATAAAACATCAATGTTTTATCAAAGTTAACTTGCTCAAATTGAACTTTTTCAGAGTTAAAATTTATTTGTACCGTTTCTTCAACTTCCAAACAAAGTATGCATCATATATATTCTATTCATTTTACAAGTTCGTTAAAATATTCGCGGCCGATGTTTATGGGCAGTTACAACGGCTCGCCTGATTGTAACTGCCCATAAACATCGACCGCGAATGTTTTAACTACTAGTAAGAATCATGTTGTTATATGATATTTAGTAAATTGCATATAATAATTTAACTTTTATTACTGTATGTAATTTTTTAACCCAATATAATTGCAATTCAGTAAGCGGCTATTTTTAGAGGACCCGGCGTATATTTTAATATATCCTGCATTTCAAATGTGACTAGCCTATATATAGTTCGTATCACTTTAATCTAGATAGATAGATTAGATATATATAATTTAAAAGTAGAGTGCTGCGTAGACAGTGTTTTGAATATATAGCAAAGTGAAAAGGTGATAAACTGCCAAGAATTTAGTGACGAAATACTGACGTTTCGAGCGGAGCCCTTCATCAGAGTAAGACGAGATGAAATAAAATAAATAGGGCTTATATATATATATGCCAAAAGGGTGTCACAAGTAGAAAGTAGCCAATCAAATGCACGGGAGATAAACAAACTAATAATTGATGAGATGCGAAAAGTTAAATCATTTGCTATTTTTACAGTCGATCAGTAAACAGACTGAGGGGGAGGGAGAAATGACAGGTCCAATATTCAAGGGGATTAGGCGATAGTAAAGCTAGTAAGAAACAAAAACTTGAAAAGGAATGAAAGTGCATAAGCTAATAATAAAAACGTTCCACGCAAACTAAAATAACATTGTTGGAAATTAAATAAAAGAAAAACGTTCGTTAAGACCAAGAGGATGTGTGGTGCCAAGTTTAAAAATGAGACGCTTCTCTTGCCGTTTGCGGTTATCGTTACCACCTGAGATGGGAAGGATGGCACAGACTTTCATGTCTGAAATATATATAGATTGTTTATTAATAAAATATGCCAGTGCAACCCAAGGCTGAATTGCGTATTTATAATGACAATTTATAAATTAATTAATATCCATCTATAAGGAGAAGCGTTCATTATTTATATCAGGGGTTGATACCGAAGATAAACAAATTGAAAACAAAAAAAAGGGTTTTACCCAACATTTCAAACACTGAATTTTTCTTCTACCCAACCATCACTAGATGATGCAACCACCCTCACTTTTTTTGGTGGGGGGAGGGCCACCCACTTTTACCTTGTTAGTAATATGCATTAATATGCTAGTAATATGCAACCTCGCATGCATTTGGTGCGACTGTTAGCGCATGGGAATACTATACATAAAACTTAATTTCGTTAACAATGTGCTTGTTTATCTTAAAAAAGTCTAAATATTACCAGACCTTACAGATAATTTTTTCAGAATGTTCCTCGCAGAAATCGCCGGAAATGCACTCCTGTAGCTTTCAAAATTCAAATTTTTCTGAGGGTGCATGCCTCCCCAGACCCCCCTAGAGAGGTTCGTCACAGACGTCACAGTATTTGTCTTACTGCACCCCTGGTAAAATAATTCTGCGTACCATTGACTGTTCCCATAGATCAGTAGCTAGCCCTATTTTTGCCATGCATCTGCACCACAAATCTGCTCGATCAATCGCAGTGAATAAAAATAGGTCCGCGATGCGAACATGTGGGTACCGCAATCCGCATGGAACATTAATAATGCCTGGGGGTCAGCCTTGTGGAGCAATGAGCATCGGGGTGTGACTAAAAGGGAGGCCCATTTTTATGAATACAAAAGACTACGTTATCTAAACTGTGGAAAGATAAATCCAAATCTGCGATACTAACTGAAATATTAGTATTATTCATTTTTATACTTAGGCATTTATCTTCACTATGAGATCACTGTCATGGAGGCTCTTTATCATTATATTGATGTGGTGCCTTTAGAGTGTCTATGAAATGAAAATTCATTTCATAGACACTTTAATGATTGTATTTGAAAGAACACGTAAAATAATGAAAAATAGCTTTTACATGAATTTCATATCTTATGCCGTTCTTGAGTTATTACGTTTCATGTTAGTTTGTACACACAAGTTCACAACAATGCTTCGACGATGGAGACGACATTTTCCGACGTATTCCGAATTAGTATCTGAGTTGCGCAGTTGTGATTTCGATGTTGAACCCCTAAATACCTCAATACCTCAACACCGTGACTATATGGGTACCGCTGACCGCGGTACCCACAAAAAATTGTTTAGGATAACAACATGTCATACTGGTTGTTGTTTTTAGCACATGTATACTGAGGGTAACAGGTTATAGAACATCCATATACTTCGCCATGCCCCTCACTTTTATTGTCGTTCCGACGCCTCTGCACACATGTATATCATATATTATACATACACCATTTGCCTACTGTCTCGTCCTTGCTCTTGTCATAACCTTTCAGATATTTATCTGATATTAATAGTGTTAAATATTCGTTCATATAGTATGAGATCATTACAATATTCTAAGGAAAATCAAGTTTGTGTTACTGGTTTAGAAACATGAAAATATGTCTATCTAAAATATTATTTAACAAGAGATGAGAATGTCTTTGAACAAGCAATCTCTATGTTTTATATTGTATCACTATTATTATAACTATAGACATTCAACACTGATTTATATTATTTTATTTCTTTTGTTTTAAAATGTGTTACCCGATATTTATAATGCAACAAAACAATCTTACCCAACTTTTACCGCCAAAAATTTGACTTACCCATTTCTTTTCGGTACCAACACCAGTCACAACAATCGTAACAATCGTAAATTATACAAACAATAAAAATTTAATTTCCAATAAGATATTTTAAAAACACGAACAACTATTATTAAAACAAATGTCATGAAGATCAACCTCGTACCCAGGGCATTTTGCCTCCGGGCGGAAGGTCGGCGAAAATGGCCCTGGAATCGGCTGGTCCATTCTATAATGCAATTGGCTTGTCATAAAACTTAATTCATTCAGCCGAGTATAATTTATTCATCTAAATCTGAATGTTGTCTTCAAATTTTACAGCAAATTAGAAGTGATAGCTTTCGCTAAATTGGATATATGCTTCTTCATACCTTTTGTAAGAGATAACCATGGATGTATGGTGGATTATTAAGCTTGTTAGCTGCTTTTATGCCGACGAATGCTGACATGAACAACTCTGAAGAGTATGAATAGAATATATAGAATCTAAACCACGTATCAATTAGGCGACATATGGTCATCTAATATTAAAATAACATACAGGAATCATGCGGGATGTCACCGTTGTCAAAAACATTGAGGTTATAGTGTCTCCTTGAATTAAGACGCTGTCGTTTGTTGCCGTGCTCCACTCGATAACATGAATGTTCTGTGCGTTTAAAAGCGCCGATAAACACATAAAGGAACACTGATTCCCTCCAGACTCCCAATCACCACTAAAACATTCATGACCTTTTGAATACTTCCACAAGCAAGTATAGACATGATGTAAGCGAGTAAACTGATTGTTCTGACTGTAAATTTTTACAATGTAAATTTTACCCAACGTTGCTCCGATTTATCTCGGGGTGCTACCCAATGTTGCTCCGATTTATCTGGGTGTGCTACCCAAATGTTGCTCCGATTTTTCTGGGTGTGCTACCCAACGTTGCTCTGATTTATCTGCGTGTGCTACCCAAAGTTGCTCTGATTCATCTGGGTGTGCTACCCAGCGTCGTTTGATTTATCTGGGTGTGCTACCATGCAACGTTGCTCTGATTTAACTGGGTGTGCTACCCAACGTTGCTCTGATTCATCTGGGTGTGCTACCCAATGTTGCTCTGATTGATCTGGGTGTGCTACCCAATGTTGCTCTGATTCATCTGGGTGTGCTACCCAATGTTGCTCTGATTCATCTGGGTGTGCTACCCAATGTTGCTCTGATTGATCTGGGTGTGCTACCCAATGTTGCTCTGATTCATCTGGGTGTGCTACCCAATGTTGCTCTGATTCATCTGGGTGTGCTACCCAACCGAACGTTGCTCTGATTCATCTGGGTGTGCTACCCAATGTTGCTCTGATTTATCTGGGTGTGCTACCCAACGTTGCTCTGATTTATCTGGGTGTGCTACCCAATGTTGCTCTGATTTATCTGGGTGTGCTACCCAATGTTGCTCTGATTTATCTGGGTGTGCTACCCAATGTTGCTCTGATTTATCTGGGTGTGCTACCCAACCGAACGTTGCTCTGATTCATCTGGGTGTGCTACCCAATGTTGCTCTGATTTATCTGCATGGGTGTGCTACCCAACGTTGCTCTGATTTATCTGGGTGTGCTACCCAATGTTGCTCCGATTTATCTGGGTGTGCTACGCAACGTTGCTCTGATTTATCTGGGTGTGCTACCCAACGCTGATCTGATTCATCTGGGTGTGCTACCCAGCGTCGCTTGATTTATCCATATGATTGGATCTTAACACTACCTGCCTGCCACGCAGGCTACATGGGTGTGAAAGCCAGGCTCGGAGCTACGGCGGGCGTTGCGGGCGCGACACCCCCAAAAACTTTTTACGAGTTTCAGTCGGCAGAAGTTATATTTTAGTCGGCAGAAGTTATATTTCAGTCGACAGAAGTTATATTTTAGACGTGTTCGATTTAACATGGACAAGTACAATCAAATTTAGCACTTATATCAGTTTACATTAATTTCAAACTACCAAATTTAAGACTCGGCACCAATGTAATGTTGATGTTAAATGTTTTGTTTATATGTAAATGTAATCAACGAGAGAATACTAAAGACATAAATTTATTAAAATGTCATCGTATTTTCATTTCGTATTGAGAGTGCGTTATTAACGTAGGACTAATTAATCATTTCACCAGCTGACAAGGGTCATTTTAGTAGGCACCCAACGCAACGAAAAGACAATATTTTGACAAGCTTCGATCGATAGAATGTAGTCGGTACAAGCTCGTGCGTCAGTCGGTTGAAGTGAAAATACACCCCCCTGTAAAATTGTCTACGCCGAAAGCACTGAAAGC
This sequence comes from Chrysogorgia sp. JL179-B06, assembly GCA_035772405.1. Classification (NCBI taxonomy): domain Eukaryota; kingdom Metazoa; phylum Cnidaria; class Anthozoa; order Scleralcyonacea; family Chrysogorgiidae; genus Chrysogorgia; species Chrysogorgia sp. JL179-B06. The sequence goes on from JAYKKM010000253.1 coordinate 892,608, forward strand.
ACGCCTGGATGGCTGAAGACCAAGTGAAGACCAAAAAAGGCGTCAAGTGATGGTCAATTCAAAGTGAGCGGATATATGTGCTGTAGAGTCCAACAGGAAAAGACCCGCAAACATAAAGTCATACGTATGTGCGCGCGAAATAATATATAGATTAGATTTTAACTTGATTAGATTTTAATGATTTAAGATGGATAATGTCTCGGCGATCACGACAATTGCGATTGCGGTTTGTGATTTCCGTTTGATCGCTGAGTTCATCAGTTTGACAGTTTTGAGCAATCGTGGCGATCGTACTCATCGTAGCGATCATATATGAAGACCAGGCTTTTGAATACGGTGTTGAAATATGTAATAAAGTAAAACACTGATTTATCCATCTAATTTTAGATCATCGAAACAAACTCGACCTTTTTTCCATTTTTCCTTGAAGTTTGGGTGTCAAACTGTAGCAACCGCTGTAGATCACACACATTTACTAGTAAAAAATTGAAACGATATACCAGTATATACCGCGGTATATATGGCCCAACTCTAATTTCTATTGTATGTAAATATTTGGCGTACTCTTACATCGATGCCATAATTATGGATTATCTCTCGGTTACTTTCAATTTTGATCTGTGACCCCACCGACATTGCTATAATTTCAAAGATACTTGAGTTAATTAGTGTGATAAATATAACTAGTGCACGCGACATTTTGGAAGTTTCATGTGATAAGTATAGCCAGTGACGACATTTGGAAGATTTGTCTAGTCGCACGAGCAGCGACTAGTCTAGAATGATCTGTTGCCGGCAGCTAAATCACGAGTTTTGCATTTATGATGTGCAGTCATGATGCTTGTTAAAGTAAATATATTGTTAGTTAAGGTTAATATTGCCCACAATAGCTATATATTACCTGGTCAGTTTATCACACGTATATCAGCTCCTAGTGTAATGTGCTATATATATCCTGTATAACTAAGAGTAATCAAAGATTATGTAAGTGCGTTCGACGGACGCATGTGGACCAGCAAATGGTGAATGAAGATTGGTTTATAAACATAAAATTATGCTGTAACGAATTATGAAAATAAATAAAACTAATAAATATATTGCAGCGTCTTAATTCAAGGATACACTGTAACCTCAATGTTTTTGACAACGGTGACATCCCCATGATTTCCGTATGTTATTTTAATATTAGAAGGAGGGTATTCCCGTTCGTTTGTTCGATTTGAAATATGACTGCTTGCGGACCGCCAGATAAGTCGTTCAATTCAGAAATATTACAAACGTGAAGTTCGATTTGGCAAAAGTGTCGCTTGAATGGCAAATGTATAACTTCGCGAGGCTTGCTCGTTTCGAGTAAATGTTGTTCGAATTAGATGTATGGTGTTCAAATGGTCATATTGAATTTTGTCATTATAAACGCGCCATATGATTACCCTCATGATTTTCACAGTTTTCAATAAGTTTTCAATAAGAAAACATTTATAAGTTTAATATTCTTACAACAAACAGATCACAAAAAATGTTAAGGCTTTCTATTTGTTTTGCTCATTTTGTCTTTTAATAACTGTTCTTTCAAAACTGATTTTTTTGCGCATAGGCTTGCACTTCGGGCAAACCCACGAACCCTTTGGGCAAAGGTCCTTCGTTAGAGAGTGAAAGGTAAATTATGAAAGGTTTGGCGTCTGAATCAATTAAGAACGGCCTGACAGTTTATTTACCGTACAGCTTCAGGGCGAACTTCACGCCTGTTTCAGACAGAACTATCTAGAATTAAGTTCTGACCTCGGCTGAAATACGCGGTGTTTGACAACAAGCGAGATTTTCTTGATTTGGGTCTGCCTAAATTGCAATTAGGTTCGCGGAACATGAAAAGTTTGGCTCTACAAATATATCAGTCTGGGACTTATAGGAATGTCTGCCATTTTAATAAGCTGGTAATAAATGGTATATGAATGACAAGGATTCTACACGATAATGACGAATTCTAAAAGTTTATTTTGAACCGTTGGAACACTATAGCGAATTAAAATTAAACGAAGCGTAGTCCTACAGTGTTCACAATACGACAACAGCAATGTGTTTGAACAATATAACTTTCTGTGATATACAAAGACGCTAAAGAGCTTTTGCAAATGACTGTCCCATGATTAATTATATTGACGTCGTGACTGGCTGTTGACAACGTAGAAAAAGCATTTTTACGTTGTAAAGACAACGCGGAACCAAAGTCACTACAGAAGCCTTGGAAAAGCTTAACCCAGTTATTCTCGCGACTAACATAGATTAAACAAGTGTTTTTCTTCAATAATTCATGAGCAAAACGAGTCCGTCGGCGATTGTACGTGTATCTTGAAATGTCAATGTATAAATACAACACCATTTAATACCACTGCTATAGTAAGAACATCATTGCAAAGCTCAAATCAAAAAGTATTTTGCCATTCAACTATATTCATTTCATGTAAAATATATATCAATAATATCGTATCCATGTCATAGGACATATTTGTTTAATAAAATAATTATCACTCTCGTAGGTATCGATCAACATCATGTTTGCCTGTCATTAGTTTCAAATTTAATGCAGCTATGTATAAACCCTGTGGAGCAATGCCACATAATACTGATTGGTGCACATCCTCATGGAATTGATACTCATGATATATATATATGGTCATTTCTATCAATTAGTATCTCAACCAGCGAAAATTCTTCCGAGATGATAAGGATCTGTTTAACATTTCAGTGCCCTGCGCTTTCGGGGGGCGTCGGTTTCCGGGCCGACCACACCTTTGGTTTTTCGTAAAGACTTTATAGTAACATTACAACTTAATCTCAAACTTTATGACATTTCTCACGAAAGGTTTGTATATATATATATATGTATGTTCTGATCGCCGGTGCTGTCCCACAAGCGGTTGTCAATGACGATCGTAAGTGTATAATAGTCCAGCCAGACTCATCCAGATTGTTCCAAGCTACACTGATGAGCTGTGGTACAGCGAAACACGTGTCTGTAGATTGAACTATGTACGCTCCTTCACTTCGGTGTTGTTGAGCGCTCTGTGAAGTAGCGTGGGTGTCGTGTAGCAATAATGCAACGCTCGCTACCATTGTGGCAGTTTGAGCGCTCTGGCCCCATGCGCACTTCACGCTATCTGGATGTTCTGATCGCCGGTGCTATCCCACAAGCGGTTGTCAATGACGATCGTAAGTGTATAATAGTCCAGCCAGACTCATCCAGATTGTTCCAAGCTTGTCTGTAGATTGAACTATATATATATATTTAAACGGAGCAGGTAGGACCAACTCCTTATAAGGAAGTAAAAAGGGTGATTTTTTTTTGGGTGATTTGAAAAGCCGTTTGAATCGGACAATATTTTTGCAACGCGAAGGGCGGCCATTGGCGAGTGCAGTGATATGACGAACTACACAAAGAGGTTTTTACGAATGGGTATACACGTTTGCGTAATATAATAGGTACGTGTGTTATGTATTTAGAATCGCTAATTCCAAATCTGTTTTCAGAATTGAAAACGGTTAAATATTGATCGAGATAACGTTCAAAGTATACGACGAAGCGGCCGGCCGGCTGGCTGATTGCCGACTAATTTCTAAGTACATAAACCGTTTTTACGAAGGGTATGCACGTTCTCGTAATATAATAAACACATATATGTTATGTATTTAGACTCGGTAATAATTCCAAATCTGTTTACAGAATTAAAATCGAGTGAATATTGGCCGAGATAACGTTCAAAATCTACGTACGACGAACCGGCCTTTTGGGATTTGTTATCGACAGAGACTACAAATACAAATACGCGGTCTGGGCACTGGGGACCATGGATGGGGAAAAGAAATTTCCAATTCATATCAAGGGATTATTTAAAAAAAGTAGAGTGCTGCGTAGACAGTGTTTTGGATATATAGCAAAGTGACAAGGTGGTAAACTGTCAAGATTTTAGTGACGAAATACTGACGTTTCGAGCGGAGCCCTTCATCAGAGTAAGACGAGATGAAATAAAATAAATAGGGCTTATATATATATATATATATATATATAATATATATATATATATATATATATATATATATATATATATATATATTATATATATATATATATATATATATATATATATATATATATATATATATATATATATATAGTAAAAATTATAGTAAAAATTCAAAGACTCAACAGTTGTGACTAGACATTTTATTACTAGTTAGTTTCGTGCCACACACAAATGGTGCAGTACTCTTCAGAAAAAATGGTCTAAAAAAAAAAAAAAAAAAATGGTCATATATATATATATATGCCAAATGGGTGTCACAGGTTGAAAGTAGTTAATCAAATGCACGGGAGATATAACAAATTGATAATTAATGAGATGTGAAAATGTTAAATCATTGCTATTTTTACAGTCAATCATCAACTCAAGAGGGAAGGTGAGCTAGTCAGGTGTGTAATGACAGGTTTACTACTCAACAGACATGTGGGAGTAAAGTGGTAGCAAACAAAAGCTTTATTATTGATGATTTTAAAAGGTCAGTAGGTGCGAGATTATCTTGATAAAGTCTACCCTCTCAAATCTGGATACTTATTAAGGTGTCAAATACGTGAAAATGGGCTAACATTTGGCCGATATGTCTAAAAACAACACATGGGTACAATACACAATGTATGCTACGTAATATGCTATATATGGTATTAAATGAAAGCTACATTCATGTAGATTATGATAAAACATGAATTGATATAGCAGAGTGTATATACCAGTTAGCAGCTGGTTAATCATTTAATAGCTTACATAACGAGTACATATGATCAGGTACCGATGGGAAAACAGTGATATATCAACCAAAACTAGTTCTAATGATACGAAACTTGGTAAAACATCTAACCAAAGACAGATCTGTGTTCTGTTGTAAAATCAGGGGTTATGATGATATATTTAAAAAATCAAATTTTCTATTATTATTTGATTCACAAATAGGTTGTAGTCGGTACTTACCCTGGAGATAAGTTTATGATTTTACTACAGAACACAGATCTGTCTTTGGTTAGATGATTTACCAAGTTTCGTATCATTAGAACTAGTTTTGGTTGATATATCACTGTTTTCCCATACCTGATCATATGTACTCATTATATGTAAGCTATTAAATGATTAACTAGCTGCTAACTCATGCTATCAATTCATGTTTATCATAATCTACATGAAAGTAGCTTTTATTTAATACCATATATAGCCAATAAATTGTGATCGGCCAAATTTTAGCCCATTTTCACGTATTTGCAACCTTAATAGGTACTGTACTATCAAGCCCCAAAGGAACTCGGCCGAATACCACTCCGTTCCTCCCACAAAAAGCAAATTTTCTTCTCTATAGTTTAGTTTATTGTGTTTATCATTCTAGAACAACGAACTTGTCGTGGTAACAAACTTAAATATAGCAGTTTGGACAACGTATATACCATGGTGATTGGTAATAACCTTTGAACGTTCTGAAACTGCTTTCTATGTAAAGTACGAGAAAAAGAAATGAGTTCTTAGAAGAACTGTTTAAAGATTTTAGAAAATAATAGGCTTAAAAGAAAAGAGCACGATGCATTTCGGAAGACAACTTCTCAAGTGCTACGTCTGATAACTAATCATCGAAATTGGACCAATATTTATAATAACTGAAGTGACTGTGAATTAAAGGAAACCTCAACAGGCTAGAAGCCCAATTGATAGGGATTCCGAAGGCCTACGATTTAAGGTCGTTATCCAAGAAGACCCGAAAGTTTTACCATTTGCTGATATTATTGCAAAAGCAGCACTTTCTCCTCAATTATTTTTAAGACCTGAGTGGTGGTCCGACCCCGGATTTGAACCCGTGTCTCCAAGCTCATAGACATGTGTGGTAACGACTAGACCACCGAACAACTGCACAAAATTGCGCCTGTCACCGCGCTAAATATCTTCAATTTATCACAGCAGAAATTCGTTATCACTACACATTAAAATAAGCCCTACGACTCGTCGGGATGGAAAGTTTGTCCCTTAGTTATTTCTTCCCACGGTTTTGGATGTTTGCGTCAAAACTCGTGGCGGCATTTCCCGACTATTCCCACACTTATCTAAAAGAGCTTCTTTGTTGGCGTTAATCTTAAATCTCAATTTGAGATCGTCGGCAATTTTGGGTAAATACCAAAATTAAGTGGTGCCGGGTTTGTCTGGAATAAAAACCCCACCTAGTAAAGGCGCGCCAACAAAGAATCTTTTAAAACTCTTTTGTTGTGGCGTTGCGTGGTGTTGGAGGGGCGTACGAGTTGGGGGTGTTTCTGGGAAACATTAGCTCTATTCGGGCAAAATTGGTCTGTCTTGTCAATCGGGCATTGATCTCGAGATAAGACTCAGATCGAGCAACTATTGTTCAGAAAATGACTGCCGTGAGGTTTTTTCTTGGATTATGTGCTCTTAGCATCGACAAAATAAAATAATTTTACTATAAAGAGGACCTGAAGACATTTTTCAAATTACTGGGTAAAACGATTCACGGCTTACCTACAGATTTACCGCGACTTTGATCCCTTAGCAATGGCCGCCGTTGGCTCTAATTATCCAGTGAGAGAAGCATAATATGAGACGTCAAATTAGGTTCAAGATTTTATGCATTTAATGTTAACAAAGAAACTATATTGGCCAGATACTAAACCTATTTCGCGAGCGTCACAGTTTGATTTGCTTGCAAACTCGGAGCTTCTAATGATCTCTCGTCAATTTACATTATGGAAATATGCAAGCTTCAAAATCAGCTCATCAGATACAATAGAAATCTCAATCCAGTCCTATTTTTGAGATCAGTGAACGGATTCTCATTGAGGGAATTAGCAATGGTCAGTGGCATATTGTCTAAACGTTATCACTCGTATATATTCAACTTGAATATACCTAATACATTTGGTTTTGTAATATGGCGAATTGCTTTCCCTTCCTTTCGTAGTCTTCAAGTGCCACTACGATGAAAATTCACCCCCGTTTTTTAGATTTTTTAGCATAGGAAAGTATTTCAGGGTCGAAAGTGATCATCGATGTAAAAAAAAACCCTGAAAAATGGTATTTTGAAGTAAGTATTTTGAGCTCTGACATCACTAGGCCACCATTACCAAGAACGTGTTCCAAGTGAGCCCGCAATTTCAAAAGGTAATATTGTTTGTGACGTCAAATTCTCAATGTTACGCCTGAATTTCAGTCGAGGTTACTTGTTTTCTTCGAGAAGTAGATGAAATGTCCAGCCTTTCAGACGAAGAATTTGAAAAAACGACCTTGATCACTATGGATTTTCTTGAAGAATTAGCCATGTGGAGTCTTCGCGTTGAGAATTTTACGTCACTTCGTTACGCTGGTCAGGAACATGATCGATTAATGGCGGACGTAACAACTCCAGATTCGGAGTCAGAAAGATAATACTTGCAATCGTAGAATCGCAAAACCATTTCGACCAAGTAATATTTAGCAGCTCTGCTTTATAAATACGTAAAATATCTATCGGTAAAATTTGATCGTACTACACTTTCAGGGGTTATATGCATTAAATAGATTGTTTTGACGTCATAATTTATTCGGGAAAGTTATGCTCAGCCCCCCTTACAAAATTTTATCCGTACGCCTATGTGGAAAACAAATCTAGAAGGTTGATAATACTTATATTGTGTAGATAGCCCAATAGGTCTAACACTTCGAGCAAAGGTCTTTCGAGACGGAGAGTGAAGCGAAAGCCGTGGGAAAAAGAGAGCGGACACATCACTTGAAGCAAACACTTTCCATTTCTTGCAGACATTACATGCATAAAACTCGAAGTAGCGACAATAAAGATATTGTCTGTCTACACCAAGAGTATAATACTAAAGATTGATAGCCTTTATGACGATCTTTTGGACGACAGAGAGAATGACTTACCAACGATTATACATCCGTTACATACGCTTTACTCGACTCTGACCAGCTTTACTCGACATTAACCAGTGAGCTGGTCTAGTGGTTGCCACACATGTATTCTGTGAGCCGTGGGAGACACAGGTTCAAATCCTGGGTCGGACCACCACTCATGAGGGTCTTAAAATAATTGAGGATAAAGTGCTGCCTAATTTGCAACAATATCAGCAAATGGTAAGACTTTCGGGTCTTCTCGGATAACGACCTTAAATCGTAGGCCCTCGGAACTACTATCAATTGGGCTTCTAGCCTGTTGGGGTATTCCGTTCACCTAAAAGAGTGATAAATCTACCAAACAAGATGAGGCCGTCGAAACGTCAGTCACCAACAATAGTCTTTCTCAAGACTACAACTCCGCTAGACTTCTACACTTCACACTTCTAATGATACTCCTATAGCTTCAAACCATTTAAGTTTAGGAGTATAATAGTTGCACGACTATTGCTACTAGGTGAATTGCAAAGAATTGCTGTACAGTATGTGCAATTCTTAAGGAAGATAGTTTATAAAACATTTGTGAAAATATACCTATAGATAGCTGCCAGTGGATGTTGAAAAGCTTAGAAAAATTAAGGATATGTATAATTGACATAGGCCAATGAATCTCAAGGCTATTCTCTAGAAAATTTTATACGAAAACAAATTATAAGACAGAGAGAAGGAACAAGCCAATAATATTTTGAGAGTAGCAAAAAAGTAGAGTGCTGCGTAGACAGTGTTTTGAATGTATATCAAAGCTCGAAACGTCAGTATTTCGTCACGAAAAATCTTGGCAGTTTACGACCTTTTCACTTTGCAATAATATTTTGTATCTTGAAGGCAAAGCAGGTGGTTTCGTATGAGAATAAACAGATTATACACCATTTAAACGCTGTCAAACTATAGACATAACATCGCTAATATCTGAAATTCCATCCAAACCTCGCAATACAATAATGAAAGACTCTTTGAATGAGACTAAGACACTGAATATGAATATCCACAACTATTTCCTGTCGTAACGAGCGAGGTTATTTTTATAACAATGTTATCAATCAGTGCTCCGTTCGAAGCCACCAACTGGGGCTATTTACTTAGTTGAGAAGACATTCATCCAATGCCAGAGCGTAAAGATCTAGCTGCGATGCATAAAGATTCACGCTGACAAAATAATTGCTCTTGATAATATGTTATGTCTGCGGTTGTGAATATATTACAGATGTTTCAAAAGTCATCAATCATTTCCAAAAGGGAAATTAGGTTAGGTAGGGGGCCAATATATCCTTGTCAAAACTGTCTGGTTCGGTAAAAACTTTTTTTGACAAGCAAATTTTCGTCTGACTCGTACAGCCAATACGGAGTCATACTGTTTTAACTCATATTGCGAGAATCAAACCAGAATATTAATTTAAAGATGCATATCCGGGGTTAAGTTGGAATTTTACATATTCGTAATCTTTGGGTTCTACCAAGTGATCTCAAAAATAGGACTGGATTGAGCTTTCTATTGTATCTGAATAGCTAATTTTGAAGCTTGCATATTTGCATAATGTAAATTGACGAGAGATCATTAGAAGCTCCGAGTTTGCAAGCAAATCAAAGTGACGCTCGCGAAATAGGTTTAGTGTCTGGCCAATATAGTTTCTTTGTTAACATTAAATGCATAAAATCTTGAACCTAATTTGACGTCTCATATTCGGCTTCTCTCACTGGATAATTAGAGCCAACGACGGCCATTACTAAGGGACCAAAGTCGCAGTAAATCTGTAGGTAGGCCATGAATCGTTTTACCCAGTAATTTGAAAAATGTCTTCTGGTCCTCTTTATAGTAAAATTATTTTATTTTGTCGATGGGAAGAGCACATAATACAACTAAAAACTTCATAGGATCCTCGGAAGTCCGCTATTACTAAGAACTGCTTCATTTTCTGAACAATAGTTGCTCGATACAGTCTTCTTTCGAGATCAGTGGAATGTAATGTATCTTGTCATTCGAAAATTTCATCTTCATGCCTTTTTCCTTTGCTAAAGTTAATTTACTATTGGAAATGACGTCAAAGCAGGGACACACAAAGTCATTGCACACTAATTCAACAGTGAAATACAAAGAAAGTTTGGCTCTGAACTTTAAACACACCTGTTTAGACAAAATTCGCTCAATTCCCAAACTTTCATTGTATTTCACTGCTGAATCAATGTGCAATGTTTTTGCGTGTCCCTCATGCTTTGACGTCATTTCCTGTGAATAGTAAATGACTTTAGCAGGGGTGAAAGGCATGAAGATGAAATTTTAGCACGACAAGATATTTTACAATTCTTCTCAAGAGATTCCAAAGATCACAAATATGTACTAATCGCCAAACCTTGGATACGCACTAACTCAAATTATGTCACAGAATATTCTTTGGGCGACTATAGTATAACCAGCATTTCTAAATCATAAATTCATGTCGCGAGATTATTCTAAATCTAAAATTTGCATATTGGCCGCCATATTGAATTCTACCGCGCTGGAGTCTAGTAATGGTAGATCCCAGACTCCAGCGCGCCGTAGAATTCAATATGGCGGCCAATGTTAGCCGCTAGTGACGAACAGCAAGTTTACTTCGAACATTTCCACACACAACGGGTTTCAAAACACGCGTTGGGGAATTTAAAATCATTCATGGATGATTTATTTATCCAGCGATGGCGAAATACGATGGAGACACGGCGAATTTGCTACAAAATCCGCTCAAGCACCGGCGAAATTCGCCGGGCAAAAATGGTTATACTTCAATTTTTCAATACTACACACTTTCATATTCAATACTGTACAATTTTCAATTAATAATGCACAAAGTGTGCAATACTGTACGCTACATTTGACATCTGTGAGGCAAACCTCGATAAAACCGAAGTCAAAACTACTTTTAGGCCTTTTAAACACATAGAAAACATACCTGTACATTTGACATCTGATCTCCAGCTATTCCTTTTCACAAATTAAGTTTAAATCCACATAAAAATATCCAAATAATCAGTTCCAAACACACAAGCTTCCTGCCTCCCAGCATCATTTTTCTGTATTTAGATTGGCGCACTGATCTCAAAAATAGGACTGGATTGAGCTTTCTATTGTATCTGATGAGCTGTAAGCTTGCAATTTGCATAATGTAAATTGACGAGAGATCATTAGAAGCTCCGAGTTTGCAAGCAAATCAAACTGTGACGCTCGCGAAATAGGTTTAGTGTCTGGCCAATATAGTTTCTTTGTTAACATTAAATGCATAAAATCTTGAACCTAAAGTGACGTCTCATATTAGGCTTCTCTCACTGGATAATTAGAGCAAACGGCGGCCATTACTAAGGGGACCAAAGTCGCAGTAAATCTGTAGGTAGGCCATGAATCGTTTTACTCAGTAATTTGAAAAATGTCTTCTGGTCCTCTTTATAGTAATATTATTTTATTTTGTCGATAGTAAGAGCACATAAACCATCAAAAAACTTCATAGGATCCTCAGTTGATCCCTTAGTAATGGCGGACTTCCGGCTTCATTTTCTGAATAGTTGCTCGATCCGATAAATACTAGTTTCCATCTATCAAACGCCCCATTGAATCGCGATGCCAGAAGCTTATTTGCATCTTGTTAATAGATAACGTCATCATTGGTTCTATGAGGGTATAAATAGGGATCCTAACTTTACAACGATCTCCCCTGATGAAGACACTAGATTGGAGTGTCGAAACGTTGGGTCATGGACAGTAACTTTTAAAGTTACGTTCAAAAAACTTTTGAAAGCCAGAGTAGTGTCAAACTATGTCTGGTAAATCAGGATGATTTTTTATCACATTTAAAACCACCTTCATGCCACTGAATTCCTTTGCCCTTTCTTCATGAATTATTAATGATTTTTGAATTGCATATCAGATCACAAAATGAGATATGGAAGCATTGTAAATTTACGTTTTTTATAATTTCAAGAGTTCTTTCAAATACAAGAATTTAGTTCTAAATTAATTTTTCATTGCATATACACATTAAAGAAATTCAAAGACAAAACTTAGCGCGTAAAATAGATCTCTTTCATAATAAATATTCTTTTCTATTCATTTAAATTAGCATTTCTGACCTCGTTCGTGTGTCTGTAATTCCAAAGAATCTTTGCTTTGTAACGAGGCTAGAAAGGCTAATTTACATGCATATAAAACAATATTTAGACTGGCCGCCATTATGAAAGTGGTCTATGTAACCTTTAACTTTTTTTACATTCCGGCCATTTCCGTATTGAGAAAAAAAAGAGGGAAATCTATCCGTTCTGATCCGAGAAAATAAGAACAAAATACGATCCGAACGTACGAATGTTTATCCGAATCCGCTGCAATCGGATTCGCACACCTCTATAGTGTATTGTCTATATACACCGCTGTAGTAATAAATCCTGCCATGAAATCCGATAAAGGTTAGTGACCGCTCTTAAAGTGCCCCTAACCTCTAAATTTTTTATTGTCTTGTTTGGAAGAACGTTTAAAATGATAAAGTAACTTCTTTTGAAGATTTTCGTTTCTTTGCTTTCTTTTTGAGATATATCAGTTTGTTTGATATGCAAATGTCTGGAATTTCGTCACACATTCATAATGACTTGTTGGAGAAATGTGTATATCTCTTTCATTCTCGAACGAAACCTTTAAAATCAAGAAGTTTGGTGTTGTGGGAGAAACGCACACACGTGTTATTCACACTTTAGTGTTTTTATTTCATGAACGCAAAGATATATAACATTCTCTGATAACTCATTATGCACGTGTGACGAAATTCCAGATATTTGCATATCAAACAAACTGATATCTCAAAAAGAAAGCGAAGAAGTGAAAATATTCAAAAGAAGTCACTTTATCATTTTAAAAGTTCTTCCAAATAAGACAATAAAAAATGTTGAGGTTAGGGGCACTTTAACATAGAGCACAAGTCTATAAGGACGATGGGATGTTCATCATTCCAAACATAATTAAACCAATGGTACAACGCGTGACTGGTCCAGGAGACCCGTGGTTATTTCCTATTATTATTTCTTCTTCTTATTTCTTCTTATTCGATGTCAGGTCATTCCGGTAAACATGTAATCCGGTACTAACTGCTATTGCTATATTGCTATACAGCTAATATTGGCCGAGATAACGTTCAAAATCTACGTACGACGAAACCTTTTGCGATTTGTTATCTACAGACACTGTACTACAAAGTGAAAATACAGGGCGTGCGCGCTCTGGGGCAAAGGACGGGGGAAAAGAAACTCTAGGGGGATGGTAGAACATTCGCGCGAGGCGTATTCAAGTATATACACTGTTGTTGTGAATATGGGAGAGCTTGGAGTAGACAGACGATACATGGACGGTCAGGCTCGTGTCCTCGGACAAGAATCGAACCTACCATTGAGCTACCGAGACTCGGGATGGAGAGCGAAGGTTACAATGATGTAGTTAACAAATATATAATATATCAGCATGATCTAGTATGTCTTGTCTCAAATTTAAGTCTCTGTCTTAATTGCCAAAAAATCTCATATTAAGATACAACAGCTCGCCCCTATCTACAGTTTCATATGACCCTTTCTGGGCGTCATATGTATATTTCAGGTAGGCGTTTAGGGTTACGATGAAATTACAGGTGGGGGTTAGGGTTAGGATGAAATTACAGGAGGGGTTAGGATGAAATTACAGGAGGGAGTTAGGGTTAGGATGAAATTACAAGTGGGGGTTAGGGTTACGATGAAATTACAAGTGGGGGTTAGGATGAAATTACAGGAGGGGGTTAGGGTTAGGATGAAATTACAGGTGGGTGTTAGGATAAAATTACAGGAGGGGGTTAGGGTTAGGATGAAATTACAGGTGGGTGTTAGGATGAAATTACAGGAGGGGGTTAGGGTTAGGATGAAATTACAGGTGGGTGTTAGGATGAAATTACAGGAGGGGGTTAGGGTTAAGATAAAATTACAGGTGGGGGTTACGATAAAATTACAGGTGGGGGTTAGGATGAAATTACAGGTGGGGGTTAGGATGAAATTACAGGTTGGGGTTAGGGTTAAGATGAAATTACAGGTTGGGGTTAGGATGAAATTACAGGTGGGGGTTAGGGTTACGATAAAATTACAGGTTGGGGTTAGGATGAAATTACAGGAGGGGGTTAGGGTTACGATGAAATTACAGATGAAATGAATGAATCTCGGATTTCACCCTACCTGTGATTTACATAAATTATCATATCAAAATACACAGAAATGCTGGGTGTCACGCGACAGGTCGATCCCAGGCCATTTCCGCCGAACGAGATTGCTTCACTTTTCATTCTGTGTACGCTACTCAAATGAGTAGGGACATGCAATGATGCAAGCTGAGAGGAAATAAATAATCTCCTCGCGAGCGAGGTCGTGAAGCGACTGAGTGAAGCAAGGGTGATAATCTCGCAGGAATCTCGCAGTGATAATCTCGCAGGAATCTCGCAGTGATAATCTCGCAGGAATCTCGCAGTGATAATCTCGCATGATAATCTCGCAGTGATAATCTCGATAAGAATCTTCATTTTAAAATTTTCGCTTTATTTAACTCACTGGAAAATGGGACGCCATGGGTAGCCTGCAAGCGGCGGCCATTTTGTAGTTCATTTCTAGTAATATCAATTTGTAATAACCACTGATCTCGAAATAAAGACTGGATCGAGCGACTATTGTTCAGAAAATGAAGCCGGAAGTAGCTCGTGGCGGCCATCTTGTTGGGACCACGTTATATAGTTTTACTATAGGCGACAATTTTAGCATCTTAAAAGATCAGAGACAGATAATCTCTGTCGCTTATAGTAAGGGACTGTTTAAATGAATCCGAATTGAGTTTCATTTCGGATTGAACGTGAATTCAAACCGCGTTTACATAGGAATTCTATCCCAGGATCGAAAATCGCGCGAAATCTGAAATTTCAAGATGATGATCAATAACATTATAGCGGGTATGTTTCTTTCAGTGATTTCTGCGCTTGTACATTTCAACATGTGCCTTAAACTGATAATTTGGCGAAGAATAAACATAAAGAAAAGGGGAAAAGCATTACTAGCAACGATAATCAACGCAGTTCGATCCAAAAAGTGAATCTACCCTCATTGTTGATGCCAGTCCCGTAGGACTCGGCGCAATCTTCACACAAACACATCATGAGACGAGAGAAGAAGAAATCATCGCATTTGCCAGTCGTGCATTAAATCCTGTGGAACAGCGATACTCGCAGACTGAAAGGTCGCAAGTAAACATTTAATTCACCTTTAATTTATAACCTCCTCGACAAAGAGCTATTTATATTGAACAATATGACGTCGGCGCAATTCCTGTCTCTAGCTGCAAATTGTCGTCTATAAATGTTAAAAGCACGCATGTGTTGTTCGTTTCAGTCTTCTAGGTCGTATTTTTCATTCCGGAATGAAATCTCCCACCGCCTTTACATGACACCGGAATGAAATTTCAATGAAACTCAATCCGGAATGAAACTCAATCCGGAATGAGAACCGGAATGAGAACCGGAATGAACTCAATCCGGATTGAGCTGCATCTCTTTCCGGTTTCAAAGTGGTCCATTCAAGATGGCCGCCGCAAAAATATTTCCGGCTTCATTTTCTCGCAGCATCTAAACCACTGATCTCAAAAATAGGACTGGATTGAGCTTTCCATTGTATCTGATGAGCTGATTTTGAAGCTTGCATATTTGCATAATGTAAATTGACGAGAGATCATTAGAAGCTCCGAGTTTGCAAGCAAATCAAACTGTGACGCTCGCGAAATATAGGTTTAAGTGTCTGGCCAATATAGTTTCTTTGTCAACATTAAATGCATAAAATCTTGAACCTAATTTGACGTCTCATATTAGGCTTCTCTCACTGGATAATTAGAGCCAACGGCGGCCATTACTAAGGGACCAAAGTCGCAATAAATCTGTGGGTAGGCCATGAATCGTTTTGCCCAGTAATTTGAAAAATGTCTTCTGGTGCTTTTTATAGTAAAATAATTTTATTTTGTCGATGATAAGAGCACATAATCCAACAAAAAACCTCATAGGATCCTCAGTTGGTCCCTTAGTAATGGCGGACTTCCAGCTTCATTTTCTGAACATTAGTTGCTCGATGCAGTCTTCTTTCGAGATCAGTGATACTAACTTTCTTTACGGCAGAGTAGCATATGTCAGGAGAATGGTATATCTTCCAACCTGGCTGCTTTGGCAATGTCTGTTTCTCAATTATATACAGTTCCATTTCTAGGTTTCTGAGAATATCTTCATCTCTATTAGTAACCAGCATTTCTACGGTCTGTTCTTTACATCCTTGTAATGTACTAAAGACTTTTTCTCTTTTCTTTTTTCGCCAGTTAGGACACAACACAGTACAGAGTAAAACCTTAAAAAGTTTTAGAACGAATAGCTGTGAGACACATGATGTAACAAAGCCAGACAAAAACTTAGCAGGGTTTCTTTTAGGGGGTCGAAGGGGCCAAATATTTTTCAAATGCCCCCCACCCTTGTAAATTTGAGATCCCAATTTGAAAAACAGTAATTTAATATACAATTTGAATTCTGAATGTACAGTAATACCGTAATACAATTACAAATATTGTTGAATATCATATATAATATGTAATATTGTTTCAAACTTTCAATACTTGATTGCTGTATTTCAGTATTGTATAAACTTGTAGCATTCTGATATTGATATGGTAAACTGTTTGCTGCTCAAGCTTTTAACGCAAACTCAGAAAATGTTTCTGAGCCCCAGACGGGAATCGAACCCGCACCTTCATGATCTCTGGTTAGACGCTCTAACCATTGAGCTACCAGAACTTAGATGGCAGAACGAAGGCTACGTTGTGTACTAGTTCGTACGTGCGACATACGTACTACTAATTCAGCAATCTCGATATGTCTGTATATCTTATCAGAATATATTATCAGTGCGTATGTCGCACGTTCGAGGTTGAATTCAATAGATAATTATACGGATACAACCCTTTAAAATTTCCGTAATTTGACCTTTTTACTATAACTGTCAACAGATACAAATAGCGAAGTGGACGGGTATTTAGCAGTTGATTAGTTCTATTATAGATTTAGATTTGCGATATATCTCTCATCATAGTCAATCGAGATATGGTCTGGAAACTCGGCAAACTTCAAAGCGACTATAATGAGCTACGTTTTGATGTTGAACCGTACCTTACACCGTGCACATCCTTTGTTTTAGGTTTATTAATATTTAAACAACACGGTTGAGCGATTAAACCCAAACGATTCTATTGGATGATTGCTTCGTTATACTAAAATACAATAGGTTCAGTGACCGTGCACCGTGCACAAAATTGCATAAAGACGAACAAAAAGATAGAACAAAGACTTTAGCTGAGTTTCCAGACCATATCTCGATTGACTATGCTCTCATTAAACATGGCCAAAAAGCGTTATTTTGAACTTCCCGTCATGAGAAGTCGCTCATAAAAGTAATTTACACGCGGAAAGTAAGGGAGTGTTTATATGGAGGAGCCTATAGCCCTCTTGGTAAGGTTAGGGTGGGTTAGCCCTCTTGGTAGGGTTACGGTGGGTTAGCCCTCTTGGTAGGGTTAGGGTGGGTTAGCCCTCTTGGTAGGGTTACGGTGGGTTAGCCCTCTTGGTAGGGTTAGGGTGGGTTAGCCCTCTTGGTAGGGTTACGGTGGGTTAGCCCTCTTGGTAGGGTTAGGGTGGGTTAGCCCTCTTGGTAGGGTTACGGTGGGTTAGCCCTCTTGGTAGGGTTACGGTGGGTTAGCCCTCTTGGTAGGGTTACGGTGGGTTAGCCCTCTTGGTAAGGTTACGGTGGGTTAGCCCTCTTGGTAGGGTTACGGTGGGTTAGCCCTCTTGGTAGGGTTAGGGTGGGTTAGCCCTCTTGGTAGGGTTACGGTGGGTTAGCCCTCTTGGTAGGGTTACGGTGGGTTAGCCCTCTTGGTAGGGTTACGGTGGGTTAGCCCTCTTGGTAGGGTTACGGTGGGTTAGCCCTCTTGGTAGGGTTAGGGTGGGTTAGCCCTCTTGGTAGGGTTACGGTGGGTTAGCCCTCTTGGTAAGGTTACGGTGGGTTAGCCCTCTTGGTAAGGTTAGGGTGGGTTAGCCCTCTTGGTAGGGTTACGGTGGGTTAGCCCTCTTGGTAGGGTTACGGTGGGTTAGCCCTCTTGGTAGGGTTACGGTGGGTTAGCCCTCTTGGTAAGGTTACGGTGGGTTAGCCCTCTTGGTAGGGTTAGGGTGGGTTAGCCCTCTTGGTAGGGTTACGGTGGGTTAGCCCTCTTGGTAAGGTTACGGTGGGTTAGCCCTCTTGGTAAGGTTAGGGTGGGTTAGCCCTCTTGGTAGGGTTACGGTGGGTTAGCCCTCTTGGTAGGGTTACGGTGGGTTAGCCCTCTTGGTAAGGTTACGGTGGGTTAGCCCTCTTGGTAAGGTTAGGGTGGGTTAGCCCTCTTGGTAGGGTTACGGTGGGTTAGCCCTCTTGGTAGGGTTACGGTGGGTTAGCCCTCTTGGTAGGGTTACGGTGGGTTAGCCCTCTTGGTAGGGTTACGGTGGGTTAGCCCTCTTGGTAGGGTTACGGTG
The DNA here is from genome assembly GCA_035772405.1 of Chrysogorgia sp. JL179-B06. Lineage (NCBI taxonomy): Eukaryota > Metazoa > Cnidaria > Anthozoa > Scleralcyonacea > Chrysogorgiidae > Chrysogorgia > Chrysogorgia sp. JL179-B06. Next base: position 911,188 of record JAYKKM010000253.1, read on the forward strand.
GGTTAGCCCTCTTGGTAGGGTTACGGTGGGTTAGCCCTCTTGGTAGGGTTACGGTGGGTTAGCCCTCTTGGTAGGGTTACGGTGGGTTAGCCCTCTTGGTAGGGTTAGGGTGGGTTAGCCCTCTTGGTAGGGTTACGGTGGGTTAGCCCTCTTGGTAGGGTTACGGTGGGTTAGCCCTCTTGGTAGGGTTACGGTGGGTTAGCCCTCTTGGTAAGGTTACGGTGGGTTAGCCCTCTTGGTAGGGTTACGGTGGGTTAGCCCTCTTGGTAGGGTTAGGGTGGGTTAGCCCTCTTGGTAGGGTTACGGTGGGTTAGCCCTCTTGGTAGGGTTACGGTGGGTTAGCCCTCTTGGTAGGGTTACGGTGGGTTAGCCCTCTTGGTAGGGTTACGGTGGGTTAGCCCTCTTGGTAGGGTTAGGGTGGGTTAGCCCTCTTGGTAGGGTTACGGTGGGTTAGCCCTCTTGGTAAGGTTAGGGTGGGTTAGCCCTCTTGGTAGGGTTACGGTGGGTTAGCCCTCTTGGTAGGGTTACGGTGGGTTAGCCCTCTTGGTAGGGTTACGGTGGGTTAGCCCTCTTGGTAGGGTTACGGTGGGTTAGCCCTCTTGGTAGGGTTAGGGTGGGTTAGCCCTCTTGGTAGGGTTACGGTGGGTTAGCCCTCTTGGTAAGGTTACGGTGGGTTAGCCCTCTTGGTAAGGTTAGGGTGGGTTAGCCCTCTTGGTAGGGTTACGGTGGGTTAGCCCTCTTGGTAAGGTTAGGGTGGGTTAGCCCTCTTGGTAGGGTTACGGTGGGTTAGCCCTCTTGGTAGGGTTACGGTGGGTTAGCCCTCTTGGTATGGTTACGGTGGGTTAGCCCTCTTGGTAGGGTTACGGTGGGTTAGCCCTCTTGGTAGGGTTAGGGTGGGTTAGCCCTCTTGGTAGGGTTACGGTGGGTTAGCCCTCTTGGTAGGGTTACGGTGGGTTAGCCCTCTTGGTAGGGTTACGGTGGGTTAGCCCTCTTGGTAGGGTTACGGTGGGTTAGCCCTCTTGGTAGGGTTAGGGTGGGTTAGCCCTCTTGGTAGGGTTACGGTGGGTTAGCCCTCTTGGTAAGGTTACGGTGGGTTAGCCCTCTTGGTAAGGTTAGGGTGGGTTAGCCCTCTTTACCGAGATCCCGCCTCTCTGTCAAACCCTATCTTAGATTTGTTTTCGTTACTATGAGAGGCGGGCCAGCCCTCCTTGGCGAGATCTCGCTGTTGACTACCCGCGATCTCGCCTACAAGGGTTGGAAATTTTCCATGTAAACTCACTCAAGAGGGCTGGTCCTCCTAGGAGGGCTAGCAAGTCAAAGCTCTGTACACGCGACAAAGTTGGTCTTCGCCCGTATATTTTTAGACAACTCTTTATTTCACAAGTTCTGTTTGTTCATACGTAGGTTTTAAATTGAAAACTTGTGCGGAAAAATGGGATTCAGCGGGTTACGTGGGAAAATACATGTTGTCAACTCGGTAAACAAGTCAGCCCTCCTAGAAGGGCTAGAATATTCCCATGTAAACGCGAGGTAAAATCACTGATCTCTAAATAAAGACTGGATCGAGCAACTTTTGTTCAGAAAATGAAGCCGGAAGTCCGCCATTACTAAGGGACCAACTGAGAATCCTATGAGGTTTTTTGATGGTTTATGTGCTCTTACCATCGACAAAATAAAATAATATTACTATAAAGAGAACCAGAAAACATTTTTCAAATTACTGGGTAAAACGATTCATGGCCTACCTACAGATTTCCTGCGACTTTGGTCCCTTAGTAATGGCCGCCATTGGCTCTAATTATGCAGTGAGAGAAGCCTAATATGAGACGTCAAATTAGGTTCAAGATTTTATGCATTTAATGTTAACAAAGAAACTATATTACCAAGAGGGCTAGCCCTCCTTCATATAAACGCGGAAACTAAAAATATTCTCCCGAAGACAACTCAACTTAGAACCCCAATATCATCTCGACTGTAAAGAACCTATCTCACCATTAATTTCTAATCGTCCATGCATTCCTACAAATATAATACTCACATGACTTATCCTCAAGGTCCCGGATGAAAGAGCTGAATTTTCTCTGGATTCCAGTAAAGTTTCGCTGATTTATACACCAGAGACCAAACATACGGGATGAAGAATTCCTCGGGCTGTTCCTCTTCAACATACTTAAATTTTAGTTCGGGGAATTTCTGAAGAGAAAATAATTGAGCTGCGTCTAATAGGAAGCAATTACGTATTAATGTTTCCAAGGGTAGTCATGGTAGAGTAACCTACCTTGAGTCTGTCTCTAGGCCACTGCAGAGCTCCTTGCTTGATAACATCAAGTACAACTTGAACTGACAATGTCTGTTCTGGATGTTGTTCAAGTCGGGCACTGAAGAAAGATAATACCTGAAGAAAAATAAATAGATGTATTAGCAACTGAAATAAATGACTAGAGAGATGATCTAACTATAGAGCTACATGGACTAAGATGATGAGTGTAGGTTACATATGTGTACAACCTGTAACCTTCTGATGACCAGTGAGATGCTCTAACTATTGAGCTACATGAACTAAGATGATGAGTGTAGGTTACATATATGTACAACCTGTAACCTTCTGATGACTAGTGAGATGCTCTAACTATTGAGCTACATGGACTAAGATGATGAGTGAAGGTTACATATGTGTACAACCTGTAACCTTCTGATGACTAGTGAGATGCTCTAACTATTGAGCTACATGGACTAAGATAATGAGTGAAGGTTACATATGTGTACAACCTGTAACCTTCTGATGACTAGTGAGATGCTCTAACTATTGAGCTACATAGACTAAGATGATGAGTGAAGGTTACATATGTGTACAACCTGTAACGTTCTGATGACTAGTGAGATGCTCTAACTATTGAGCTACATGGACTAAGCCACATTGAGAAATAAGAAACAAAAGAAGCTAAGGGACAAGGAAAACAAACCCATACCGTGTCGATATTTTGAATAATATCATGAAAAGTAGGATGTGTTCTAAACTGTGCAAACAGCTCTCGTCTGTGCAGTAAGGTGTAGACAAGATTGGGATTTTGATGAAGAGTATTGGTCAGACAAGAATTGATAATTTCTAAAACCATTCGAATGACTTCCTCAAGAATTGCCAAATCCGACACCTAAAACATAAAGAACAGTCAACAAATAATTTCCCAACGCAACCAGGTGATAAATCAGACATAGTTTAATGTTACTCTGGCTTTAAAAAGTTTTTTGAACGTAACTTTAAAAGTTACTGTCCATGACCCAACGTTTTGACACTCCAATTAAAAGAATCTTAGGTAGTTTCAACATAAAAGTTGCTAAAAAAACGTTCTTGACGTTGGGTCATATTTTTGCAAAACCTAATGATCGTATTGTGAACGAACAGAGGAAAGACGCTATTTATTCCATTCCGTGCAATGACTGTGTTCAGGAGTACATCGGTCAGACTAAACGTCAGTTTCGTACGCGTTTAAAAGAACACCAAAAGGCTGTTTTCTTTTCAAAAAAGAAACATTCTGCTTTGTCGGAGTACGCGTAAAAATTATTACCACTAATTCGTTCAGAGACGTTGTCTGGAGGCTTGGCATATCAATAGCGCCCAGCCCCATTGAATAGCGATGGCGGTGGTTTATTACCAGAAGCTTATTTGCATCTTGTTAATAAATAACGTCATCATCGGTTCTACGAGGGTATAAATAGGGATCCTAACTTTACAACGATCACCCCTGATGAAGACACTAGATTGGAGTGTCGAAACGTTGGGTCATGGACAGTAACTTTTAAAGTTACGTTCAAAAAACTTTTTAAAGCCAGAGTAGCGTCAAACTATGTCTGATAAAGAACGGTATTATAGAAAAGGGTCATTGATATTGTCAACAAAAAGGGTCATTGTTGTTGTTGAGGCTATGACGTCATAAGCTCTCCTCGACTCATTCTTCTCGCGCTCGGCCACTTTAATGGCGGCGCTCCAAAATACAAACTTCACACGTAAAGTATAACCTTTCTTTCAGCGAATTTTGAAGTGAAACTCTGCACGATTACTAATTACCTTTATATCTTTGAGATCATGTTAAAAAATTAGCAGAAATGTTTTCATCGGAGAACCACTTAATGATATATTTTCGCTGTGTGATTCCAGTTATAATGGCACTCGAGAAGCTAGTAAAACACTCGGCTATCGCCTCAGATGGAGAGAGAACGTTACAATGATGTACTTACAAAGTCTTGTGGAAAATCGTCGTCCATCGCCTGATGAGGATTTTGCTCAGCCTGTTTAATTTGTTCCTGCACACGCCCATGTTTTTTCGCCAAAACAGCGTATAGGCTGCAAGAGGGTAAGATGAAGTCATCGTTAAATGGCTATCTCACGTTGAAGATGAGACTTCAGTTGATAATATAAAGCAATTTATATCAGAAAGTGACAAAGATTATAAATATATAAAAAGACTGCACATAAGATAGACACTTTAACCAACTTTAGCAGAGGAAAAAGACATCAAGATGAAACTTTAGTTGATGATAATATTAAGGAATTTCTATCAGAAAGTGACAAAGATTATAAATATATAAAAAGACCACACATAAGATAGCCACTTTAACCAACTTTAGCAGAGGAAAAAGACATCAAGATGAAACTTTAGTTGATGATAATATAAAGCAATTTCTATAAGAAAGTGCCAAAGATTATAAATATATAAAAAGACCACATAAGATAGACACGTTAACCAACTTTAGCAGAGGAAAAAGACATCAAGATGAAACTTTAGTTGATGATAATATTAAGGAATTTCTATCAGAAAGTGCCAAAGATTATAAATATATAAAAAGACCAAACATAAGATAGACACTTTAACCAACTTTAGCAGAGGAGAAAGACATCAAGATGAAACTTTAGTTGATGAAAATATAAAGCAATTTCTATCAGAAAGTGTCAAAGATTATAAATATATAAAAAGACCACATATGATAGACACTTTAACCAACTTTAACAGAGGAAAAAGACATCAAGATGAAACTTTAGTTGATGATAATATTAAGGAATTTCTATCAGAAAGTGACAAAGATTATAAATATATAAAAAGACCACATAAGATAGACACTTTAACCAACTTTAGCAGAGGAAAAAGACATCAAGATGAAACTTTCGTTGATGATAATATTAAGGAATTTCTATCAGAAAGTGACAAAGATTATAAATATATAAAAAGACCACACATAAGATAGACACTTTAACCAACTTTAGCAGAGGAAAAAGACATCAAGATGAAACTTTAGTTGATGATAATATTAAGGAATTTCTATCAGAAAGTGCCAAAGATTATAAATACATAAAAACACTCAACATGATATAGGGACTTTGAAAATAACACTGGGTCTCTAATATTAATTTGCCTTAGATTTTCGTAGCTCAGATGTTGCCGTTTACCTAATACTTCTTCGCTGGTACTTCGCTACTTCGCTGGTTTTACACCAATAGAGCATTTATTTCCCTTGTTTTTAGATAAATAACTTTAAACCAAAGCAATACAGATCTTCCAGCGTATTTTATTGCTTGGTATTTATCAATAAAGATACCTAGCTCTCTTTTATTTTCATTCAAAACTCAGATATTTTCCGGCCAAAACTTACTGGTCGCTAAAAATATTTTCCCATGGTCTCTCAAGTTAAAAGCGAAGATAGGTTCAACAAATAGTTGTATTATTTAAATATACGAAAAGGGAACAAACCCAAAATACTTTATTCTTTATAAAATAGAGTTATAAGCTACGGTAATTGTTTCAAAAATTCAGTTAACTACCTGACCAATCTTTGAGTAACATAAGGATGCAACGCGTGAAATTGAGACGACATATTCGCAAGAGCTGCGAGACAGTTAGTGTGAAGGTATTTGTCCTAAATAAAAGAAAAAGTAAACATAAATATCAAAACAATTTGTAAATAAAAGTCTGAGTGTAAGAACACTCTGAGGAGTGTCCTATCTAGGTGAAAGACTGAGTGTTACTGTAGTGTAAGAAGACTTAGGGAACAACACAAGTTAAGGTAACCAACCTCTGAGGAGTGTCCTATCTAGGTGAAAGACTGAGTGTTACTGTAGTGTATAAGAAGACTTAGGGAACAACATAAGTTAAGGTAACCAACCTCTGAGGAAGGACAATCTAGGTGAACGACTGAGTGTTACTGTAGTGTAAGAAGACTTAGGGAACAACACAAGTTAAGGTAACCAACCTCTGAGGAGTGTCCTATCTAGATGAAAGACTGAGCGTTACTGTAGTGTAAGAAGACTTAGGGAACAACACAAGTTAAGGTAACCAACCTCTGAGGAGTGTCCTATCTAGGTGAAAGAGTGAGTGTTACTGTAGTTAAGAAGACTTAGGGAACAACACAAGTTAAGGTAACCAACCTCTGAGGAGTGTCCTATCTAGGTGAAAGACTGAGTGTTACTGTAGTGTAAGAAGACTTAGGGAACAACACAAGTTAAGGTAACCAACCTCTGAGGAGTGTCCTATCTAGATGAAAGACTGAGTGTTACTGTAGTGTAAGAAGACTTAGGGAACAACACAAGTTAAGGTAACCAACCTCTGAGGAGTGTCCTATCTAGATGAAAGACCGAGTGTTACTGTAGTGTAAGAAGATTTAGGGGGCAACACAAGTTAAGGTAACCAACCTCTGAGGAGTGTCCTATCTAGGTGAAAGAGTGAGTGTTACTGTAGTGTAAGAAGACTTAGGGAACAACACAAGTTAAGGTAACCAACCTCTGAGGAGTGTCCTATCTAGGTGAAAGAGTGAGTGTTACTGTAGTGTAAGAAGACTTAGGGAACAACACAAGTTAAGGTAACCAACCTCTGAGGAGTGTCCTATCTAGATGAAAGACTGAGTATTACTGTAGTGTGAGAAGACTTAGGGAACAACACAAGTTAAGGTAACCAACCTCTGAGGAGTGTCCTATCTAGGTGAAAGAGTGAGTGTTACTGTAGTGTAAGAAGACTTAGGGAACAACACAAGTTAAGGTAACCAACCTCTGAGGAGTGTCCTATCTAGATGAAAGACTGAGTATTACTGTAGTGTGAGAAGACTTAGGGAACAACACAAGTTAAGGTAACCAACCTCTGAGGAGTGTCCTATCTAGGTGAAAGACTGAGTGTTACTGTAGTGTAAGAAGACTTAGGGAACAACACAAGTTAAAGTAACGAACCTCTGAGGAGTGTCCTATCTAGGTGAAAGACTGAGTGTTACTGTAGTGTAAGAAGACTTAGGGAACAACACAAGTTAAGGTAACCAACCTCTGAGGAGTGTCCTATCTAGATGAAAGACTGAGTGTTACTGTAGTGTAAGAAGACTTAGGGAACAACATAAGTTAAGGTAAACAACCTCTGAGGAGTGTCCTATCTAGGTGAAAGACTGAGTGTTACTGTAGTGTAAGAAGACTTAGGGAACAACATAAGTCAAGGTAACCAACCTCTGAGGAGTAAGTGTTACTGTAGTGTAAGAAGACTCCTAAGTGCTATCTAAGTGTGCTCTAGCATAATAAAACAGTTCGTACCCTCATCTTCGTCATATTGTACTGTATTGTTCTAATCACCACTAATACCAACATTCCTCCCAATGTTATGTTATTAACGATACGATCTGTAAACCATGGTACTTCTTGAAGTATCTAGAATAATAACAGTGTTTATGTTGTATATATGTCTAAAAATAATTAAGGTGGTTCGATAGTCTAAATCATGAGAAATCGCATTTTTCCACATAAAAATGTTTGTAATGCATATCTGAGCTTCATCGTGGTTCATTGCATAGCTCTAGTGGTGGTCTTGTTTACTGAAAAGTTTTATACCCTCAAAGTTTACCTGAGTGGAGAAATCGTGTTTCCAATAAATCCAGAGAAATAATTTGCATAAAATCTGCCGCTTATCATAAACACAATTTCTCGAGATATACAAATGCTACAAGTGTGAAACGTTTCAATAATCAAGACCACCGCTAGAGCTATGCAATGAACCAAAATAAAGCTCAGATCTGCATTATAAAACCTTTTATGGGAGAAAATGCAATTTCTCATGATTTAGACTATTCGAGCCACCTTAAGTAAAAGTAGTGACCCATTTCCCCATAGAAAACATGTGCCCTTCTTCAGTTAAGAAAGACACGACCCCGTCAGTCCCTGCCATTCCTTTCTGTCCTTTCTTTTCCCTTCCATTCCTTTGCTGTCCCTTCCAATACTTTCCTGTCCATCCCATCTTTCCTTTCCTGTCTATCCCACTACCTCCCATTCCCTTCCATTCCCTTCCATTCCACCCTCTTCCATTGCATCCCATCTCCTCCTATCCCCTTCCATTGCATTTCATCCCCTTCCATCCCCTCCCATCCCCTTCTGTCCCATTCCACTCCACCCCCTTTCATTCTCTCCTATCTCTTTCCATTGCATTCCTCTCCATTGCATTGCATTCCATTCCATTCCTTTCCCTCCCCAACTTTTCAACCACCTTCACATCCTCTAAACGTCACCCTCTTCTATCCCATTGTCCTCTCCACTTAAATCCCCCTTAACCCTTCCGTCTCCAAACTGTCCCCTCTTACCACTTCATGGACAGACTTGTTGAAATTCTCATCTTGACTCAAAATCAACAACACTATCAAAGCCATGTAAATATGATGGGAATTCTGCTCCTCTGCAGAATAAAGCAGTTTCAGAATTGGAACGACCTGAAACGAGAGATTAAAAACCTTGTGAGGAATGTGGTGTATGTACTATTTACAATACGAGGGGCCGTGTTACATTAGATAGACAAGCTCGAGCCGAAGGTGAGAGCTTGTCATATCCAATACAAACACGGACATGCACGAATATTTTAAATAGCTTAAAATACTCCGAGTCTTTCATGTTAATATGAGTAATATTTGTTCAGATTAATTCAGAATTGAGATATACTACTGATTAAACATTCATTTCATTTAAATTTTTTTCATGAATTATTAATAAGTATAAAGTGTTTGAAATAAAGTAATCGACACCCTCGTTCCCAGGGCATTTTGCCTCCACGGTAGAAGGTCGGCGAAAATGGCCCTGGGATCGGCTGGTCACATGACACCCAGAATTTCTGGGTGTTTAGATATGATAATTTTTGTGGTCTTTGTTCCATTGCCTTTGTCTACTTTATTGACCTGAATAATTGAGAAATGTTCAATGCTCTTCAGAGTTGTTCATGTCAGCATTCGTCTGCACAAGCAGCTAACAAGCTTAATAATCCACCATACTTCCATGGTTATCTCTTACAAAAGGTATGAAGAAGCATATGTACAATTTCGCGAAAGCTATCACTTCTAATTTGCTGTAAAATTTGAAGACAGCATTCAGATTTAAATGAATTAATTATAATCGGCTGAATTAATTGAGTTCTATTAAACAAGCCAATCGCATTATAGAATGGACCAGCCGATCCCAGGGCCATTTTCGCCGACTTTCCGCCGTGGAGGCAAAATGCCCTGGGTACGAGGTTGTTTAATCGAGTGAAATGCCAAATATTACTGGTAATTGTTTCGCAACTGGTCCCGGTTTGGTCTTAAAATGGGTAACGACTACGTCTGGCTCAGTCCTCGATATTTACCTTAACTGTACTTAAATTTTTATCCTACAGCTACGATTAGCCATTTTGAACCAGAGTGAAATGCAACTTAACCAATGAGTGGGCTCGAAATACGCCACGTGATCATTAATGTCCTACAGTATCTAGTTATTTAAGTGGGAACTGTACCCAAAAAATAAATTCCTTTTAAATAAAAGGCCTTTAAGTATGTTTAGAAATGTTAATAGTTTTACGGTATCTGCTCTTGTACTCGAGAAATAACGTTTTCATTCTCGTATTTTATGCTTCTGGACGCCGCCATTTTCGAGTTTGCTCGACGGCTCAGACTCCTTTCAATATTGACGTCACTTGAGTGCAAGGAACAAAAGACAAACACTCAATGACGTCAAAATTGAAAAGAAGCCCACCGCTGTACATCAATCTTGAGCCGTCGAGCAAACTCGAAAATGGCGGCGTCCAGAAGCATAAAATACGAGAATGAAAACGTTATTTCTCGAGTACAAGAGCAGATATTACCCGTACCATCACTTGTTGTTCTTAATATTAGACAAATCAAATACAGAACGGCTGTGGATCCGGGGGCGGCAATGGTGTGTTTCTGCGCTTGGCTTTGGTTATCTCGATCCTTACCATCTGATGATGAAATATTGATCATAAATAATCTTGGCGTGGTGAAGAAATGGAGTATTGCGGCCCTCCTGAGCTACAGTTGTTGTGTATTATTATTAAATTAACAGTAATTATTTATTATTATTATTTGTAAATATACTTTTAAATTCTGGGTCCGCAGTAATTGGCTATGCTGTTGCGGTCACCCTGCCATTGTTTTATTACTACATAATGTAATCTATGTTAGGTTTTTTTTTGGTTTTTGTTTTTGTTTTTTTTGCACAATGGTGAAGCTAATAAAATAAAAAATAAAAAAATACCGTAAAACTATTAACATTTCTAAATATACTTAAAGACATTTTGTTTTTGGGAACAGTTCCCCTGCAACTATCCGTGATTCCACTTACCAAATTATCTATATCTGTTCTTGATAACAGGTAAGAAGATATGGTTGCATTACGATGTAACAAGAGGTAGAGTAGTAAGGTTGTTTGATCGGTATGAAGTTGACTACACGAAGAAAGAGAGAGATAAGGCAAGAAATATCGTCAATTCAATCTCTAATTCGCCTATTAAGGGGCTCTTTACATGAATCCGGATTGAGTTTCATTCCAGATTGAACTCATACCGGTTCTGTTAAAATCCCTTTAGGTGTTTACATGAATCCGGAATGAGATACAGGGACCGCGGAGCAGGGGGCTGGGGGCCTTTAGCGTCCCCCCCCCCCAATAATTTTCCAAACATGTGATTTTTTATAGCGATTTTTATATAGCCCTAATTATAATGTATACACATTCCTGTTGTTTGCTTGCCGTTTGCCTCGTTCGGTTTGCCTTAGTACGCTGGTGTTTGTTTGCATTAATTGGTTTCCTCCTATGCTTGGGCTGGGAGCCACTCAAAACAGAAAGGAAGAAAGCTAAGGCAAAAATGATGTATAAAGTATTAAATAAAATGGGTCCCAAATCACTCACTAATAATTTTTCGTACAAAAGTGAGAAAACAAACTACAACCTTCGGGACATTTCAAGTGGTCTTAGTTTACCAAAACCGCGTACTAACAATATGAAAAATAGTTTTATGTATGACGGAGCACACCTTTGGAATTCTATTCCAAAGGAAATTAGGGAAAGCAAAACTCTTTCTTCCTTTCGAACTAAAATCGCTGCTCACATCATTGACATAGAGTAACAAGTAAATTGATGTACCTGTAAAAATTTCAAATAACGTTCTTATCATGTAAATAATTTAATATTCTACCTTTTTAAATTTAAGTTTCTTGTAAATAGCTAGTTAATATCATTCTTCATGTAACATTTTTTCTATTTTTGCACACGCCCCTCGTGGAAATCAGCTTCGGTTGACGGGGTCAGCGTGTATAAATAAAGTTATCTATCTATCTATCTATCTATCTATGCATTTAGTAGTCTCGCACTTTCCATGAAAGTGTTTGTAAGAAAAATAGCGATAGATAAGTATGGAAAATGCATTTTTACAATAAACAATATAAAGCCCAGCAAATGACGCTTAAACAAGACATTCAAAAGGTATAAAATCTATTTAAGGAAATGTAAGCAAACAGATTTTATTCCTTTTAAAATGACTTGTTTTAGAGACGTTTGCTGGGCTTTTCTACTGTTTTTGTAAGAATTTGTAAGAAACGTTTTAAACCGCAACTGGTAAATTTGATTGCATTTTGGGGCCTCTGACAGGCTTCAGATTTCACAATTTCTCGGGGAGCATACCCCCGGACCCCCCTAGAAGGCTCACGCCTTCGAAGTTCGTTAGCCCCCCTAATCCAAAAATTGCTCCGCGGTCCCTGAGATGCAGCTCAATCCGGATTTCGTTCATTCTGGATCTCATTCGGATTTAGTTCATTCTGGTTCTCATTCCAGATTAAGTTTCATTCCGGATTGAGTTTCATTCCTGATTGAGTTTCATTCCGGATTGAGTTTCATTGAAATTTCATTCCGGTGTCATGTAAAGGCGGTGCGAGATTTCAATCTGGAGTGAAAAATACGACCTAGAAGACTGAAACGAACAACACATGCGTGCTTTGAACATTTATAGACGACAATTTGCAGCTAAAGACAGGAATTGCGCCGACGTCATATTGTTAAATATATAAATAGCTCTTTGTCGACGACGTTATAAATTAAAGGTGAATTAAATGCTTGTTTACTTACGACCGCATCGATTATCGTTGCTAGTAATGCTTTTGGGTCGCCACCTACCTATACTATCAAGTTTTGTGATTGGTTGATTAAAACAAAACAATAGAATCAATCACAAAGAAACCAATGTCCTAACCCTAACCACCTTTGTTCCATATAGCCAATCACAAAACCTGTTCATTTTAGGTACGTATTTACTGATGCTTTTCCCTTTTTCTTTATGTTTATTCTTCGCCAAATTATCAGTTTAAGGCACATATTGAAGTGTACAAGCGCAGAAATCGTTGAAAGAAACATACCCGCTATAATGTTATTGATCGCCATCTTGAAATTTCAGATTTCGCGCGATTTTCGATCCTGGGATCTAGAATTCCTATGTTCAATCTGGAATGAAACTGAATTCACATAAACAGCCTCTAACCGGGGAAATTTCTATTTCCGCATTAACATGCATGATCATTGAGTAAACATACAAACAATACTCTTTTACACAACAAAGAAATACATTAAGTAATCAAGACAATTATTATATTACCTCGTCAATCATGATATTACAAACTAATACCATTTATTTATTTATTAACTTTACAACCATACAAGAATGCAAATATACAGTAAATAAAGAGTGCAATACTTGAACATGATTGAAGGAATGATCAACAGGACAAGAGTCCCATGTGAAGACCAACCGAACAAAAAATTACATAATAAAACATATTTAAGTAAAAACACAATAAAAAAAACTAATACACAAATTACATAAGAATAAAGATTTAAGAGCAACAACTTGGATTGAAAGAACGACATTTAGAACAGAAACTTTTGCAGGTGCGCGTCTATTAACATTGAAATTGGAGTCTAACTTAAAAGAGTAGTGAATATAAAGTTTATGTTTAAAAATGGAAACAGAAGTACTGTTACGAACTATCGGAGAGATATCATTCCAGAAAAATACAATTCTGTTGAAAAAATAATTTCTAAAAAGAGAAGTCCTACAAGGATTGGCTTCAAGCAAGTTGTTTTGACTTGAACGAGTGCGAGACGAGCGGATAGAAGAAAAAGTAACAAAATGGGAGATATATAGATCGTAGGGACCTTGTTTGCACTTAAAAAAGAAGAGAAGATCCTTAATTTCAAGCCAATATGATATCGGTAATAAGTTAAGCTTTTTAAGACGGTCAGGGTAAGAGGATTCATAATCTTTGCATGACATGTCGGGAATTAGTGATTAAATATGCCCCTCAAGCCTCGGGAGGATTTGCGAAATTATAGTCGAGCCTTCATGATGGGAACCCAGACCAAAGACATGTATTAGAAGCATTGATATTTGAAGTAGTTTTAAGTCAGTATTTAAAGTGATACTACGATGAAAATTCATCCCCCGTCTTTTAGATTTTCTTTAGCATAGAATAGTATTTCAGGGTCGAAAGTGATCATTGATGTAAAAAAAACTAAAAAATGGTATTTTGAAGTAAGTATTTTGAGCTCTGAAATCACTATTATTTAGGCCACCATTACTAAAAACGTGTTCCAAGTGAGCCCGCAATTTCAAAAGATAATATTGTTTGTGACGTCAGATTCTCAATGCTACGCCTGAATTTCGGTCGAGGTTATTTGTTTTCTTGTTTTTTTTCGAGAAGTAGATGAAATGTCCAGCCTTTCAGACGAAGAATTTGAAAAACGACCTTGATTTACTTGAAGAATTAGCGATGTGGAGTCTTCGCGTTGAGAATCTGACGTCACTTCGTTACGCTGGTCAGGAACATGATCGATTAATGGCGGACGTAACAACTCCAGATTCGGAGTCAAATAAATAATACTTGCCATCGTCTAATCGCAAAACGGTTACGACCGAGTAATATTTAGAAGCTCTGCTTTATAAATACGTAAAAATATCGATAGGTAAAAATTTGATCGTAGTGGCACTTTAAGACTTTTCTTTTTTAAAATTAATAGTTTTTTGTTCATAGTGGTAATATATGTAGTAGGCTTTGTCTTATAATGAAACTGTAATTAGTTTTATAATTAACATTAAGAATATATTGTTGTAAGAGCATTGAGACTATTGTATAATGCTCCTAATACGTCATTATTATTATTATTATAAGGAAAGATAGTAATTGTATTATGTCCAGTTTATGATTTAGATGGGTTAATTAAGTGTAAGATGATGAGTAGTTCCTGCCTGCGAATAAGGATTAAACAGATTAAATACCATTGTAAATATTTGACCGTACGGAATTCACAAAAACGTCCTGCAACGTCGTAGCCTGCGAAAGCAGCCGCGTACTTTGTGCTTGAAATTCTATCACGTCAGCAGACTTTTTATACGGCCGCGCCGACTTTGCTAGCCTGCGAAAGCAGCCGCGTACTTTGCACGAGCACAAAGTATGCGGCTGCTTTCGCAGGCTACTGCAAAGTCGGTGCGGCCGTATAAAAAGTCTGCTGACGTGATAGAATTTCAATTGTGGAAGATCGCTATCTACGCATGTGCAGTAGTTGTCGCGCAAGACAACACGTGAAACGCGTGCTATTTCACGGCCCACTTTGCCTTCCTGGTTCTCTTTGTATATGTGCTTATATATCGAACTCAGAATTCACGTTTGTTTAAATAATCTGTGTTGATGTGGTCGGTCATTAGCTAGCGGTAGTTAATTGGCGGTTATTTCCTCCCGAATTTGGTAAATAACTTCATGAATTCGATGTAGTGCTGCCATGTTTTTGTGATAACTTGTTTTCATATAGTTTATTGAATAATCTTTGATGCAACGTTTGATGTGAGAGATTTAATACAAACCATGGTTAATTCAATACAGGTATTCTAACTCGAGTTAAATCATTGGCATTAAAATTAAACCTCGTAATAAAATTCAAAAGTTATAAAAACAAAGTATTTTCGTGGATAAAAAACGTCAAATAATGCATGTACTTTGTCATTCTTTTTTGCTGTTTTGCAAGAATACCATATTCTGAGTTGTGACTCAATATATTTTTTCTTACTTATTTTTCCCTTTACAATGTTTGCTCGATAAAAAAAGAAAGTTACGAGCGGCATGAATATGAAAACAAATGTTTGACTTTGACTTGCTTGAGCACCACACGCGAGAGCCACGAACAGCCGCCACGCCATATTTAGTTACCAATCCCCGTTAAAATAACTATAGGGAGCCACCTTAAGGTGGCTCCCTACTGTTTCTTGAAAGGTGGCAAAAATGCAAATTTCAATTTCGAAAAGTGCCCATGGATATTTCGGAAAAGATTGAAACTAAAGCTATGCATAGAATAACTTTCAGGGCATCAAATACTATTAATGGCTAAAGTGTTTCATCTGTTGCTATGACAACAGTGATGTTTCAAAATGGCCGAAAATGAACATTTAATCTAATTTATTTCGCAAACGAGTCGGTGACCCCCGATTTTTTTTTGCATTTAAACATTTCTTTTAGTTTAATTAATAAATAGGCAAATTAAAAAAAAATTCTGTGGATCCAATTTTTAAAAAAACTAAAAAAACATAATTTTTTTGTGTAAAATAATTGGATCAACAGAATTTTTTTTTAATCTGCCTATTTATTAATTAAACTAAAAGAAATGTTTAAATGCAAAAAAAAATCGGGGGTCACCGACTCGTTTGCGAAATAAATTGGATTAAAGGTTAATTTTCGGCCATTTTGAAACGTCACTGTTGTCATAGCAACAGATGAAACACTTTAGCCATTAATAGTATTTGATGCCCTGAAAGTTATTCTATGCATAGCTTTAGTTTCAATCTTTTCCGAAATATCCATGGGCACTTTTCGGGATTGAAATTTGCATTTTTGCCACCTTTCAAGAAACAGTAGGGAGCCACCGTCCAATAAATGAAACATTCTATAGTTCAAATCAGCATTGGTAATTTGCTAACCTGCACAGTGTTGCATAGAGCATCCCAGCATTGATGTAAAATGCAGCTTCGTTAGGTTCTGTTGGCGAGCTATCACCTGGAAAAATAATGATCAAATGAAAAAGAAAATCAGTTAGCTACAATGCCTCATGTTTGTGGTCTTTTTATATATTTATAATCTTTGACACATTCTGATATAAATTCCTTAATATTATCGTCAACTAAAGTTTCATCTTGATGTCTTTTTCCTCTGCTAAAGTTGGTTAAAGTGTCTATCTTATGTGTGGTCTTTTTATATATTTATAATCTTTGACACTTTCTGATAGAAATTCCTTAATATTATCATCAACTAAAGTTTCATCTTGATGTCTTTTTCCTCTGCTAAAGTTGGTTAAAGTGTCTATCTTATGTGTGGTCTTTTTATATATTTATAATCTTTGACACTTTCTGATAGAAATTCCTTAATATTATCATCAACTAAAGTTTCATCTTGATGTCTTTTTCCTCTGCTAAAGTTGGTTAAAGTGTCTATCTTATGTGTGGTCTTTTTATATATTTATAATCTCTGACACTTTCTGATAGAAATTCCTTAATATTATCATCAACTAAAGTTTCATCTTGATGTCTTTTTCCTCTGCTAAAGTTGGTTAAAGTGTCTATCTTATGTGTGGTCTTTTTATATATTTATAATCTTTGACACTTTCTGATAGAAATTACTTAATATTATCATCAACTAAAGTTTCATGTTGATGTCTTTTTCCTCTGCTAAAGTTGGTTAAAGTGTCTATCTTATGTGTGGTCTTTTTATATATTTATAATCTTTGACACTTTCTGATAGAAATTCCTTAATATTATCATCAACTAAAGTTTGATCTTGATGTCTTTTTCCTCTGCTAAAGTTGGTTAAAGTGTCTATCTTATGTGTGGTCTTTTTATATATTTATAATCTTTGACAGTTTCTGATAAAAATTACTTAATATTATCACCAACTAAAGTTTCATCTTGATGTCTTTTTCCTCTGCTAAAGTTGGTTAAATTGTCTATCTTATGTGTGGTCTTTTTATATATTTATAATCTTTGACACTTTCTGATAGAAATTACTTAATATTATCATCAACTAAAGTTTCATGTTGATGTCTTTTTCCTCTGCTAAAGTTGGTTAAAGTGTCTATCTTATGTGTGGTCTTTTTATATATTTATAATCTTTGACACTTTCTGATAGAAATTACTTAATATTATCATCAACTAAAGTTTCATCTTGATGTCTTTTTCCTCTGCTAAAGTTGGTTAAAGTGTCTATCTTATGTGTGGTGTTTGTATATATTTAATCTTTGGCACTTTCTGATAGAAATTATACTTAATATTATCATCAACTAAACTTTCATCTTGATGTCTTTTTTCATAACGTTCAAAATATCTACGATGTAACGGCCTTTTGCGATTTGTTACAAGTAATATTTGGCATTTCACTCGATTAAACTACATGTTCTAAGGATTTATGGTGATGAAGATTTCGAGTGTTGGAATACATACATTTTAAGACAAAACCGGGACCAGTTGCGAAAAATGCAACTTCAAGGCCTTCCGGCTGGAATTGAACCCGCGACCCTGCGATGCTACAGTATAGTGCAGGGCTCTGCACTATAGCATTCACTCTATTTGCTCGTCAATGCCTTCTATTTGCGCCTCCTTATAAGGAATACGTAGTAGATACCCCTATCGACCACCGAGCTACGGAGGCCGTTGCCGAGAGCCTAGTCAGGAGTTCTATATAATGGTGGTAATGCCGGGATAAGAATTGGGTATATTACTGTGCCGTGTATAACTGCAGTGGTGTGTTGTATTGAAGTGGAGGTCAAACAAAGGGTAAGTGATTAATTCATTATAAACCACTTAACAGATCACAACAATTATCGACACCTTACAAAAGACTTCTTCCCATGCACCAACGAACAATACACCCACGCTTAACGCATGACGCAACACCCACTCAAACTAATTATGACACAAACAAACGAAGACATATAATGAACCAGACATATTTAAATCTGGTACGAATCGTGCCATGTGTTAACAGGTGCTTATTGGACTACAGGCGGACTGTAAATTGACTGTCACAACACGACTTATAGTCCAATAAGTACTTATAAACACACAATCATTCCTTTTCAAGTTTTTGAGTTCCTACCATTTTACTCCCTGTGCCAATATAGTCCCAGAGTATTAAACCTGTCATTGTACCCTTCTAGTCCCCCCCCCCCCCCAACTCACCTTTGTGTTTTGAATTCGAGAAAGTCAACAATGCGTGGCGATATGGATTGAGTTTCTTTCCTTGCGTACAGTGATTGACCAAGATAAGAAGCAACAGCAAACTTTGATTGGAGAGCAGTGTATCATCTTCGACAGATTCAACCTCACTTGTGAACCACGACATCAATGTACCTACAGAGAAAAGATATTATGAAACAATACTCATACAATCTAAAAAACCTACAAACAATTCTTGATGTCTTGCCACATACAAAATATCAAAAATTATCTGTAGGTGACGTAATTGTCTTTGCGTGGCATGTTGTAAAACATGGACTGGACTGTACTGGACTGATAAAACATGGACTGATAAAACATGGACTGGACTGTACTGGACTGGACTGATAAAACATGAACTGATAAAACATGGACTGTACTGGACTGGACTGATAAAACGTGGACTGATAAAACATGGACTGATAAAACATGTACTGATAAAACATGGACTGATAAAACATGTACTGATAAAACATGGACTGATAAAACATGGACTGATAAAACATGGACTGATAAATCATGGACTGATAAAA
Source organism: Chrysogorgia sp. JL179-B06 (assembly GCA_035772405.1). Classification (NCBI taxonomy): domain Eukaryota; kingdom Metazoa; phylum Cnidaria; class Anthozoa; order Scleralcyonacea; family Chrysogorgiidae; genus Chrysogorgia; species Chrysogorgia sp. JL179-B06. The sequence continues at coordinate 930,293 of JAYKKM010000253.1, forward strand.
CATGGACTGGTAAAACATGGACTGGTAAAACATGGACTGATAAAACATGGACTGGTAAAACATGGAGGGTTAGGATCTTTGTTGTTTTGGGGTTAGCGATTATTTGCTAATGTAGACATCATACATTCACAGCTACACGTTACATGTTTCACCAGTCCATGTTTTATAACAAATAATCGCTAACCCCAAAACAACAAAGATCCTAACCCTCCATGTTTTACCAGTCCATGTTTTATCAGTCCATGTTTTATCAGTCCACGTTTTATCAGTCCAAGCATGTTTTATCAGTCCAGTCCAGTCCAGTACAGTCCAGTCCATGTTTTACAACATACCTCTTTGCGTGGCTTACTTCCTAAACTCCCTAAAGGCTTCTACATTTATAAATGTATAATAAAACAATTATTAGATTCGGCTTACACATGATATCAAGAATTATCCAGACCTCTGTCAATGTTATCCGCCTCAGCTTTTGGCAGATAACATTAACCTCGGATAACATTAACCTCGGTCTGGATAATTCTTGATATCATGTGTAAGCCGAATCCAATAATTGTTTATTAACCCTTGCCAACTTGACGTGGTAAATACTTCGAAAATTCGCCGAGTCTTCTCAGAAAACCCTATAGAGGCTTTCTTATTCATCCACAATCCAAACACATCGACTCGGAACTTGAATTTTTTTGTTTCAACCTCGTCACTTGGTCTTCCACGCTTCGCGTCAGTCAAGGCTGACATAATTTGAAACAAAAGTTACGAAAACGTTGAATTTGGTGTAAAATGCAGAAATAATTACTTTCTAAGGTATGTCTTCTTTCAATTGAAAGACAAAATAAATAATTTACAGTATATCAAGGATTGACAAGATATTTACGGATGAGTTCACCAACCTCTCCAAAAATTGTTCATATGTTCAGAGATATTGTGTTTTAAGGTAGCGGTTGTCAGAAAATCTTTCAAATAATATTGAGAAACAACAATCAAAACAAATACCACTGTGTTGCCTACACAGCCTTACCAATAAGCCCTTTTCCACCTCCTGGCCGGAGTTGATCAGGCATCGGCTGTTGTTTGATGTAACAGCTTAGTAACCTTCTGACCAACACATTGCCTCTTTTACAGCTGTGTATTGAGAACAGAAAACAAAGAAACAGAAAGATTGTTTGACTAATTGTAGAGCAGATGGGTGTCTGTATAGATCTTGTAATTTATATCAGTCAGTCAGTCAGTCAGTCAGTCAGTCAGTCAGTCAGTCAGTCAGTCGGTCGGCCGGTCGGATAGACAGACAGACAGACAGAGACAGACAGACAGACAGACAGACAGACAGACAGACAGACAGACAGACAGACAGACGGTCGGTCGGACAGAGGGTCGGACAGACAGACAGACAGACGGTCGGACAGACGGTCAGACAGACAGACGGCGGGCAGACAGACAGCGGACAGACAGACAGACAGCGGACAGACAGACGGTCGGACAGACAGACGGCGGACAGACAGACGGTCGGACAGACAGACAGACGGTCGGACAGACAGACAGACGGTCGGACAGACAGACAGACAGACAGACAGACAGACAGACAGACAGACAGACAGACAGACAGTCAGACAGACAGACAGTCAGACAGACAGACAGACAGACAGACAGACAGACAGACAGACAGACAGACAGACAGACAGACAGACAGACAGACAGACAGACAGACAGACAGACAGACAGACAGACAGAGACAGTCAAACAGTCAACAGACAGTCAGTTAGCCAGTCATCCATCATCTATCAACAAACCCACTGTACCAACAAATCCATCAAACAACCAAATATCTTTTCCTCCAAACTATTCCTCCAACCTATTCCTGTGATTATTCCTTGATCTCTTACCATTTTCCAGTCATCACAATCTGATAGATTACACTATTACTTGAAGCATCTGGGTCAAACATTTGAACAGACAGCAGAACAACCAAAGTGTTTATCGCCTCCACATACAGAGCATAAGTTTCTTCACTAAAAATAGAAAGCGGGAAATATATATCAAAGACCTTATCATCTACGGCGGGAACTACGAAGTCCTACGAAACAAAAGATTCTCAATGCAAAAGAATGAATTTTTTAGCCCTTGTTTACACTATATTATAGATGAAGTTTTCATCAAAAAATTACGTTTGATTGCTCGCTATGCTTCAATGTCAACGTTTCATTCAAAATTAATTTGCATTACCGTATATTTCGTATGACTAATTATATCTAACTTAGGCCCTGTTTATAAGCGCTAGCTAGGGAAACCCTAGCACTAGGGATATGTTTTTGCCTTATAAACACAATCGATAGGGACAACTTGGACACCTGGGTCAAGTTTTTAGGTATCAGGCCTCTTGATGCACTCGCAAGCCTCGCATATGTCAAGTTCTTTTTCCATTCAGTATCAGGCATTTTCCCCTCGAATAAATTGAGCCAGCACCTGTCTGTTCGCCCTGGCCTACACGCGAAATTTATTCGACGAAGTCGTTGATATAGGGCAGAGTTGGAATGTAGAGCCGCATGAAGGAGTGTTAGTTGTTTAACAGTTATAGACATGATTGAATAACATAGAAGAATACCATCTAACTGAAGAGAAGTAAGCACAGGTGGTAGAGAGATTAAAATAGATAATACAGCAAGAATTTTCTTTCTTTCCGCCATGTTTACACTCGAATTTCCCGCGTACACGCTCGACGGCGCAAGTATACTTCACCCTACCAGGGCTCGATTTAACCCTCGGACATCGGACATTGTCCGACGAGAAAATACAAATGTCCGATCAATGTTACGACTTGTCGGACATTTTGTCCGACGGATTTTTTTGTCAATTAAAAAAAGGATTTGTTTTGTTGTTTGTTCATGGCTTTTTGGTACTTGATTAAAATTTCAATTACAATTAATTCAATTTCTTTTAATTTTAAATATCGATTTCAAAGCTTCTTCCATGACTCAGACTGCTCTTGTTTTCGAAAACATGTACGATGTCGTTTATGGCAGCGCGGGAAGACTAAAGACTACCTTGACCGCGCGCGGGGACTGAGACTGACGGCAACGAAAAGCCCCGCAAAGCATCAGCTGGACTCCTTTCAATCTCGTTCCCAGAGCCTTCGTCGCGCCACGCAAACGGAGGCTCTGGGATAATCCATCGCCGGAAGTGTTTTGATTGGTTAGCTAAGGATTGCCTTTAATTAGATTAACTCTTAATATTTACGCGGTGTTTCGTTCAAACGGTATTGTACTTCGTTCTTATGGCAGAGTTTACACCAAAAAAGTTATCTTCGGACAAACTTTTAGTCGTGTCGTGTTTCCAGAAAAGCTCAAAAAAACTTGTCCACGTTTAAATGGTTGACATTCTAGATGCAAGAAAGAGCGCCTGGTCTAACGAAAAATTGCCTCAGTTATTCCACAGGGTTATTCTTGGCTCAGGAAATGCGACCAAAAAGTATCTTGATTTCTCCACGTAGTGTTTATATTGCAGAACAGAAACGAGAACACAAGCCATCGAGAATCAAAACAAAGATTGATCAAAGATTTTCCCACGCCTCACGAACGCCGCGTAAACTTGTATATAGCGTAAGGTGTGTCATGGTCGTTTATAAAAAGATGTTACCGTTAATTTTTGTGCTGTCAAGTCTTTTATTGTTTGAAGTCTCAACAATCAGCCAACACCTATTAATAAATACACAATGCAGTGTTTATCGACTTATTGATTTCATTGCCGCGAGTTACATATTCTAAAATCATATTCTTTTCTGTCCCAAATCCCAATTGGTTGCTAATGTAAACACCAGACAACAATCACCTCTACGCTCGGTCTATTACTGCGCATGCTCTTTTCAATCGACGCCCTGTTTTCCGGCCCTCTGGCGATGGATTATCCCAGAGCCTCCGTTTGCGTGGCGCGGCGAAGGCTCTGGGAACGAGATTGGACTCCTTTAAGAATTAGCAAAACTCCTTCAATTGAAGGATTCATTTCGTTCGTCATTCTGATTCACGTGTATTGGTAAGATCCCAACCAGCAATTTCGCCAACAACATTCAATCGTCGCAACTGCCAGAACATGTTCGCCAAAATTGTCGAAAATGTTCGACGAAATAATGAAATTATCGGACATTTTGTCCGATGAACTTTTGAAAATGTCCGACGAAATAACGAAATTGTCGGACATTTTGTCCGATGAACTTGGAAAAATTATATCGAGCTCTGCCCTAGTGTTACCCTAGCACGATCATTTCTTATAAACGCAATTAGCTATCTTTTCACCCTGGCGCTAGGTGATAACTAACCCTAACCCTACTCCTAGGGTTCCTAAGTGATAGGGTGACCCTACTAGTATAGGGTATAACCCTACAGTAGTTTGCTTATAAACGCAACGTAGAAAAATAACTACACTATATAGGGTCACCCGGGAGCTAGGGTAACCCTATTCCTAGGGTATAACGCTAGCACCTTATAAACAGGCCCTATATATACAGCATTTCTTCAAGAAACCGCGACTTTATATTCTTCAACAATGTTCCATAGCTCCTAAATCTATACCTTTCGTAAATATTACAAAAGAAAAACCCACGATATTGACAACCCAGTCAATATACATTGCGATGTCAATACGCTTTTTCAAGATAGGGAAGTTTTGGCGGGAAAATTCCCGAGTTGAGTTTAACTGAAAATAAAAGAGAGCTAGATAGCTTCATTGACAAATTCCGAGCAATAGAATGTGCTGGAACATCATTGTTGCCTTTCTTTAAAGTTTTCAATCGTTTAAAAGCACGGCAAATAAATATGCCTGATGTAAAACGTAGCGAAACATACTAGTGACGAAGTAATGTAAAACGGCTTCTGAAGAAGTTGAAGACGAAAACAGCGTTAAAACAGAGAAGAGAATTAACCAAAAGACATACAATAATAATAATAAAAGACGTATTAGGAGCATTATACAATAGTCTCAATGCTCTTACAACAATATATTCTTAATGTTACTTATAAAACTAATTACAGTTTCATTATAAGATAAAGCCTACTACATATATTACCACTATGAACAAAAAACTATTAATTTAAAAAAGAAAAGTCTTAAGTGCTGACTTAAAACACTTAAAATATCAATGCTTCTAATTTCCTGTGGTAATGAATTCCACAGTTTTGGTGCTGCAACCGAGAATGTTCTGTCTCCATGAGTCACCGTTTTGGATTTTGGCTCAAGTACACTGTAGCAGATTTCGGTCAGATGATCTCAAAGAACGAGTAGGTTTATATTTAGTTAGCAAATCAGTAATATAAACAGGCGCCTGGCCATGCAAAGCCTTGAAACTAATTATTAGTATCTTAAAAACAATCCTTGATCTCACCGGCAACCAGTGTGAAGATTATACGAAGCACAGGGGAGATATGCTCCGATTTTTTAACCCCTGCAACAAGTCTAGTAGCTGTATTTTGAATTCGCTGTAACTTGCTCAATTCAGCTTCTGGTAACATCATTGTTGGCTTTATTTAAAGTTTTCAATCGTTTAAAAGCACGGCAAATAAATGCCTGATGTAAACGGCAGCTTCTGAAGAAGTTGAAGATGAAAACCTCGTTAAAACAGATAAGAAAATTAACCAAAAGCCATAATAAACTACTTATGAACCTCGTTTGTTCGGTCTGTACTGGAAAGTATTTCCCTTTTAATTGGTTTTATCGCATAAACCTCGCTACTTCGTCGCTCGGTCTGTACGAAAACCTCAGGGAAATACCGAATTCCTTTTTCCTGTACAATCTCACACTCGGCTAATAGGTCTTTATATAGTATCAGCTATACCTGTATGGTATTTCTGTCAATATTTCCATTAGGGTGTCAATAAAGCCATCAAGAAGACCACATTCTATAATAAACACAAATTTTCACAAAACTTTTTAAGCCAGAGTAGCGTCAAACTATCATGTAGATTATATCTATACTAGAAATACGAATCCGCAATAATCCCCTCGCCCGCCTTTTCTATTCCCCCCTCCCCCTACGGGAATTTCCCATCCATGGTGCCCAGACCTCGCATGCCGTGGCCGTGTATTTGTGTTTTGCAAAAATTCACAATTTGCAAAAGCCCGTTTCGTCGAAGAAATGTTTGAACGTTATCTCGGCCAATATTTAACCGATTTAAACTCTAAAAACAGTTTTCAATTCTGAAAACAGATTTGGAATTAGAGAGTCAAAATACATACTCGGATATGTCTCTTTTGGAAAAAACCCTTTGAATCCGTTTCAATTTTTGCATTCGCAATCATGTGACGGTTTCAATTTCAATATTAATTCAAATGCTGAGTATCTAGTTACCAGGACCAAATTTTCCGATGACGCGCGTTGACCATATATATATATATATATAAACAAATAAACTCGACCGAGATCAGGATCCGCTAGCATCTCCCGTTGATAAGGGACTAAACGCCGGTCGATATTAGCACCTTCGGCCTTCGCGGGGGGAAAAGGCATGTAAAAAGCTATATTCACTTAGGGTTTTAAAAAGGTCGGGAATTGAACCTAGGAAAATATTGAAAGTATATCTTAGTACAATAAGGCCTACTCTTGAGTACGCTGTTCCTATATGGCAAGCTATTCCAGATTTTCTATCGTAAATTAGAGGCCATCCAAAGAAGAGCCCTCAGTATAATCTTCCCTTTATATAGTTACAATGAGGCACTCTCGATTTCTAAGATACCTACACTAGAGAATCGACGTTTGCAGATTTGTAAGAAATATATGCTAAAAATGAAGGTTGACACTCATCCTCTACACTTCCTGCTCCCAGGCGTGAGAAATAAAGATACATTATATAATCTAAGAACACGTTCAAAAGACATCCTGCTTTTTGGAAATACAAAGTACTGGAAAACTAAAAGAACAGAGGATTCTTTCACATTTAAGTATTTTAAGTAATCTGTAATCTATAACATTTTAATTAATGTAACATAGTTTTATAGTATAGATGGATGATGTTAATATTATGTAAGTATACGCTCGATAATTCAGTTCCTGTACTGCAAGAGAGTTTTATTAAACGGTATATTATATTATACATTTACATTTACAAAAAAAGGATGGGGAAGATTGTTCCACTAGGTTATTGTTGTGGGAAAGAATGATAAGCGATTCCGGCAGCATCCTCAAGATTTGGTAAAACCTATTGTTCGACGTCCATGCAATGTTTGGGAAAAAGATGAAAAACCGACCTACCCTACCTAATTTTTTCAGCATGAAATAGGAAACCCAGGTATAACTACGTCGCTGCTACGTTAATTGTAGGAAAGTTAGGTCCGACCTAACCAAACCATAACCTTCTACCAGCGTTGCGATTACGTTGTGTACTATAGCTGGCGAATGATTGTAATTGTAAGGTAATGTCAAAGTTAAGTCTACTAAAAATTAAATTGCCAATTACTTCTCTAAATTGGACTCTTGAAGACTATTGATTAAAGTGCTTATAAACCCAAAATGGGTTTTTGGTGATTCGGATAGAGCATAAAAAGTTAGTTAATAAGTTCTAGATTAGTTTTTGCGTTAAACTTTTAGTTTCGGAGATATAAGGGCTCAAAGTCAAAAGTAGCGCAGGCCGGGAGACTGGATCCGAGGAACGTGCTATGTTTCAATACTTATAAAAATATATTACAATTCGAGTAGACAAGGTAACATCGTAAAGACACATCGTTTGGGCATTTTTCAATAAAAACTCTTAAGATAGCTGTCTTCTCCTATACAAAAGCCTAGTTGTTGTTGAAGATGGGTTCCTCGGATCCAGGTCCCTGTGTGTTAATTTGGTGGCGCTACTTTTTTCAAAAAAATGGCACAATTTGCATGTTTGAGCCGTTATATCTCCGAAACTAAAAGTTTAACGCAAAACTAATCCAGAACTTATTAACTAACTTTTTATGCTCTATCCGAATCACCAAAAACCCATTTTGGGTTTATAAGCACTTTAAGCCCTAGCGTCTGTCAGCAATACCGATACATATATAAATCGACAAACGACAAGTTTCTTGGGTATTTTAACTCTGCCAAACATGCAGTTAAAAAAACTCCAATGAAGAAACTCTATCTCGACTAGACAATGAAGTTAATCCGCTCTGGGTAGTTAAAATTACTCCTTCGTAGGGTTACTTTAACTCCGAAAGTGGAGTTAAAATAACTCCAATGAAGTTACTCCATCCTAGGTACAGGCTAATGCGATATTGAAAAATATCGATATCGAAAAGTTTTTTCGATAATATCGGCGATATCGAATATCGAAATTGAAGCAAATACGAAAACTCAATTTACCTCGGTGCACGCGCGGTAAGCGCAGGCGCATGTAAAAAAACGCAAAAAAAGTTAAAACGTTAAAGGTTTATTAAGCATGGAATGTTCAATCTACCGAGAGTAATTATTTACAATTTTTTGCATTATATAAAGAGAAATTTACAAATTTTCAGCAAGAAACACCAACATGTTTGCTTGAACGTTAACGGAATTAGTTTGACTACTTCACGACAGAACTGCGGGATTAGAAAGAGCCGTGATATTCTGATACTTTGTTTTTAAACCGGTCTACGCGCAACTGATAAACTGCGTAAGTTCTATTTAAATCTATTTCAATGCCGCCATTCAATTGATTCAAATCATTAAGAGCACGTCCTTTGTCTTGTGGCTGACAGTTATCTCACCTATTTTCTCACAGTGTTACTAAGCCGAGACTTTTAGTTTGAGAAATACATTAACTGATTCGAATTAGCGTAATTATACTTTGTTTACATCGCTATTTCAGTTGTCTTCCTACACGACATCTCGTCTATGGGAGGCATTGGTCTTTTGTTTTGCGGGACCGGCGCTACGTGTTTTTAAACGCAATAAGATCTCGTCACCTCAATTAGCGTATGCTGTTCTCTACTTTACGACAATAATTGCCGAAATTATTTTTTAAAAATCGACTTGGGTGTTTAGTGAAGTTGAAACTTTCGATATTTTCGATATGCGTAAAATTGAATATCGCTTATCGATATTTTTAAAATATCGATATTTGTCGAAAATATCGATATAGCGCATTAGCCTACCTAGGTAGTCAAAATTGCTCCCTCTCCTGGGTTATTTTAACTCCTTGAAAATAACAGTGCATGCCGGTAGTATCGTCATGTTTCGCGCACCAATTGGTAAAACTTGATGTTATATTAAAATAGAAACCCTAACCTTAATCCAACCCTTAAAGTGTCTATGAAGTGAAAAAATCGCTAGCATTTGTTTTGCTCTAACGAACAAAGTAGCACGGCAGGATCGTTCACTGAAAATTTCAACAGAATCTGCTGCAGAGTCTTCGAGATATCAACTCTCAAAGTTGGTCCATTGGCATAGTTTAACGTGACAAAATAGGGAAAGACTGGGATTGAATATATGTGGTATATGACGTATGCAGGTGGATCATTAATGTTCAAATCCATTTTCTTATGCATATAAGTACACATGCATGCATACGTCACAACACAATAAACCGCGCGTTTCAGATTTCACCAAAAACATTTAGCCATGCCAAACTTTGAGAGTTGATAGCTCGAAGACTATGCGGCAGATTCACTTGACATTTTCAGTGTACGCTCCTGCCGTGCTACTTTGTCCATTAAAGCAAAAAAATGCTAGCGAATTTTTCACTTCATAGACACTTTAATCCTAACTCTAACCCCCCGCCTTAAGTGTTTCCGTAACCCTAACACCCTGCCTTAAGTGTTTTCCAAACCTTAACCCCCAGCCTTCAATTGGTGCGCGAAACATAACGATATAACCCATCCCTCTCACTGGCCCATCTGTTTTCTTCCTTACCTTGAAATTTACTATTCTCTGGCACGCGTTGGATCCCCTCCGAAACATGACCTGATAACTTTCCTAAAAATTCAGAAATTCACACAATTTTTTGGTACGTTTTTTCCCCAACACACGCAGTGCCCAAATAAAATGTTTTAAAATCACTATGCTAAATGATTACTGAATTTATTTATTTAATATATTTGTCGCAAATTAAAAACACTTACATATAAATAAAACAGGAAAATAAAAATGAAATGCGACTGGTGGAAGAAACAGGACTAATGTCCCAATTGATAACAAGTTATTTACAATTAAGATACATTCAACAAATCGGTTTAAATTGGTTTAAATCGGTTTGAATCATAGTTTGACACTACTCTGGCTTTAAAAATTACCCAACGTTTCGACACTCCAATCTAGTGTCTTCATCAGGGATAATCGTTGTAAAGTTAGGATCCCTATTTATACCCTCATAGAACCGATGATGGCGTTATCTATTAACAAGATGCAAATAAGCTTCTGGTAATAAACCACCGTCATCACGATTCAATGGGGCGTGGGCGCCATTGATATGCCAAGCCTATGGTACCGCGGATTAGTGGTAATAATTTTGGAATTGTCCCACGCAATCTCATGGTAGGTTACGCACGCGTGCTCCGACAAAGCAGAATTTTCCTTTTTTGAAAAGAAAACAGCCTTTTGGTGTTCTTTTAAACGCGTAGGAAACTGACATTTAGTCTGACAGATATACTCCTGATCACAGTCATTGCACGGAATGGAATAAATAGCGTCTTTCGCAATACCATCCTTAGGTTTTGTAATAATATGACCGAAAGGTTTTTGAGCAACTTTTACATTGAAACTACCTAAAATTCTTTTAATTGGTTCCTTAATCCCTTGAATATACGTAACAACCGCAAAGCTCAAATCCTCAGAAAATGTCCTGGACATGAATCAAACATGGAACCTTTTGCCAGTGAGATGCTCTAACCATTGAGCTACCGAGACTCAGATGGAGAGCAAAGTTTATAATGATTATACTGTCATTACTGTGATCTTAGCAGCACCTTACCCCTTTGGAGTTTAGTGGCTTGAGCCAAAGTGAAGCCACCAAAATGAACAAATAAGTCTTCTTCCTTTGAATGCTCAATGAAATATTTCACAAAACACCGAATGAATAACAATGAATTGAATGTTTCCCAACACAGAGAAGAACTACAAATAAAATATAACAACTGCATTAGTATAAAAGACATGGTGTGACGGTACAAGCCTGGATATTAGCGGCCGGTCACGGACATTGTCCGGTACAAATTTTCCATTTCTAGAGATTTGACAATTCCAATATTAATCGTGTCTGTCATTTTGTCCGATGCTCATCTTGTCCGAAGATTAACTCAACTTTTTGTGAAAGTTAAACATTTTTGTGTTGAATGGACTCTGCTTTAGATTTTGTGTTGTATTGTAGAATCTCAATGAGAGACATTACGCTAAGTTTGGAGACGTAACGCTAAGTTTGGAGACGTTACGCTAAGTTTTAAGACATTGCGCTAAGTTTTGAGACATTGCGCTAAGTTTTGAGATATTGCGCTAAGTTTCGAGACATTACGCTAAGTTTTGAGACATTGCGCTAAGTTTTGAGACATTGCGCTAAGTTTTGAGACATTGCGCTAAGTTTTGAGACATTGCGCTAAGTTTGGAGACATTGCGCTTTAAGTTTGGAGACCTGATTATGCTAAGTTTGGAGACATTGTGCTAAGTTTGGAGATATTAAGCTTTGGAGACATTGCGCTAAGTTATGAGACGTAACGCTGAGTTTGGAGACGTTACGCTAATTTTTAAGACATTGCGCCAAGTTATGAGACGTAACGCTAAGTTTGGAGATATTGCGCTACGTTATTAGACGTTACACTAACTTTGGAGACGTTACGCTAAGTTTGAGACATTACGCTAGGTTTAGAGACGTTGCGCTAAGATTTCGGAGATGTTACACTAAGTTGTACCGTGACAGATGAGTGCGTTTGTGGCAGTCGGTACAAATCTTTGTATGTCCGTTACAAATTCATTTGTGCTGGTCATTCTGACAGGTAAAGCGAAATAATTATTTCCAGGTTTACTCTGGGTAGAGATATATATATATCTTTCTATAGAGTTGATGATGATTGCACAAGTATAAGGCATTACACTAGTAGTAGCAAGGCCATAGGAAGATATTTTGGGTCAGGGGGGGGGGGGGGGGGGGGGGGGGGGGGGGGGGGGGGGGGGGGGGGGGGGGGGGAGGGGGGGGGGGGGGGGGGGGGGGGGGGGGTGGGTGGGGGGGGGGGGGGGGGGGTGGGGGGGTGGGGGGGGGGATTGGGGGGTGGGGGGGGGTGGGGTGGGTGGGACGGGGGGGGGGGGGGGGGAGGGGGGGGGGGGTGGAGGGGGGGGGGGGGGGGGGGGGGGGGGGGGGTTGTAGAGCGGCGAAAGTGCGAGCATAATTTTAGTCTACCTTTACTATATGGTTGAACTGGTCTGTGTTTGAAACTTGTGTATGAGCAAGTGCCACATTCCCCCGCAGTTTTTTTGAAATCTATATGCTTCGAGGTTAATTCTGGTGCAATCAGAGGCATTCAGTAATAATTGCTTATTTGATTTTCTAGCTAGAATTGTAGCGCGGATTTTCCTCTGTGACAAACCAGGCAAGTTAGAGAAAAACTATATTTGACCATGGGTGGGATTTGAACCATTGACTTACGAAACAGTCCAACAAGAATGCCAACCTTTGAACTGCACTATACTGTTAGGTTAGATGTCTAGTCGAACAAAATATCAGTTATATAATTGAGTTAATTTCGTTGACGAATAAACAGTTCTATGTTAGCCAAAAGAATTTATCAATTTAATCTATTAGAAATATTTTTTAAAAGTTTTTGTGGTGACGCGCGATTTTCTTGTAATTTGTTGACGTGTACAAATAACTTTGTAAATTATTGTTGTTTTTATCAGTTCACGTTTAGTCACGCTCTGACGAAGTCCTGAATTTACGGGACGAAAGCTCAGCGAATTTATATGTATAACCGCAAACGTTTGATTTTAAAACTTTGATGACTTTCAGTTTACTAGTATGATGCTCTACCGACTAAGCTACAGGTTGGGAGCATATAGTGGAATGATGGTATTTATATTTTGAAACTGAAGTCTACAATCCTCATCATAAGCTTGGGATATCCAAATCCTCCAAAACCATATCACGTTGCAGGCTATTTATAACAAAACAAGTGATGCTTAGGACAGACTGTTGTGGAACAATCATAAGCATACTGACCAATTATGTTGGGGGAGGGGAGATTCCCAAAAAATTACGAGTTAACTGTTGATCATCGGATGCAGTGTGGCAGGCGCAACTTCACATGTGACTAGATTTCTCAGCAGTTTCCTCATCGAAATAGAGGAGTACTTTATCTATCATATGTATTGTGATATATATATATATATATATATATATATATATATATTATATATATATATATATATATATATACTGTATAGCCCTTAGTATAATGGCTATAGCAAGCCAATGCTAAATATATTATGTTAATGTTAAAATATATTACTTTGATATTAATTCAAAATATAGATTTTTCATGAGTATTAAAACATACATATGAAATATACCTACTATATATATATATATATATATATATTAATATATATATATATATAATATTGCTTGTGTCTCAACACTTTTGTCCAGCGTAGTGTCAAATTGGGGCTTGTCTTTAAGTAGCGACTTAGCCCCATTTACACTATATGATTAGATAGATAACTTTATTTAAACACGCTGACCCCGTCAACCGAAGCTGATTTCCACGAGGGGCGTGGAAATGATTGAAATGATTGCTTAATTTTTTATACGGCTTGGGTACAAATGGTACAAGTAAAAACCAGTGATCAATATTTTGAATTTAAGGCTACCAGCTGCCACATAGAATGGCATGAAGCCATAATTAGTTTGGAAAAAGAAACCGTTTTCAACAAAAGTAGAAAGTAGGGTCCCAATAATTCAGTATTTCCCAGCCTTTCTTTCCCACCTCTGGTTGTTACAATAATGAATGGGATAGTACTGTAAATTCTTTTCATCTTATTTTCTAACTTGAACCCCAAACTTCAAGCATGGACACATGTATACTTACTCCACTTTGCTATCACATTGTTTGAGTTCAGCCACCTTTTTCTGGAATAATTCAACCAATATAATAAAATTTCCAGTTTGTAGATTGTTTCGAGCTGGAAGAGTAGATAATTGAATGAACAAATATGAATGAATACACATCATACAGTATACAGGAACGTTGACAATACTAATTGTTCTACTGCAGTAACTGAAAAAGCGCTATTATAATTTGGTCCATTAGAATGTTTGTTATAATTTGGACAACCATTTTCCAGAAAATGGAATCTTACAGAATACAGTTGCTGTTGGAGATATAGATATAAGGAACATTATACATATACTGTATTCTAAGGATTTATGGTGAAGGAAAATTTCGAGTGTTGGAATATATACATTTTAAAACCAAACCGGGACCAGTTGCAACACTCCGGTTGGAATTGAACCCATGACCCTGTGATGCTAGTGCAGTGCTCTGACCACTGAGCTACGGAGGCCTTGCCGAGAGCCTAGTCATGAGTTCTTTATAGTGGTGGAAACGCCGGGAGAAAAATTGGGTATATTAAAAGTAATAAAAAAACAAATAATTTTCCAATGCAACCAGGTGATAAAACAGTTTGACGCTTTCTGGCTTCAAAAGTTGGCATATCAATAGCGCCCACGCCCCATTGAATCGCGATGATGGTGGTTAATTATTACCAGAAGCTTATTTGCATCATCATCGGTTCTATGAGGGTATAAATAGGGATCCTAACTTTACAACGATCACCCCTGATGAAGACACTAGATTGGAGTGTCGAAACGTTGGGTCATGGACAGTAACTTTTGAAGTTACGTTCAAAAAACTTTTTAAAGCTGAGAGTAGCATCAAACTATGTCTTACAAGTAATATTTGTCATTTCATTTGTTTAAACTGTACTGTATGTTGTAAGCTAAACTGTATGTCAGAAACGGATTTTCATATTTAGGGGGTGCCAGAAATTTGAGGGGGGTGAGCTGGTGAGGTAACACAAGGCGTCACCCAGTGAGGTCCATGGGTGGAGCCGCTGGTTAGGCTAGAAAGCAAAGCACCCCTGGAAAATGTTGAAAAAATCAAGGTTTCTAGAGCACATCAGATTAGGCATTCGAAACAAAAAACTAGGTTTTTGAAGTTGTCAAGTCAATAAATTTGGCAGGTTCTTTGAGAGAGTTAAATGACCCTGTAAACCCAAAATAGGGTTCTATCAAATTACTGTGTTAACATTTTTTAGAGGGGTGAACGTTTCGTTTGGGGGGGGGGGTGAAAACAAATATTTGGAGGGGTAGCACCCCCCCGCACCCCACCAGAAAATCCGTCTATGCTGTATGTTCTAAGGATTTAAATAGAACATACAGCATATGTACAGTATTTAATCAAGTGAAATGCAAAATATTACTTGTAATATACCCAATAATACATATATTAATGGAAGACAAAGGAACGGCAACCATATGTTGGTGTCAATAGAACACAAAAGAAGTTAATGATATATTCTTTATACAGAGCAACTACATTCACTTGGAACACAATTTATAAAATGACATTACCCAAGCTGTGACATAGTAATTCTGTTGCCTCCTCCAATACTTTAGCATCAGCCCTAAAGTAATAAACATAATACAAAATAATGAAAAAAGCTTCATGATCTCTTGGAAAAATTGGCAACGGTAATCTGATAATCCAATTCCATAAGCCTAACCCAGTCTGCAAAGTTCATATTTCGTCCGCTGAAGATTTACACCAACAATATCCCCTCAAATTGTTTACACTAGTTAGGGGGGCTGTACAATTTTCAAAAAAACAAACCCCAAACAATTGTGAAAACCCAAAACAAAATATAGATGCACTGCATGCCACTATACAGCATAAAGCTATTTAGTTTATGAAATTGTATTTAATTTGTTATTTATGAGTTTGTTCAGTGCTGGCATATAAACAGATTGCCACCTTTTCGACGTCCTTTGACCTTTGACTCGTTTGAAACGCAAGTTTCCACTCTTCAATCTCTGATTCTTATTGAATATTGTCAGATTGAATCAGAGTCAGACCTAACATGTTTGAGCTTCAACGAGGGAGAGTCTCGCAGGGAATGGTGAAAGTTTATGAATGTGAGAAGTTGACTTGAGACGAGTCAGTTGACACTTGAGTGAGTTGACCTGTCTCCAGCATAAATCAGCCGGAAAACGCGCCCGTGTGCATAGTCAACGTTGATTACGCATTTCTGGCAATAGGAATTAGGATATTTATTTAGTCCCTCTGACTCCCTTATTGTCCTCACTGATCAGTATTTCTATCAAATCGTGACATTTATGGTATGAGGCCGATGATATGATATCATGATACTATAACTACTAAGTACGTTAGTATGCCACACTGATTCGCTAAAGTCAATTACGCTACGCCAAGTCAATAATAATTTGGCATAATCGACGGACATTCTACGCCGTATATCTTCGGCATAGCATACAAACTTTCCAGTCTGGAGCCTAAAGGCCCGTTCACACAGGCTATGTTAGCTGCGACATTTATTGCATGAAAAATATGTGAAAAAGCACAAAAATATGCTAGAATAGACCCTCACACACACAGAGGCTGATTTAGCGTGCAAAAATGGCGGCCACATAATTTGGCAAAGGAACTTTTCCAAACGCATTGTTTGAAATCGCAGCGTGAGCGCGATAAAAGTCGCAGCTGAAATTGCAATAAAATCGCAAGCCACAGGCCTTAACATGCTCAAACATAGTGATTATAAATGAAAAAAAACTTTCGTGACGAAACACTTTCAGGTGATTGTGGCACCCTCGTAAAATATCTTAATAACAATAACAATAACAATAACAACAAAATAATTATGTATCTATTTAATTTATATTACAACGTAAATTATGGGTGTCAACTGTCAATCAACAAAATTAAATCTGTGTCAACACAACAAAAATTACATGCTTAAAAGATCTTAAGTCATGTTTGAATCACTAAATGAGATCAATAAACCTAATGCTTATGATGGAAGGATATTTGAAACATATAAATACTACAGTATATAATTACTATAAAATCTTCAGGCCTATTGCCGAATATAGTGTGTTAATGATCTGATGTTTCTAGCAAATGATATTTAAAATGCTCTTCGTCATGGAACGATACGTTAATTCTGTCTAAGTATCACAAAACACTTATACACAACCATTTTATAGACTACCTGTCACACAGTACTACAACACTTACTCTCGTCATACTTACTTGCTGTATGTGGCGATGAAGCTAAACGCCAAAATCTCATCCCAATATTGCTCGCCCTCTGGTATTCGTTGCTTGCCAACTAACCGCTTTAACAACACGTTTTCCTTTAGTTCGTTGATAGAGGAAGGCCTTGCTCCCATAGTGAACAATTAGGACTCAAAACGAAGGTGTTTTATTGACGAAATCTTCGTCCAAAATTTCTTTCATAATATATGAATGAAAAGTATATTGACGACACATTATAATCTTCGATGGTTAACCGCTGACATTTGGTACCGTTTGTTCAGAATATGGCGAGTGGCCTAGGGACAATAACAATACATTGTTTTCATCCCTTCCATTTCCCCCTCTTTCCTTCCCTTCTCTCCCCTCTCCTTTCCTCCCCTCCCGTTTCTCCACTTCCCTTAACTCCTAGCCTATTTCTGTTAAAAATATTAGGCCATTGGCCAACCTCGTACGGCGAAAATGGCCCTGGGATCGGCTGGTCCATTCTATAATGCGATTGGATTGTCATAAACCTCAATTAATTCAGCCGAGTATAATTTATTCATTATTCATAATTTATGTGGATTATTAAGCTTGTTAGCTGCTTTTATGCCGACGAATACAGACATGAACAACTATGAAGAGCATTGAATATTCAGATCAACAAAGTAGACAAAGGCAATGGAACAAAGACCACAAAAATTATCATATCTAAACACCCAGAAATTCTGGGTGTCTTTTGACCAGCCGATCACAGGGCCATTTTCGCCGACCTTCCACCGTGGAGGCAAAATGTCCGGGAACGAGGTTGGACATTGCAACAAAAACCAAGTTTGTCTAATATGAAAGAACTCGTAAAATGATAGAGTAATACCTTTTATAACTTTTTCGTATTTTACTTCGTTTTTGAAATATATGTCGTCAGGTGCTGGGTAGAGAATTTTCACTCATTAAAATATGAGTTCCATCTTCAAGTTTGTTCGACAAATTTACTTGAAAATGTGCGTATAACTCCTCATGATAATGAACGTTGTAAACTTAGCAATCACTGAGATATAAGACATGAGTGAAAATTCTCTACCATGCACCTGACAACATATCAAACAAACTGAAATATTTCAAAAACGAAGTAAAATACGGAAAAGTTGTAAAAGGTGTTACTCTATCATTTTACGAGTTCTTTCATATTAGACAAACTTAATTTTTGTTGCCAACGTCCTTTATTTATCATTGTATTATTTTTTCTTCATTTTCTTCTCTGTTTTAACGCTGTTTTCGTCTTCAACTACTTCAGGAACTGCCGTTTACCTTATACCTCTTCACTGTTTCGCTTCATTTTACATCAGTTAGGCATTAATTTTCCGTGCTTTTAGATGATTGAAGCAATAATAATGTTCTAGCACATTTTATTGCTTGGTATGTTCAATAAAGATAACTCAGATATTTTCCCGCCAAAACTTATCTAACTGGAGAAAGCGTATTGCAGTACTATAAAGCGGGCTGGGAGCAGTGTTTCCACAATAGAAAATCCAAGTTTCCCTTTTTAGGTCTTAAACATTGCTTAGACCCGGTTCAGACGCCGTCCCGGTTATGAATGCTTTCTCCATCTCATTTACATTTATAGGTTTCGCTCATGAGAAGTAAGATGAGAAGAGAACAGCGACTGCAGAATGAAAGTATTTTTTACAGCTGATTGTCGTATTCAGTCCAACTGTATTAAGCTATAGCATAAGTCTATTGCGGATTCAGTAACTCATAAGTTGTTAAAATGCCTATGCAATGAAAAATTCAGTTGTAAAATTACTCTTTTGTTTGAAAGAACTCTTGAAACTATAAAGACTAACCATTTACAACTTTTTCATATCTCACTTCACTCTTGAGATATTAAGATTTGTTTAATATGTAAATTATCACACTTATGACATCACAATGCATAATAACTTATTGAAAAATTCTGCATATCTTTAGCATTATCACATGGAATCGTTCGATGATATGAATATTTGATGTCATTGGATACATCCACGCACATTCACCTGCATTTCAAGTGATTTCATTACATAATCTCAAGGATATATAAGCGTTTTCAATAAGTTATTATGCAGTGTGATGTCATAAGTATGATCATTTACATATCAAACAAATCTTAATATCTCAAGAGTGAAGTGAGATATGAAAAAGTTGTAAATGGTTAGTCTTTATAGTTTCAAGAGTTCTTTCAAACAAAAGAGTTATTTTAAAAGGTGGTGAACTGCCAAGACTTTTAGGAACGAAATACTGATGTTTCGAGCGGAGCTCTTCATCAGAGGATGAAAGGCACACGAGGCTGGCTCGAGTACACGCTGGAGTGATTTCACGATTTCACGAAATTTTTGCGTTTCACGAATCACGAAAAATAAAATTTCAAACAATATAAACATGTCATGATATTCCATCAGAATTACTTTAAAAAGATCACTGCAATTAAAGCCACTGTAAATAAGACAGCGGT